>LPNX010627491.1:78098-217463 GCA_001517045.1 Pseudotsuga menziesii
ATATCAGCAGCAGCTCCATGTGTTACTTCTTTTTCATCAATAGTATCACAAGAAGAAAAATCACCTTCAAGAGACACAGAAAAAGATGGCTCTTCAATATTTGCTTCTTCATTGAAGGAGGAAGCATTCGAATGAAAGAGGGAAGCAGAAACATGAACTGTATGAGAAACTTCTTCATCATGATCAACTTCAGCAGAGAATGTAGAGGCCAAGAGATCTTGAGAAAGAGAACAAGAGGAGATGCTAGGTTCGCTCCATGCTTCATCTTCGATTTCCTGCAAACCAAAAGCTTTGTCCAAAATTTTCCAAAGCTCATATGGATATTCAGCAGAATCTATGAGATGATATATATTTGGAGACATTCCCAAACACATAATTCCATAAGCTCTATCACAATTATTTAGCCAATCAATCTTCTCTTCATAAGATTCAGGTTCACTCAATGCACCAATGGAGACATCAAAGAGACATTGCCTCTTCAAGTATGCACTCATATTTGGCTTCCAATCAGCATAGTTGAAATGAGATATTAGAGGAACTTTTGAATCCATATTGAAGTCGTTGATATGCTCTAATAGATACTCTCCGTAACCTGCAAAACAAACTAGGAGAAAATCTTGTAAGCTAGACAAGCTCTTCTTCAAAGAGGGATAGGAGACTGGAAGCGCTCCTCAACTTTGTAGAACTTGATCAACCTTGTAGATCTGATACCATGTATAAATAATAGATAAATTCTATGTGCAATGATGCTAAGAAGAAGCACAGGAAATAGATCTTGCTACTAAGAATTCTCACAAGCATACACAGGAAAAATAGAGAGAAGAAAAGAGATTGAATCACATGAATGAAGAGATGAATATTGGTGTGTATCCTTCCATTGAATAATTATGAATAATAGAGTACATAAATATATCTTCCCTCATAGGAAAGTCGAATTGTATGGAAACAACTCATAAAGCTCAAAAAGGCTGACTTACCCAAATATAGCAAACCCCCATAGGTGGATAAAGCACTTGCTAAATCTATCAAGGACCTCAGGAGTTGGAAAAAGCATGAGTGAGTTGTCAAGGAGATGGAAGTAACATGCTAATCCTAGAAAATGGAGAAAAACTAATGGAGGATGGTTTGGAAACAAAAGCACCCTGTTTCCTAGTTGACTAGCTTTTATCTTATCCATAGAAAAGCAGGATAAAGCAGAAAAAGCAGAAAAAGCAGAAAAAGCAGAAAAAAGCAGAATCTGCTATAAGGTCCTGCATACTAATTCTAGATGAACCCAGAATCAGAAATAACTCATTCCTAGGATATAGATGCCATGCATTAACTTTAAGGTGCCACCTAATTAATCTAGTGGGTGAATAATTAATCAAATAATGATTAATTATTTTATCCTAAGTTGTGAGTGGGTTTAATATATTCTAACAATCTCATGAGGTTTCGTGCAGGATTGTGTGTTTAGATTTTGGGTAGCAAGGATTGGACGAGTTGTGGATCTAGTTTGACTCCACTATACATACAAAATATTTGTGAAGACATTGCCCCTCTGTATTCCACTAACAAGTTTCCATTGCAGATCTGCTTCAGCAACAAGCAGTTCTCTTCTCCTTTTCCTCCTTCAAAATCAATTTTTTTACCTGATTACTTTGATTCATAGCTTTGATATTATTTAGATATATTATCTTAAAGTAAATTTAACATAGATCTATCTTCTCAAAGCCCATAATCTAGATCTTTTTCTTAAAAGGTTTCATAAGCATTCTAGATCTAGATTTAGGGAAATCGTCCTTTTTGCACGGAATTTTAAAGAGAATTTGCAGCTTGCATGCATTAGATTTCTATTTTTTTGTTATAAAAGATAAATATAGCAATCGATGCACATCATATTGGATTCCTAAAATGCAAGCCAAGATCCCAAGGAAAGCTTGCTTTCCTTGGTTCCCTTTTTGCCTTTTTAAACTAGTTTTAACTTAGCTTTTTTTTGGTTAAAAGTAAGCTGACCCAAAGGTACTTTCAGAGTGCTTTTGGAAATATTTCAGTCTAATAATATTGCTTTTTTTTATCAGGTATAACAGAAAAAAGGAGGAGCTTCTATTCGAAAGTGACTTTTGGGCCTTCTAAATCCCCGAGGGGTCTCCGTTTTTTACTGAAATCTTTAATTTTTGCACTTGTAAGCTCTTGGATTCATTCTGTATAAGAATTAAGAGGTTCCATATCAGTTTTCTGATATTGTAACCCCTGGTAATAAAAATAATTCTGAATAGGCTCTTTCGAGCCCATTCCCCATCCCCCTCTAGGGGGATTTGCATCCATGTCATTTTTTTCTTTTCGTTCATCTTTTTTCAATCTAGCATAGTACTAATCTGCAGGGTAGTATACTTTGATTTAAAATCATTTCCATATTCCATTTATATTGGTTTCAAAGTAACTTTAATACTTACCCCACGAGCCTCCTTTTGAGCCGAAAGGTGAAGAAAGTTTCGTGGTAGTCTAATTAGAAAATTGTGGCTTGCTTATCTTTTTATGTTTCATTTGCTATCATCATTTGTTTTAGTAACCATAATAAAATCAACCCCTCCTTGATTCCCCGATTGAGGTCCACTTGGACCAAAAGAGGTTCTTGGAGGGTTTTCTTTTTAACAAGAACACCCATCTCAAAATTTACTAAAATTGACAAGACTTCGGTGTGTATGCTCTGCACTTGGCTGCAGTTCATCTGATCAGTCAAGATGTATCAAAAGCACTTGAGTGACTAGAATAATTAGGATTCACTGTCCCAAATTGACAAACCATCAGGTGAAATCCAACACCTAGATCAAACCATTACTGTGGCAAAATACCCAAAGGAAGTGGGAACTCCTGAAAAGTAACCTTGGGGCACCGATCTCTGTCACACCTTAACGGGTGCATTATGAACAATAGCCCCAGAGACTCCATTCAGCCCACATATTCCTTGCAAGTAGCCGTGAAGGTTTAGTTTTGGACATACTCCACGTACTCTCGGGTATATTTGGAGTCCACCCCTTTGCATAATTTTAATCAACTCATATTTCACATTAACTTAAAATGTACCAAGAGGCAATTGAAAAACATTCACTCCAAGCACATGCAAGTACATTGATTTTCTTTTGACTCCATTTTAAGGCACTGGTTATTTTCTTGCTATATATATATATATATATATATTGTGTCTTGGCATTGTTCTTTCGTGCGCTCATTTTGTATCTTGTCATCTATGGTTGTTTATGGTTAAATTTCAAACTCCTAAGTAATTCATTCAGTTTAACATCACCATACTAAGTAATTATCCTTAGTAACTTAATAGGGTCTACCTACCTTGGCTTCATTAGGATTTGAACCTAAACGAAGGAGTCAAGAATAAGGTGACAGCCTTGACTCGAGACTTGCCCCCAAGGACACACCGAGTGGCTTGAATATTTATGCCACGTGACCCACGTGTGTGAAAGGCGGCAACAAGGAGACTACTATGCACATACTATCCAGGTAATTGGGTATGCAGGAAAGGGATGGTCCCAATTCTCATTGTAACATTTTACTATTGGACCCTGTGGTATATCGCGAGTTGCAAAGACTTAAAAATCCTATTAAGGAATCGACTTTTATTAACCCCTCCTGCCATCTATGTTTTCTTTTGGCCTATAGCTTCTGTAGGAGATTTTGTGTGTGTTTTTTCTAGTTTTCAAACCTTAGGTTAAGATTTTAGTGACTAGCAATCTGGTCGAGTTTCCTTTGAGATGATCCAAAATGGTGCAAGGCTTGCAACCTGAACTTCCTCCTATTACAAGAGAAAGACCAATGGAAGCCAATGACCAAGAAGTCACAACTGATTCTCATGTGGAAGAGAATCCAACTATGAAGGTGAGGGAATAATTCACTACATACAATAACCCCTTGGTCGAGAAGCCTCCTATAGCTGACATTGCTTTCCATTTTCCAATGGAAGGTCATGTTGGTTCATAAAATTGGGTCGATCACCCATATGATGACAGCGAGGGCACATAATATGGCCCTAATGATCCTTTTTGGAGAACCTCTATGGGTCAAGAAATTTCCAAATTTGGGGTTACTGGACCTTTCTTTTTCAACCCTCCCTCAAATGAGGATATGTATAAAAGGCTTCAACCGACTATGGATCATTTACGTAATTTTCAAGAGAACCTTGCGAACATCACTTCTGTACCTCTTCCTCATTGGGAGCCTATGTCGGCTCTTTTACCTCATCTTTCGGATTCTACCCCTCCTAGATATTGTTCCCTCTTAATGTCTCAAGCAACTCCTAGTTTTATATCACCAGTTCAAGGATCAATAGTTCCTAATCTAGGTCAACCTTCCATCCTTGTTACTATAGTTCAAAACCCTGGGCATTCTTCTAGTTCTCCCATATCTTCTACAACTAAAGGGAAACCTCCAGCTCAATTTGTATTATTAGTTAGTGGATTTACATCTAGTAGAAGACATACCTCTGTTGTAGGACAGTCAGTAGTAGTATTCACTCCCAAAAAAACCAAAGTGGTTACTCCCCGTTCTAGTATGGGACAATCCTCAAGGGTACAACCCATCATTAATCAACCTTCTTGGGGATATACTCACCAAGGAAATATAACATCTGTAAGTAATGTGAACTTTCAACCTACATCTATAGGAATGGTACATCCCGACATTCCTTACCCTGGAAACATGTTTACACCTTGGGGGAAACCCAATTGGTCCTATATGCCTATTCCTAGGGGGATACCTATCGATATTGTTGGAGAATATGGTGTCTAAGCTTTTTGGAGGCCACCTAGTGGAGGTCCGCCTTATGGAAGCCCACTTGGTGGAGGCCCACCTAGTGGGGGTACACCTGGAAAAGGCCCACCTAGCAGAGGTCCACCTTACGGTGGAACACCTCCTGGTGGACCATCTTTCGGGGGGACAACTCATGGAGGACCACCACCTCTTCAAGGAACACCACCTTCCAGGGGGCCACCACCTAGATGACCACCTTCTGGGGGACCACCTTCTAGAGGACCACCTTTTCGGGGCCCACATGGAGGAGGAAAACCTGGTGGAGGAACACCATCACCACCTAGAGGAAACCCTCATCCTGGGGACTTGCCTCCATCTAGAGCATCTTCGGGAGGATCGTCTGTAGATCTGAATTCCCAACAACTAGTGTATAAATCATCCTGTGGTCCTACTGGTATACAGATGTCTTATCAGTACTACCAGTACGTATAGCCCAACCGACAACTTCATTTTTTGGAAAGTTTGGAATTGTTTGATATGTCCAAGTTGATCAATGATCCCATCCAACATAACCCTCCATGGCCTAAAATTCTAGTAAAGTTACCATCAGATCTTCCAAAATTTGATGCGAAGTAGGGAGAATATCCCAAAAACCATGTTATGACATTCCATCTATGGTTTTCTTCCCACTCGATGGATGATTCAGATCGTTTAAGGCTCTTTCAGCTAAATTTTACTGCTACAGCTGCAAAGTGGTACATTGAACTCCCACAACATTTGTTTGTGGACTTTTGCTCATTGGCAACGATTTCTCTTACTCATTTCCAATTACCCATCCATTACGAAATTGGTACGGATATTTTGGCATCACTTCATCAAAATAATTCCATGTACATATATGACCATATTCATGAGAAGAGGAGATGATGAAGACTTATTAAAGCTCCTATTCTAGATCAATTATTAGCAGATTAGTTCATGAAATCCTTGTTTCCTCCCATTTCCCATGATGTGGCTATGGGTGGTGTTTTTATTGAAGAGTAGGATATCAGTTGTGCTCAATATCTGGACTTGGTTTATTCCTAGTGTGAAAATCTATATGACCTGATCCCTCATGCTCCTTTCCCCAGCATGAAACCTACTAAGCCACCTGCAGAAACTCTTATTGATGGGATTGTGGGTTCAATCAAGCCCTCATCGACAGCTAAACTTTCCAAGCAACAAAGTACTTCCACTACTACTCCTTCTGCTCCTATGGTTTCCTCAAAGGTGAATGCTATTCAGAGTACATAGACATCCCGTAATAAGAAAAAAATTAAAGGAAAAAATAAGAAGCCTGGAAACCAACATTAAAATACCAAGGCTACGGCCCAAAACAATGACAATAAAGGCATGAGAAAGATTTGGCTCAAGAACCTTGCACAGTGTCTACCCTAGACACACTCTAAAGTTGTCCCACACAACGAAAAAACTTGTTGATGGTGTTAGAGGTATTAGATATAGATAATACTAATTTGATTCACTTTAATGTGGAGAACTACAAGTCTATATTACCCTACCATCTTGTGTTTCAAATCGCGAAAAGAGTAGTTGGGAGAAAGTTCCATAAGACTGTTCTGGATGAAGGAGCTTCCACCTTAGTATTGTCTATGGCTTGTTGGAGAGCCATTGGTTCTCTCAAACTTACGAAGTCACCCACAACCTTAAAATATTTCGATGAATGAGGTTTCCAACCTCATGGTATGTTATGAGCCATTTTGGTCAAGCTTGGGGGAAAGACCATTTCCATTCAGGTGGAGGTGGTCAACGCCCCGTTGGATTACAATATTCTATTGGAGAGAAATTGGTTCTATGCTATTATGGTTGTTACTTCAACGATATTTAGAAATCTCTAATTCCCTCATTTGGGGAATATTGTGACCATCAATCAACTTGATTTTTGTTCACCAGATGTTGCTACTCCCACCGCAAATAACATCCCTATGCTAGGTCAGTCCCCTCCTCATTATCAGTCGATTGGGGTAGGTATGTTGAAGGAATTCAAACCTCATGGGAGTGTTTCCCTCAACTCCTCCTAGTACAGAAGTGGCAACTGTGAACAGGATTTCCAAAGCTCGCCACAGTCCTAGAGGTAAAGAAGTTGTCGAGTCATCTTCTCTAGGCCCTTACAAAGCACTTTATGATATTGTTCAATATTATTTCGATGTCCATTCTGATCATCTTCATATGGTGGATTTGGATCCTTAGCACTTGCCTTACTGGTTAGAACCCTCTCCCAACTCTAGACTATCTCACACAGAATTTTCCATCGGACGATTCCATTATTGAGATCATGAGTGCGAATGAACTTGTATGGGAAGATCATCATCATAGATCCTCTTTCCTTCCAATTTCCATTTCAATAGACTTTGACCTTGTGTCTCTTAGTATTACTGATATCGTCACCAATCATCAAACACCAATATTGTTGTAAGGCACTAACTCCAAAGGAAATCTTTGCAACATCAGTCAGACAACCCCTATTGACATATCAGTCAATCCTAGAACTATTGAGCATGTTCATGTAGCCCAAAATGGTTCAACAAAAGAAACTGAAAGTTATAGAGCTCTATTCAAATAATTATGTGATATTTTTTCCTAGACATATGAAGAAAGGTATGCAATTGATTTGTCTATCATTGTACATGATATTAAAACTTATCCCATGGACAAGCTGGTCCACCAAAAATTACAACAAGTCCATCATAGGAAGGTTGCGGCTATCAAAGCTGAAGTGGAGAAACTTCTGAAAGCGGGGTTTATTTATCCCATACAACTGATAGAATGGGTGTCTAATATTGTCCCTATGGCTAAGAAGCAGGGAGCTATTAGGGTTTGTATTAATTTATGAGATTTAAATAAGGCCTGTCCCAAGGAAAATTTTCCTACTTCACACATCGATCAAATCATTGATAACTGTGATGGGAGTGTCATCTTTTCTTTTATGGATGGATTTTTCGGCTACAATCAGATAGAAATACTAGCCATCAATTAAAATAAAATGACATTCATTTTCCCATGGGGAACCTTTGCATATCGTAAGTTACCATTTGGTCTAAAAAACATTGGAGCCATTAGATGAAATTTCAACTCAAAATGGGCCTTTTAAGCATAATTCAAATTCCATGTCATCATGTGTTAGCCAATAATTTAATATAAATTTGGGGATAGGTATCATAAAAAAACTATTTTTTTTGTTTTTATTTTCGACATATCGTCCTCTGTTTTTACTCTAATTTCGATCAAGAGAGCTCCCTAGATGTGAAATTAAATTCCACATCATGTGTTAGCCAATAATTTAATATAAATTTGGGGATAGGTATCATAAAAAAACTATTTTTTGTTTTTATTTTCGACATATCGTCCTCTATTTTTACTCTAATTTCGATCAAGAGAGATCCCTAGATGTGAAATTAAATTCCACATCATGTGTTAGCCAATAATTTAATATAAATTTGGAGATAGGTACCATAAAAAAAACTACTTTTTTGTTTGTATTTTTGACATATCTCCCTATTTTTTTACTCAATTTGTGATCGAGAGAGCTCCCTGGATGTGAAATTAAATTCTGTATCCAACGAGTACCCACTAGGCATACTTTCGATAGACCCCGCTACTCGAAACACAAGAAATATCTGAAAAAAATTTGATGATGACATCATGATCACATTTTTTCAGGTATTTCTTATGTTTGGGGTAGCGGGGTCCATCAAAAGTATGCCGAGTGGGTACTCGTTGGATGTCGAATTTAATTTTGCATCCAACAAGCTCTCTCGATCAAAATCAGAGTAAAATCACAGGGAGAAATGATCATAGTTTATATCCAATCATGGATTTGTATTTAACATGAAGAACACTTCATTGTTCCATTGAAATTCACAACATGAAGAACATGTCATTGTTCCATTGAAATTCTGAATTAACATATCTTTCTTATTTTCATGAATCCCAAAATAAATGGAGAAACCCATCGAAAATGCTTCAACCATTACGTTTGCTCCAGTTTTTTATTCATAAGGAACTTTCATGAATGTTAGAATTAGGAAACTTGCAAATGAGTTTCATTATCAAAATCACCGACATATTACTACTATGTCGGTGATTTTGATAATGGCCTACATCGAAGGAAGAAATCACGCTAAAGAATTAAGGAATTGAATTCAGTAAAGCGCTGAAAACCACCAGCTACCTGTCTACCGAGCTATGGTATATTTTATTTGATTGCTTGCAGGTTTATCTAATAGTGTACAAATGGAATATAAGGTTATTCTGTGAAGGAAGAGAGTGTGTTGTTGTTGGAACTCTACAAGTTATGGATCTATCAAATATATATCACTAGTATGCCGCATCCCCAGCTCCTCGAATTCAAAGATACCTCATCGTTTTTGTTTCAGAGTGAAAGATGTTAAGTTACCATTACAAAGAAGAACGATTTCTGGAAGAGGCCAGTGCACATACAAGACGAAGATGAAGCAGAAATTACCAGAACTTGATCCAGATATTGAAGCCTAATATTCAGAGATGAGTTACCAAACCAACTACTGGACTGCAACAAACGGAGGCACTACTGAATTGTTGTTGCCATGAATTACCTCATCTCTAAATTGCATGGAGTCGAGGGATTCTTTTAGCCTTGTTTCATTTATTTTCGATCTTTTACTTCATTTTGTTTTACTTTAAAATTTTGGATCTTGAGCTTTGGTTTCCATTGTTTTTATTATAGCTTTATTTATGGCATTTGCTTCAGAGATTCAATATGCTCATTGGTTTTATTGTATTGCCTATTTTGGACATTAATAATGACATGTTTCATTTAGGAAAAGACCAACCCATTTAAACGTATTGGAGACAAACGAAAGAGTCAAGTTGTTATTTCTTCTATTGATAAAATCCATCGGAGCTAAACATCATGAAGTAAAAGGATATCATTAACATCTGCTAGTTACTAGATCGTCAGATTGCCAATATCACTACGAGAATAAACCACGTCATCCCAACCAATCAACAAGAACAAAGAATGTTTTGCGTAGTTGGAGAGGATACAGGTGATCGAGCTATTTTAGAAGGTAATTTAAGTTCCTATATGATGCTTGTTGTGGGAGGGAGTGGAAAATCGGCTGCAAGGAGGATATGTTGGAATTATGTAATTACTCCACCGCCAAGCTCCAACCGAATTTGAAGCGGCAACATCAAATGCCAGAATTTTGAAAATCCACTGTTCAGATTGTGGCCCCCGTAACATTGAAGAACCACAAACCTCCTCACCAGCACACTACCAGACATATAGCAGATTATTTAAAGTCATTTTTCTGCAACAGAACAATGCCAACAAATCACATATAGTTTTCCTGAAGAGGCAGCGTAGTATTTTTTTTTCTTTTAGTCTGTAAATCATAAATTATGAATTCCATTTTGTTATCCGAAGGGTCAATTAGCACTTAATGGACGACTTAGTTAAAATCCTATAAATACTTGGATTGAAAACCATATTTGATAGGTTGAACATGAACAATAGAGTGTAATAGAAATAGAGTTGAAACTATGATATTTTCCTGTGTAATTCTGTGTTTTACTCTATTTTTGAAAAAAACTGAGTTTTATTCTTTTTATATATTTGGTTGTTGTAGCAGCTCATGTTTTAGTGTGAATATTATTTATTTATTCAGTAGAATGTGTGTGATAAGTTTCTTGAAGCAGGGGTCATCTAATTAGTGAAAAATAGTGAGCTGCAACACAGCCGTGCATAAGCTGTGAGTGACGTCAGTAGTCAGAGCTAGTTGAATTAAGTGTATAGAGTGTTGCCGGCTATAACAACCAGCTGCAACACCTTCTGTTGAGTACTGCTAGCAATAGTAGTCGAGCTGCAACATTCCTATAGGTGTTGGGTTGTTATTTTGAGCTCTGTTAGTAAAGCTATATTGTAAGTGGTTTTTTGAGTGATACGTGAAGTCTTTAGTGCTGCTAAGGAAAGGAGTAGCACTCCCCTCCCTTTCCCACGGTGGTATCGGGGCGTGGTTAAATATCTCTTTCGTGTCTAAGAGCTTGGTTGATTTTTATTGCTCATTTGTTTTTGAAATTAATTGAGATGGCTACTAACAGCAGTGTAGTGCAGCCCCAAATTCCAATGTTGTTTGAAAGGAATTATGACACCTGGTTTATTAAAATGAGAACTATCATGTGTGCTCAGGATCTTTGAGAATTTGTTACGATTGGCTATCCTGAACCAGCTGATCAAGTGGCTGAGTTGGCTCTAAAAAATGATGGACATGTTCTATTGAAGGAAAATTGGAAGAAAGATAATAAATCTCTTGGTCTTATTTAGCAAGGCCTAAGTGAATCTATTTTTCTGAAGATATCAAGGGGAAGAGGAGGACGAAGTGCTAGTCATAGTGACAGTAGAAATGATGCTGAAAATGAAGAGAAGTTACAGTAGAGTACTCCTAAGGTAAGGGGGAGTAGCTGCAAATAAGGATAGTTAGGAAATCAGAGGTATGATAAATCTAAAGTTCAATGTTTTTATTGTAATAAATTTGGGCATTTTGCTAACAAGTGTTGGAAGAAACAAGCAAATGTTATTAAGTTGTCCACACACATGACAAAGGAGACTGAAAATGAAGAGAAGCCTATGTCTTTGACCTGTAATGTCACCCAGGAAAGTTCAAAAGATATATGGTTTTTGGACAGTGCATGCAGCAACCACATGACTGGAAATAAGGAATTATTTTCAAGTCTATACACCAATATACAGTCTAAAGTAATGTTGGGTAATGACTGTAAGGTAAAAGTTAATGGTAAATGTGTGATTGTTGTGTATGCAAAAGATGGTAAAAGAAGAACTATTCATGATATTTATTATGTTCCTAGTTTGAAATGTAATTTATTAAGTGTTGGAAAATTGTTGGAGAAAGAGTACAGAGTATTCTTTAAGAAAAATGTATGCGCTATTTATGATAAATATCCTAGTAAACAATTGATTTCTAGGATAGAGATGACAAAGAATAGAATGTTTCCGCTGACTATGAGAAATGATTTGACTAACTCTTTGAATGCTTATAAAACTAAGACATTAGATCAATCATGGTTATGGCATTTGAGATATGGCCATTTACATTTTGGTGGTTTAGAATTGCTACAGAAGAATCATATGGTAAAAGGATTGTCGAGTATTGAGCAGCCACCAGGCTCATGTGAAAGTTGCATATTGGGAAAGCATCATAGAGAGAAATTTATTTCTAGAGTCTTAAACAGAGCAAAGGAACCATTGGAGCTGGTAAACACAGATTTGTGTGGACTGATGCAAACACCTTCTTTAACTGGCAATGTATATTTTATGTCTTTTATTGATGATTACAGTCGAAAAACTTAGGTGTATTTGTTGAAACAGAAATCTCAAGCATTTGATGTGTTTAAGAGTTTTAAATCTATGGCTGAAAAAGAGAGTAACAAATTTATTAAAGTCTTGAGATCATATGGAGGAGGTGAGTATATGTCAAATGAATTTATGGATTTTTGTAAGTATCATGGAATTAATAGGAAGTTTACTACACACTACACTCCCCAGCAAAACGGTGTAGGAGAAAGAGAATCAAACCATTATGAATATGACTCAAAGTATGATGAAGGAGAAGCATCTTTCACATGAATATTGGGGATACACTGTTACTTGTTCCATATACATTCTGAACAGAAGCCCAAAAAAGAGCGTGAAGGATCAAGTTCCCCAGCAAGCTTGGAGTGGTAAGTGTAGCAGCATATCTCATTTAAGAACTTTTGGTTGTGTAGCTTATGCACATGTACCTGAAGAGTTGAGGAGAAAGTTAGATGACTGAAGTCAGAAATATATTTTTGTTGGATATAGTGAAGAATATAAAGCATATAGAATTTATAATCCCATCACCGAGAAGTATGTAATTAGCAGAGATGTGGTGTTTAAAGAAGAAGAAGCATGGGATGGGAGCATTGATAAATTAGTTGGTGAGGAAGCTGTAACACCTCACGCAGAATATGAATAGGGAACACATGGAGGATAGTTGACTCCACATACACCAGCAGCAAGGACACCTGCCAAAATGCCTAGAGCTCATGAACATGGTGAACCATCAAGTGTTGGTGGATGGAAAGGAACAAGATCAGAGGTAAGTAATGAATCAAATCCCACATTGGAATCATTAAGAAACAGAGTCAGACGTCAGAAGACTAGAAGTTTAAGAGAATTGTATAAAAAGAATCATGAAGTAGATCAAGTTTGAAATTTTGCATTTATAGCTTGTGATCCTGTAGTTTTGATGAAGCTATTAAAAATGATGTTTGGATAAAAGCAACGAATGAAGAAATTGATGCCATAGAAAGAAATAATACTTGGAATCTTGTAGATTTGCCTCAAGATAAAAATTGTATTGGTGTCAAATTGATTTATAAAACTAAGTTAAATGCTGATGGTGATGTTGAAAATATAAAGCAAGACTTGTTGCTCAGAGGTTTAGTCAACAACTATTATCAGGAATATTGCACCTTCTGTGGATAGAAGTTGTTCCTCTGGTCTTAATGGTTCAGATCCAAAACAAATGAGTGAACAACAAAGGATGAATACTTCCCTGAATGCTCTAGAAACCTGGAATATTGCTTCGATTATGTACCTGTGTACCTACAAACATATCAAACATACAAGCACATCAAAGATACCACAAAATCATGTACTTATTCATGCTAGTGACTAAGGAATCTTGAAACATATACATGTGAAATCAAAACAACAGTAATGTGGGACGAAAATCAACTTTGCATTAAGAATGTATGGAGAAGTGTTGTAATCTCACAGATCACATAAGGTTACCAATAATACACTCTAAAACATATATAAAAACAGAGACAAGAGATAAGAACAAATAGGTGAAATAACAGATTATATTATACGAATGAGTCCATACAACACAAAGAATTGAACTGATTTCTCATCTAGCTCAACAGCCTAATATATATGATTACAGAATGGTTACAAAATAACTACCTATCCATTTGGTGAACCGACATGACCTTAGATGGCCGACCTAATCTCTTAGTTTAGTTGGCCAACCGACTTAGTTGGCTGATCGACTAAGTCGGCCCATTGACTTAGTCGACTGATCGACTAAGTCGGCTATCATTCAAGTCGACTTATTGACTTGCTCCTTCTAGATCTCCCCCATGAACAGAATGTTTCTTCGTCCCGAAGAAACAGGGAGGTACAAAATTCTTGTTGGCCTTGAATAGTTATTGCGGTGGGCTGTGAATTCTGATGGTTGGTCTTTTCTACACATAGACTTCTACAATGGCTGGGGCTGTGACTACGAGGTGATGTTAGAAGTCTATCCAACTCTGCAAAATTTTCTGGATGTTGATGGTGAGTGTGGTCAAGCCTGATAAGGTTGACATCTTTTCTAGAGATGGAGACTTCAGCTATCTGCTCCATGTCGGGACCCATGAAATGGTCCTTCTCCTATGCAGTTTTGACAAGTCGTTTCATCTGTGGGTAGATGATGTCGACTTTTTCTAAGTTAGGGAGAGCTTGTTGCACCCACTGATGTGATTCCCTTTCTAGTTTCTATAGTTTGGTGGTTTCAAGCACTATCTGTTCTTCAATTGTCATTCTGAGTGCTTCCTCAGTGGTTTTCTGCTCTCTAGTGCCTAAATCCCTTGCCGAGTCTGCTGATAAACTTGCTCGTAGTGAGTAGGCCAGTCTCTTAGTACTTCTTCGGTTATGAAAGACTCCTCCATATGATCCGGCAGTACTTTATATGCTTCAGAAAATGCAGGGTGCTATGCCATTAGGAGTCAGGCAGTTTCTTCTTTTTGTTCCTCCTTGGTTTCCTGAATGTGAGCTTGGAGGGTCGACACCATGCTCTCAAATATCTGATACGCTCTTTCAAGTGGTTTGTCTGTGTTGATTTCTATGGGGCCTGGCATGACGGACTGGGCCAAATTCCTGCATTTGTCAAGAAACTTGACCTGTTATGTGTTTCTGTCCTTGAGTTCTTTATTTCTTTTCTCACTCCGTGTCTTTGCTTCACTCACTAGGGTTTTGAGGAGCTGTCCCATCTCTATGTCAGTCAAGGAGCTTGCATCCTTCAAGCTAATTTGGAGTTTGGGAGGATTTCCATGATGCTCCTTCTTTCGTTTGTCCTTCCTCTTCTTATGCTTTTCTTTATCTACTTCCTGTGTACCTGCAATAGTCGAGGCTTTGGTTTGTGGGATAGATGTTGATGGTTTGTCTGTTTGGGGAGGTGGAATGACGACCACCTTTGGTTGTGTCGATGTAGTTGGTTGTGGTGGGCCTGTCTCTAAGTCAAGGGGTGGTGGTTGTGGTGATGGAGTTGGCGAATTGTCGGGGGTGATTGGTTTGGGGGAAGTATGGTTGAGTGGTGGGTTGTTGGGTCAAGGGTGTGAGTTTATGGTGGAATACATTTCTGCTTTAGTCAGTATAGTGGCTGGTAGGTCGGCTTGGGGTACAGGGTCGGTTGGTGAATAATGGAGGACCGATGTCCAATCACTTTACCTTCCTTATTGGGATTTCTTTTGAAAGTCAATGTGATGGTTGCAACGATTGGGGCCTGTGTGCTCTATCCTGGTTGGTGTCCTCTAGAGGTGAAGATAGGTGCCTAGGTAGAAATCTTTTGAGTCGACGTAAACAACACAGGAAGTTTTTCAAAGAAAGCTCGCAAGTCCCTATCTCTGTCAAATTTTTTTTTTACCGTCTCTGGCATTGCGCTTTTTATAAGTCAAGGGGGTTGACTGACTGTTGTGCTGGTGCTTTCTCCTCGGTTATTTTTGTCGTTTATGGGGGTGGAGGCGTCAACACAAGATCAACGATGTTTTTAGGTGTAGTCATAGTCTTTGCTTTCTTCGGTCGACCTGCTTGTGCTCTTGCGTCGACAAAGCGCTAGAAATGGGTTTCAACTGGCACTTTATTTGCGGTGGCATCCTCTATGATGTCGAGGGCCATGGATGCTAGTTCATCCTTGTCCTCGGATGATTTGGCAATGATAAGATTACACTTACCTTTACCTTGTTGTTGTTCTTGTGTTTTTATTTTCTTCCTGGCTGCTGCTATTGCTTTTAGAGTTTTTGAATAATGCT
This sequence comes from Pseudotsuga menziesii, assembly GCA_001517045.1. NCBI lineage: Eukaryota > Viridiplantae > Streptophyta > Pinopsida > Pinales > Pinaceae > Pseudotsuga > Pseudotsuga menziesii. The sequence goes on from LPNX010627491.1 coordinate 93,993, forward strand.
TTTTGTAACAGTATACTCAGGGTTGTCAGGTTTTTTCTCACCCATTGGTTCCTGAGTCGGGACGACACTTTTTGCAGCTGAAGGAGTTATCTACTGCTATGGCTGTGACTTTGGCTTTGTAGTCTGGGGTTCTATTCTTTTTGCGGTCGAAGGTTTGATGGTTATCTGCAGTCGATTGGTATGTTCGATCAGTGTCTCCTCTGACACAAATGTGCTGATATAGAGGTTGAGCTCATAGTATTCCTCTTTTTCTTCATCTGTGAGCAACTCTTTAATCAAGAATTCAATAGGTTTTGCTGCTGCTGGTACTAGTATTTTTGTCTTGGCCTGTCGAGACAGTTCTCGAAATATTTGGTCAATAGATGGATAGTAGTCGAGGGCTTTGGCATTGGAATCGTCGCCCTGCATGTACCACACTGAGCTATGGTTGAGCTCCAGCTAAATGTGGGAGTTCATGGGTAGATTTCATCGAATGTTTTGAGGCACCCTCCATCTAGTCATGCAGACTTTGAGCTGTTGGAACTAGTTCTCCAATAGTACTTTCCCGCGCTCAAGCTTGTGCACTGTTTCTTTCTGGGAAAATGGTTTAAATATCCATATGTTGAACTTCGACGGTTCCCGAAAGACTGGACTCCCCTCTGGGAAGATGTGGTACATGAAAATCCATAAGATGAGGGAGGGGAACTTGATTATTCCCCCCATTTCTTGACATCTTTCATAGATGGTCTTCACCATGTCGGCGACATAATCCCCCCCTCTGTATATTCGTCTGTCGGTGGAAATGGTGTCGACGGCTTCTAGCAATTCTAGCTTAAGGTCACTACCTCTACCTGCCAGCGTGAGTGTTATTGCAATGATTTTGGCCACAATCTGTGGCGTTCAGGTTATGATTTGGCTAATCATCAACCCCTTGGATTTTTTACTAGAAGGTGACCTAATGAGCTCTTCGACCAGTCCTTCTTTGATTCTGACTGGTATGGGGTCTCCTCCATTAGCGAGACGTGTCAGCTTGGAGATGACATCCCTAGAGATTTTGATTAGCTCGTCAAAGTAGAACCAACCATTGTGATATCAACTGATGATGAACTTGACAGCAGTTTCCTTCGTGCCACCAAAATTGGCCATCAGCAGTGCATTGGCATAGCTGAAGATAGTGTTGTTTCTGACTTTTTCTGCTGCTTGAGTCATCTTTTTGTTGAAAAAGGCCCATTCTTGTATTTCGGTCCAGAGTTTTTGCCACGAGCCTTTTTGTACCTTGGCATTTTTAATGTTTTTCAACCTATGGACTAAAGGTGTATCCACAGCCTGTATTTCCTTGGATTTGGTCGAGGCTTGTGTTTGTTTGGGGGCCATTGTGTCAGTTTGGTGGTCGATCTCACTAAGGGGTTCTCAGCTTGTAGTTGACTGGATGCTCAGATGCTCTCTCTATATGGATTGCAGTGAATGATCCTTCGGTGATCCAATATTTATAGGTGATGATGTGGTTGTGTGCGATGACAGATGTATTAATGGCAGATGTGATGTTCCAGCTGTAATACGTGTGTGTGTGTTAATGGCGAATTGCTTTCGGTGCTTGATGTCATGAATGCACGATGGGACTATCGAAGTCATCGGTCGATGTCGGTGATGAGAATGGTTGATGCGAGTGGTAGGTCAATGAAAATGGTCAATGGTACTAGGTCGATGGCCATGATGGTGGTTGTCGAGATGGTGATTTCCTATCATGGTTTTCTGTCTGTAGTGGATTATTTTCTTTTAGAATTTTTTTAAAGTTTATTATGTGTTTTGGTTGACGGTTATGGTCATTATATGAATTTTTTTTTAGGTTAATTTCTGTAGCGTTTTAGTCAGGCTCCATTAATGAGCTTCCGAAATACTATGCCCTGTAACATCCTTAGTCGGACTAATTCATTGGGATGTATCTCTTCAACAACGTAAGGTCCCATCCATTCTTTGTAGATTTTCTTAGGTTTTCCTTTGACCTGACTATTGTTGATTAAAGCAAGGTCTCCGACCAACAAGTTTTTATTCTTGATGTTGCGGTCATGCCATGCTTTCTATTGTTGCTTCTGGATTTCTTGGTGTTGTATAGCCATGAGTCGGTGCTCCTCCAGCTTACTGAGTTGAAATAGTCAGTCCTTCCTTCCTTTTTCGACATCGACATGTAGTATTTCTAAGATAATAGGCGTCTGTTGTCTGAAGTGTGGTGGAACTACTGCTTCTTGTCCATAGACTAGTCGGAAAGGAGTTTGGTCGGTCGATCGTTTATAGGCTGTTCTGTATGCCCATAAGACTGCAGTTATTTTCTCATCCTAGTCATCCTTATCAAAATTACATATTTTGGTTAATCCTCTTGTTAATGTTTTATTGAATGCTTCAATTGCTCCATTCGACTGAGGATGATATGCTATATTACGACGATGGTCAATTTGGAACTGGTCGGTTAGGGTTTTAATATTTTTGTTGATAAAGTCTGTCCCCTGGTCGCTAATCAAGGTTAGTGGACATCCAAATCTAGTGATTATATTCTCATAGATAAACTTAGCAGCTATCTCACTAGAACATGTATCGAGCGGTTCAGCTTCTTCCCATTTAGTGACATATTCTACTGCAGTATTGATATACCTTGTACCACTTCTTTTTGTTGGTATAGGAAATGGTCCTATGAAGTCTATGGCCCATATTTCAAATGTGAGACTTGGGTTTACTGATATCAAAGGCATTTCTATGCTAGGCAGGGGTCAACCAAGTCGTTCACATCTGTCACATCGATTGACAAAATTTTTGCAATCTCTGTGGAGTGTCGGCCACCATAATCTTGATTGTTGGATTTTCTTTGTAGTTGTGTCTTCTTGAAAATGTCCTCTTGCAGGTCCATAGTGTGCTTCATGAAGAATGTGGTCTTGTTCATGTTCGAATACACACCTTCTGAGGATGTCATCTAGTTCCATTTTGTATAAAAATCCATTGATGAGACTGTAGTGCAGCCTTCATAGCTAAGATCTATTTTTTCTTGGTGCTCATACCTTCTGGTGCCTGCCATCTTCTAAGAACTGAGCTATTTCTTCTAGTTTTGCTGGGATTTTTTCTATCCAAAATAAATGTGCATCAAGTAATTCATCGTAAAATCCTGTCGGTTCTTCTCCTATGTCAATTCGATATAAATGGTCGGGACCGACATTTATCTTTCCTGGTCAGACAACGACTTCAAACTCAAATTCTTGGAAGAGAAGTAGCGATAAACAAATCCTTCCATGATGGAAGGGTTTATTGACGAGATACTTCAGGGCCTGATGGTCAGTATAGAATATAAATGGGTTAGCTAAGAGATAATGTTGATATTTGTGTAGGGAAAAGACCATGCCTAAGGCTTCTCTTTCTGTTGTCGAATAGTTCCTTTCAGCCTTATTTATTTTTCTACTGCTGTAAACTATGGGATAATCCATTCCATCATCTCCTAGTTGAGTTAGGATTGCTCCTATTGCTAATCCTGATGCATCAATATGAACATGGAACTTTATTGACCAATTTGGAAACTTTATGATGGGGGCTTCGACTAGTTTTTATTTTTATTTTTCAAATGATATGTGGTACTCCTATTTCCAGTTAAGCCCGTGATCTTCCCTTAATAGTTCTTCAAGAGAGTACGTCATATCTGAATAATATCTTATGAATTTTTTGTTGTAGCCTGTGTGGCCAAGTAACACCCTGACTTGTTTGGGGTTTACTGGTGGTTTTAGGTCGAGGATAATTTTGATCTTTGCAAATTCAACCTTAATACCTTCCTTACAGACAATATGCCCTAATAATATCCCTATGGGGGTCAAAAATATACATTTCTTGATGTTTAGGGAGAGTTGAATCCGTCGACATCTCTCCAGCATAAGTCAGATCCATTTGCAATGATATTTTAGTGTGGAGTATATTGTCCAGTCATCAAAGTATACTACCATGGTATTGTAAATGTATTCTTGAAATGTTTTGACAACAATTCAAGAAAACACTGTAGGTACATTCTTTAATCGAAAAGGCATAACTTTGTAAGAAAAGGAACCAAATTCACACATGAAGGTTGTCTTCTTCTAGTCCTCTTTAGCTATTGGAACTTGATTATAGCCTAAGAATCCATATGTAAATGAGTAGCATTCATGTACTGCAACTTCATTCAAGATTTCATCTGCATAAGGGGTTGGAAATGGGTCTGTCAGTGTTACTTTGTTTAGTTACCTTAAGTCGACACAAATTCTTAGTCTGGTCAGATCATGTTTATTAGGTTGTACCACCATTGGACTTGCCCATTCTGATTGGTCGATTGGGTAGATGATTCCTGCTGCTAACATTTTATCAATTTCCTTTTTGACTATCTCCTTGTATTTGTGAGCTAGTTTATAAGGTCTTTTCTTCACAGGTCGAACATCAGGTTTAGTATCAATTTTCATCTCTCCCATTTCATGGACTAAGCCTTTGAGGTCTTTGTAATCTATAGCAAATACATCTTGGAATTTCCTTAGTAAGTTTACGATCTCCATGGTCTTTTGTTCGCTCCAGTAGTCACCAATCTTTGCCATTTTTTGTCGATCATCATTTGAGATGTCGAATTCTTTAGTTTTGAATTTAGCATCTAGACATTCTAGTGCTTTGGCTTAATTGATTGGTCGGATTCCTTATTTGAACTGTGAGAATGTGGTAGGGAAGTCAGCTACAATCATTATGTCGGTATCTTGTTTGTCAGTTGTATCAACTTTTCAGGATGGTGTAAAGAGGTTTTTTTGTTTCGGCGTGGTTGGATTTCCATCTAAAGCTTTTTCCTTCTATGTTTTCATTTTCTAATTGTAATCTTGTCGACTGTGAATTTAGTTGTGTTTTTATTTTGTTATATTTCCTTGTCTGTCGATGATCTTGTAAGGGTTTATTTTCAGTTGGCCAGATAAATTCTTTAATTTGTTTTGCTGTGTCGACCATATTTTCATTTTGAGGTTTTAATTTGTTTTGCTGTGTCGACCAGATTTTCATTTTGAGGTATAAAGTTGAAGTCTTTAATAAAATTTTCCCTTAGTTCGTGCCATAAGAAGGTTTCACCTCTAGCTTCTTCCATCTTATACCATTTGTTTGGTAAGTCAACTAGGGTTGATGGGAACAAGTGTGGCCATGCTCGTTCATCCTTGTATCCAAGTCTTCTCCACTCCTTTTCATAGGTTTTGATATGATCTTCTGGGTTCTGTCCTTGAGTGAATACAGGTATCTGAGCTTGTTTGGTTAACTTCTTTCCTCCAAACCTTTCGACAAAGTAAGTCGAAGTAGTTGTTCAAGTAGTAGTCTTGTCTGATGGGTATCCCACCATCTAGCATTTTGTCCTATAAAAGTTTCGACTAGGATTTGAAGTTGGCCATGTTCGCCGATATTTTTGGAAACTTGTTCGACATGTATGACTAGTGATTCCTTTTCCTTATATCTTGGAAGTTGTGTGGTATGTAGGTTGGTCGGTTGTAAGGTAGGGTGTTTCCTAATTTTATTTTCAAAGATTTTTGGGACAATGGACACTATGAAGCACTGTTGGGTGGGGTTTTTCTACACTTCTTGTATAGTCCAGCACCCTCTTACTTGTGTTTCATAGTTCTTGATCTCTCAATCATATAATTCAGCGTCGAAATTATAACCAACTGAGTCTTGGTTACCTAAGTGAATTTCTCCATGGATGTTTGGTTCTGTGTAGTCTGCATTGTTTTGGATCTGGTAAAGTTGTCGGACATCGACTTCTTCATCAATAGGTTCAGTCCAAGGTTCCCCTTGAGATGAATGAATGGGTACAATGACCTTTTGTCCACTTCCTTTTAATTTGATTCATTCCTTGTCCAAGGATATGGATGCTTTCATCTTTCTACCTCAGGGTCGACTGACTACCACTACGAAGGAACTAGAGCCTTCCTTTGGGTCAATGATTTTGAAGTCGACCTTGGTCAAGATTCCTTTTATAGTCGTGTTGACATTTTTCCAGACTCCAATGGGTTCAATTAGGCCTTGGTCGGCTAGTTTCAAGTATATGCTTGACTCATAGAGTCGAGGTTTGCCTATTTGTTCCCAAGTGTCATGAGTCATGATGTTTAATTGTGAACTAAAATCGAGCACTACTTGTTGGATGTGGTATCCCTCAATTTCTAGGTCGACAAGTGGGTCAAAATCACTTTTGTCTTTTTTATTTAAGCTGCAGATGTTCTTTGTTTGTTTTTCAGGGTTAGTGCCTTTTATTTCATACAGCAAATTGACGAACTAGGATACTGAGTTGTCTGTTTGAACGAGATGGATTAATACATTTATTGTGTTGTGTTGAATGTCATGAACATTTCCTTGATGTGTAATTCGTTAAATACATTAGTTGATTCTTTGTCTATTTTTTTTTCCTTCAATGGGCCAGGATAGACATTTTTCTCTTTTATTTTACTAATTTGTGGGTTATCAGCTCCTGTTTTTGTTCCTTATCAAGTTACAATATGTAAATTTTTAGTGTTAATTATATCATTTTTTTGCACACAAGACAAGACATTAAAATTTTTTTTTAATTAATTTTTTCTAACATGGTAGGGCAATCCTCTAGTGAGTGATCCCTTACCCCACAGTGAGTACAGAATTTGAGATCGGTTCTATCCTTATATGGACATTCTGCGTACCGATGACCCTCTTTATAACATGTGAAGCACTGGATGGGTCGATGAAGTCGATTGTCACGATTCCCAAGGAATCGACCTCTTCCTCCATAGCCTGCGCGTCGATTGTTGTACTGGCGCTCATATCATCAACCATCGTATCTCTGTCTATTCTGATGGTTTGCTAGATTGTTTTGCTCGTTATGTTGTGCCACTGCATTAGTTTGATAGACCGCCTGATAGTTCTATCGGTTCTTGAGGTTCAACTGATAGTCAGTCGTGTTATGACTTTTGGTCTCGCAGATGGCACACCAGGAGGCCTTGTTGTTCATCATGTTGAATGGGAAATATTTCATTGAGTGATCTTTGTGCTCCTGGAAAATGTCGCAAAATGACTTGGTCTGTATGAATCGAATGTCCTGTCGACTGTACTCTTGTTGACAATTATCTTTGGAATGGCCGACCGTCAAGCATTTGGTGCACAAGATCTCCTGATTCTTAAGGCTTAAATATTTTAGAGACTTATGTACATTCTCGAGCTATTCTTCAAATCTATGGTCCATGGGGTAAGCAGGTATGTCCTCGTCCAGCTCGACTTGAAGAGCTTTTGTTAGCGCATCTTCGTAAGTTTTGAACGTTTCCAGACTGATGTGTTGGTGTACTTTGTGAGATAGTCCTGCAAGAAACCATTGGATTAGTAACTGTTCATCAATAACATAATCCAGCTAGCTGAATAGGTATTTCCAATGCTTATCGTAGTTGCAAATAGATTCCCCTGGCTTTTGTGATGTATTTTTGAGTTTTTTCGCGGCCAAGTGCTTAACATCTGGAGTTTTGAAAAATGACAAAAATTGCGCCTTAATCTCAACTTTTGTTGCTCCAGGTTGTCTCTCCGAAAATATCATGTACCACGTCAATGCCCTTTTCCTTAAGGCACCTATGAACTATGCCATTTTTCTATCTTTGTCTGTAACTTGGTTGGCCTCCCAAGTCGACACGTAGATGAACCAATGTCATCTGGGGTTCTCATCCCCCTTGTATAGAGGAATGTGAGCTGATCTGTGACCCATGTATGAATCACTGTCACCACTTTTGGGAGGTGGTGGCGGTGGAGGTGTGGGTGGTGGTGAGGGTGGTGGGGTTATTAGTGTGTTCATCTCTGTGAAAATTTGGTCGACGAAACTTCTGTTCCCATCGGTTGTCGATTCTTCATGGACTTGCAGTCGGTTGATGTCGACTTCTACAGTCAATGGTCCACTGCAACTATTTGCTCATAGTTCTGAATGGTCTGTGTCTTTTAAAGCTATGTTTGGCAGGGGGGGCTGCTCCTTTATGTGTCAGTAAGAGAAAGTGGATACTTTGGAGGGATGGTGTCGCTTGAAAGGTCACCCAATTATCTTCCTCTTGTCGACGAATAATGAGATGTCACCCAGTGTATGTTTCATCTCCTAGTCAACTCCATATACTAAAGTCACCAGCTCATAGTTGAAGGTCCTCTTCAACAATAGTTTGTATTCAAGTACATGGATTTAATGGAGAGAGGATTGTTCCTTCATCGGGAGCTCTTAATTGGAGAGCTTTTGGTTGCTCTATCCATAATTATTCCTCCATAGGGGATGCTTCTTGTTCCACACCTTCTTCATGTCGGTCATGACCCGAATCTGGTGGATTCTCTTCCTGGTCGATCTCCCTAGGACTTCTTCCTCTGTGCATCTATAAGGCCCTTTCTCATCTTACTTCCCTTCTCTAGTGTCTTTCTTCTCTCTCTATTTTCTAAATGTCTGACATACCTTCGTATGATACTATTCTCTTAAGTTTTCCTTTTGGTCGACTTCTCATTATTGGTGCTTGGTATCTGGTTCTATTCGACTAGAATCCGCTATAATCTCTCTCGACATATGACCAGCTACCCCACCATAGCCTACCCGACGCTTTTTAGAAAGCCCGGATAGTTCAGTCTATTTTCTTAGGAAGTATTCCCACTCCCTTTCTGCAATAAATTTTTCCCACTTCCTCGGCTTCTCCAGCCAGTTAGTGTTTGATGGCTATTCATGCAGTGATGGTCGAGGTTCAAGAATATGTGCTACTCCCTTCTCAATGAGAAATTTGAAAAGCAAGGTCGGTAAAGAGCACAGAAATCGCTCGGTGGAGTCAGTGTAGAATTTCTCCTTGACAGTTTCTACCAAGGTTATGTCTTTGACTGCGTGGTCCTCATAGAAGTCGTCGACAATTTTCTCAAACCACTCCGAGAATTCTGTTCTACCTCCTTGGATTAGTTTTTCCAGCAACTATTGTTCTTTAATCCCGTCCGGCTTTCTCATCCAGGAAGTTCTTCAAAAGTTGGGGCATTGATTCCAAAAAAATTTCATGCGTCTCTGTGAAAAATATTTCTTTTGCTTGTACGATTGTTAATCTGTTCCTTCACGCATAATTTTGCAAATAGTTTGCAACTTTACGTTCCCACCAGTCCTTAATCTCCTGCTCTAGTATCATCTGTTTGCATACATTCTAGTCGTGTACTACCGACAACGGAACCAATGTTGTAATCTCACAGAACACATAAGGTTACCAATAATACACTCTAAAACTTATATAAAAACAGAGACAAGAGATAAGAACAAATAGGTGAAATAATATATTATATTATATGAATGAGTCCATACAACATAGAGAACTGAACTGATTTCTCATATGGCTCAACAGCCTAATATATATTATTACAAAACGGTTACAAAATAACTACCTGTAAGTTTGATGAACTGACATGACCTTAGATGGCCGACCTAATCTCTTAGTTTAGTTGGCTGACGGACTTAGTCGGCCGATCGAGTAAGTCGTCCCATCGACTTAGTCAACTGATCGACTAAGTCCGCTATCGTTCAAGTTGACTTATCGACTTGCTCCTTCTACAAGAAGTTTACAACCGTTGCCTTAGTGTCGACAAGCTCCTCCATGAGACAAACACTTCATCCCCACAAGCTCCAACTTTTCTCTCTATGCTCTCCAATGGTTTGGACTAGTTATTCAATTCAACAACATAACAATACCTCTATAGTTCTCCCCCTCAACTATGGATATGAGCTCTTATTTATAAGGCTCAAAGGATAGGAATAGTTGAGAGAATTGTGGTTGAGGTGGCTCCAAGATTCTACCATGGGGGATCTCAAGATCAAACTAAACCATAATGATAGGGATAATGGAAGACACGAGGCTCATGATCTAGAATCCTCAAGAAACTTCTCTTTTTTCCTATTTTACCTAGGGTACCACTTTTGTTCCCTTATGACAGAGCAGTTTCGGTGAGAACCGCTTTAAGAACAAATATTATAGGTGGTGGCACCACTTTTATATATTAGGATACAGGCGGTGCTAAGAAAGGTACCACTCATCAGCCATAGGGTAAGCACGGTACTAGGTTTTTTCAAGTAGAATTAACAAACAGAGCAAGTTTCCACTCCAAGTGTTGGGATTAAGGGAAAACATCGAAGTTAAGGATCTTATCACATGATGGTGACAAGATTTAGGTATAACATAATGCCCCCCAAAGCATGATACTTAGAGGTATATGATAAGAAAGAGCTTTGAGAGAACAAGTTGTCACTTCAAGGTGGAAATATCAGCTCGGTTGGAGAATGTCATCTAGTAGGCATCTGTAGTTCATCAATACTTTTGACTCATAGACAAATGTAACCAACTCATGTCTGTGGACCATTACAAGGACGATCCATGAGAGGAATAAATAAGCATGGCTACTAGAATATAGCATAGATCCATGTGATAGAGGACTCAAACTTGGACATAGATACCAAACATACAACGTAGATCTATGTTATACAGATGCAAAATTGAGCATAGCCACGACCATACAAATGTGGATCAATGCTAGATATACAGAACTCCATCACAAACTAGGGAACACAATGAGTGCTAAACAAATACCCAGGGTCTTCATCTCATATTCCATAAAGTATGATTCTATCCATGTGATTACAATGATCTAAAGTCGAACATGGTAGAAACCACTTGATTACCGGACAATGATGTGAACCATTAACAAGTGCGAGGGAGATCACCATTGATGTCAATGATTCCCAAGGTACCCTAGTACAATCTAATGAGTGTGAATAAATGTCCTGATGTCGAACACCCAGTCAATTCTATCGATCAAAGGTCAATGATGTGAACCTATGTCGAGAGCGAGAGAATATATCATTGAGGCATACATATCTCAAGGTACTAAATTTTGTTTCTAAGACTATTTCCCAGATGATGAGATGATGTCGACAGGAATAGTCTCATCGAAGGACGGCCATGATGAGTCCCACATTGACGACACGAAACTTGGAACATAGTTCTGGAATAATTTGAATAAGTTAACCATAAACTGACTCAAAAGTACTAACACAAAGACTGATTTGACTACGGAGGTAAAAATTCTTCAACTTCCCTTTGAACATCAGGTGACACGACAAAACACATGGCAGCATGACTAAACTAGAAAAACACACAGTATGATGACAGACAATGCATTCTTTTGAAAGAATCAAACGAGTGACATGACTCATGAAAGTGGATCGTCATGGAGATCAGCTAAATACCCAATTGACTGAAATGATATGCAGACAAGTGCCATGTTCAAAGGTAACGACAAACTACTACCATTTATTTGCAAAATTATTCCCTTCCCATTTTCCCCATCATGGTTGATGAGTGTCTCTTTTTGGTTTTACCGGTTCAAAGAGGGTAACAAACACTCGTTATAGCTCATTCGAAGACAAGTCCAAACTCATATGTTTTACGAACCTGAGAGAGGAGGTGTTCATTCCCAAAGAGGGTTTCTCAGTGTTTAATTTAACGAGTGAAATGAAAAAAAAAAATCCATATCATTCATTTTTAGAGAGTTTGAACGACCACGGAAGAAGACTCCATAGGGTCCTTTTTTGTAGAATAGTTCACCTAAACTGAAAAAGTGATAACCTACCATTAGATGAATGACTCTTTAAATGCTTTAACGAGCATGAAGGAGACAAGATTACTCGATAATCTTTACATATTTAAGGAGCCCGAAAAGAGTTTAAAGAATATTCCACTAGGTCTCTTTTCACGATGAGAGATTTTACGAGCCTGAAAAGAATCAGAAACGGACTCGGACCATTGATGCTATGTTTTGAGAGCGTGACCAAAGCGTCACAATAAATGCTCAAAAGACTTTTTCTGTTTTATGGTAGTATGAAAATGTAAAAAACAAACTCCCAAAACTTTATTGCTACCACTCTTCTATCCTACAACGACTCGAAACACAAGAGTTAAAATCCCCAATAACTAACATTAAAGGATTATGACTGATAGATTTTGAGTAATAAATGATTTTAAAACAAAACTATAGCATGTAAAACCCTAAAATGTATATAAAAATCATGTAAATAGTAAAAAATCAAAACATTTTACCATTTACCCATAGTGGAGAGCCTTTGGAGCATTTTCTTGGCTAGATTTTTCAGTCGTTGATATCAGGAGCATCCACCGTCGGATTCATGCACCGTCAGTTCCAGGTAATATCCAAGAACCTAATCTTTCATTTCATGCTTTCAATTTTTATTTTTATGGTGTTTTGAGATTATATTACGAGCCCTAAAACCATGGAAGAGGGCACCACTCTTATCCCTTGTGGGATAAGCAGTACCCCGCTAGAACCACGCCGAAATTGCTGTGCACAGGCGGTGCCACTGCTTGTCCTTAATGGGAGACAGGTGGTGCCAACGCCTATCCTTAATGGGACATAGGCGGTGCTAACCATAGATAAATATAAATGGTTACACAAGAAAATATAGCTCTTTTTTGTTGATTTGAATGATTGGGGATGCTTCTAATTAGTCTTGTGATGGTTTTTGATAGGTTCTTGTTGATAAAAAATGGTCATATGAAAAGAGAGGCAACATGACAATGACGATGCCTTCACCGAATGAAATGTGGGTTGTATAGTTGCATTGAGAGAATGCATACTCTTAAAGTTCTTCCACACACCCAGTATGGTATCGCATGAGTGACTACTAGAGCATATACTCCAGATGTGGAATTAGGAGCAACAATATTTCGAGGTTGGTGATCACATATTAACAGTTGAGGTACAGGACATCTACTTCCTTACTGGCCTTTCAAGATGGAGTGATCCCATCTTGTTGACTGGTTCCCATGGGGGGGTACATTACTACTCAGGAGCTGATAGACCACCACTAGGACACAAGCGGTGCCAGCCATAGATAAATATAAATGGTTACACAAGAAAAACTAGCTCACTTTTGTTTATTTGAATGATTGGGGATGCTTCTAATTAGTCTTGTGATGGTTTTTGATAGGTTATTGTTGATAAAAAATGGTCATATGAAAATAGAGGCAACATGACAATGACGATGCCTTCGTTGAACGAAATTCGGGTTGAATAGTTGCATTGAGAGAATGCAGACTCTTAAAGTTCTTCCACACACCCAGTATAGTATCACATGAGCGACTACTAGAGCATATACTCCAGATGTGGAATCAGAAGCAACAATATTTCAAGGTTGGTGATCACATATTGTTAGTTGAGGTACAGGACATCTACTTCCTTACTGGCCTTTCGAGACGGGGTGCTCCCATCTCACTGACTGGTTCTCATGGGGTGGACATTACTATTCAGGAGCTGATAGACTGCCACTGCATTCCTGTGACATTAGATGAAATTTCAACTAAAAATAGGCCTTCTAAGGAAAATTAATAAAATATTAGTTAAAATAATAAAATAATATTTATTAATTTTGGAGGAAGAAAAGAAAAAACTACTTTTTTGTTCATATTTTCGATATATCTCCCTGTACTTTTACTCAAATTTTGACCAGGAGAGCTCATTGGATGTGGAATTAAATTCCAAATCCAACGAGTACCCACTCGGCATACTTTTGATGGGCCCCTCTACCCGAAAAACAAGAAATACCTGAAAAAATGTGATGATCATGTCATCATCACGTTTTTTAGGTATTTCTTGTTTTAGGTGTAGTAGGGGCCATCAAAAGTATTCGAAGTGGGTACTCGTTGGATGTGGAATTTAATTATGCATCCAATGAGCTCTCCTGATCAAAATTTGAGTAAAAACACAGGGAGATATGTCAAAAATACGAAAAAAAAAAGGAAGTCTAAAATGGAAATAATGTTTTTATATTTTTTATGTTTTGTATTTTTTATGTTTAGTAACGAGACTTGAATGTTTTCATGCTGACGTCGAAGTAGCACAACCTAGGGAAGGATCTCCACTGGATAGGAGAGATGGAGCCTCTTTTGTACCATAGCGAAATGATGCGACAGGGGATTTAGAGGAGAACCTACAGAGGTTGACTCTAGACATCCCGAATGCTTCCATCAATGAGCTCCCACTGAGGTATCAAAGGCCTACAGCGAGAGTACCAAGTCGCTTTAGTAGACTGCTATGTAGACTAGCCCACACAGTGATGTGTTACCACGAGCATCATTAGACGATGAATGCATGATGTATCCACTGAAATCTTATAGCTTCATGAGATTTGAATGGTGATTTTTTACCTAAAATCCTACGTGCTTCAGATGAGGTCTCGTGACTTATTTTTTGTAAAACAGGTTCATATATATATATATATATATATATATATATATATATATATACAGACTTCTTTACTTGGTGTTTATGTGTCTCAAATGGTGAATGTATTTTACATGAGTTTTATGTGTCTTCTATAGTTTATTTACAATGAACCATGTTTGATTTTCATGTCATGAATGGGCGATATGCCAATCTAGGATGTAATTAGCCAATGTGTCGACAACTACATTATGTTCCGTAGGAATATGCCTATAGGTGATGGTTTCAAATTACCTTTCTAACAAATGTACCCTCTGAAAGAGATGAAGAAGCACAAGATTCATAATGGTATAGACATGGTTTAGATGACAAATGACAAGTTGTGAGTCCATCAAGACTACCAAGTTGTGAACATCTTGGGAGGCAGCTTGAGTCAGAAGACCTATGACTGCTCAATACTCGGGGATATTGTCGGTAGTGGGACCAATACAAACCGTTCCTGAACTAACAAAATCATAATCTAGGGAATAGGGAGCCCAAGCAGCTGAGGCAAGATTCAATATGTGGCGGCAAGCACCATCAGCAAAGCCGTAGAAATCCATCTACTCTGTATGACCAAAACATGGTATAAATAGATATAGACACTAAACTCAAAACCATATTGAAAATACTTAAGCACACTGAAATTCAAGTAATATACATATATACAAGATACTATCCAAGAGAGATCCAGGCATAGTACCTCTTCAGGTGCAACCCGTTGCGAGGTTGTCCTAAGGGGATTCCATCATAGTCCATGACCCGTAGGCCCCTTTCTCTAAAACTTCGGAAATTACGAAAGGATTGTACCACATGGATTCAAACTTTCCTTTCCCTAGTTTTTCATATCTCTTATCATAAGTCAAAACTAGGTCACCCTCGTTAAAGGAATGAGGTTGGACAGACTTATCATACTACACCTTGACACATTTCTTCTGTGCCTCATTAGCCAAGGCAGCATCTCTTCTAGTTTTTTCAAGGTTGTTCAAGTATTAAAAAATATCTCTTCCTCTGTGGAAGTGTATGGGAGAAGTTCAATGGCAATTTTCAAGGATGGAATCTGACATTGAATCGACAAGACAACTTCGAGTCCATAGACAAGATGAAAGGGTGTGAAACCAGTAGCTGTTTTCACCGAAGTCCTGTAAGCCCAAAGAGCGGTGAAAAGGATGTGGTGCCAGTTGGATTTATGGTCTCCAACCATTCGACGAAGCATCATTTTCAAAACTTTGTTAATGGCCTCGACTTGACCATTAGCTTGCGGATAATAGGGCATAGAGTTTTCATGACGAAAACCTAGCTCGGCACTTAGTTCCTCCATCATTTGATTGCAAAAATGTGATCCGTGATTAGTAAATATGGACTGTGGGGTGTCTTGCAACAATATAGGAGTTTGAGGTGTGTTGACAATATCAGTGGAAAAAAGGGATGAAAAATCATGGTCTACCGAACTGGTGTTGGGGAGCAACGAGGATCTATGATGATGATCCTCGCAGATAGGCTCATTCGTACTCATGATATCTATAATGGACTCACAAGAGGGAAAAGTCTTGGAGAGATAATTCATAATAGGAAGAGAGGGTTCTAACTAGTAGGGCAGGTGGTAAGGGTCCAAAGCCATCAGATGAAGTTCATCGGTGTGGTCATCGGAAAGGGTTTGAATAACGTTGTACATTTCTTCATGCGGACTCAATGAGCTGGAATCAACAATTTTTTTCCCTTTGGATCATAATCAAATGACGAAATCATGTTTACTGTTGCTATTTCTATGTTAGGAGTGGATGGAAAATCCCCATAAGGGACGAATCCTTCAACATGCCTACCCTAATCAACTGGTAAGGAGGATGGGACTGGCCTAACATAGGGATGTTATTAGCCGTAGAGGTAGTAACATCTGACATACAGAAATTGAGATGATCAATGGTGACAATTCTCCCTAGATGCAGAAATTGGACAGTTCAAAATACCATCGAAGCGACAACAATCATGGCATAAAACCAATTTCTTTCTAGAAGGAGGTTGTAATCTAACGAGGCGTCTACTACTTCCACTTGAATAGAAACATATTTGCCCCTAAGCTTGAATGAAAGGGCTGGTATGAGACCATGGGGCTGGAAACCTCGTCCATCAAACGCTTTCAGAGTCATAGGTGATGTTACAAGATCAGGAGAGCCAATAGCTTTCCAACAAGACAGGGACAAAACCAAAGTTGAAGATCCTTTGTCTAAGACAGTTCTAAAGACCTTCTTTCTGACTACTTTAGTTATGATTTGGGAAGAAATTTTGTGAGGTATTCTATACTTATAGTTCTCAACATTGAAATGAATCAAATCAGTATTGTCTAGGTCTAAAGCTCCTAATGCAGTTAACAGGTTTTTGCGTTGTGTAGAAAAACTTTGGAGTACTTCCAAGGTAGACATTGCACATGGTTCCTGAGTGAGATCTTCAACTACATTATAAAATTGAGCTGCTCAGGAATTAGGGTTAAAAACATCCTTCCTAGGAGTACTCTTGAGTGGATGCAAAACCATGTCAATATTAGGCTTCTCAATGGTTAGGGGAATAGTAGATGAGGACCGGGAGAACCAGTAGAGGGAGATTTTACTGAAGAAGAAATGTCTTCTTTCTTGTCTGTAGATTTGTCATAACTCTAACTTTGAGTTTGCAAACTAATAGTATCCGAGGTCATCATGCGAATTTCCTCTAAAGAACTAGAGTTTCCCTGATTAGAGATGTGTTCTATTAGTGGTTATTGAGAGGAAAAAGGATCCATGAGAACTACTAGTGCGGGATTAGTTTTCCAAAATTGGGTGATTTCGTCTCGACGAGGACTCTCTTTTGTGAAACGGTCCCCTCTGCATAGTAGACATGGATATTTTGCTTTTATTTTCCCTTTATCATTTTCATTGGTGGTTGGTTTTGGATTCTCCTATTGGTTTCTAGGTTTTTTGTTTTTAGTTTTACCTTTATTTTTATTGTTGCTAGGTGTTTGAATACTCTGAATGGAATTGACCTCGGAAAAAACCTTGGGAGTTGAAGGAGTAGGGGTGGAAGTATGGGGTTGCTTGGCAGATTTTGCTACTGACGGGGACTAGATTGAACCAACAATCCCATCAACAGGGGTTTCTGCTAGTGGCTTTGTAGGATTGGTGCTTGGGAAAGGATCTTGAGGGATCAAGCCATACAAAGTATCAAACTAGGAAGAGACCAAGTCTAGATATTGGGATCAACTAATGGCTTGCTCTTCTATAATGACACCGCCCATAGCCACATCTTGGGAAATTGGAGGCAACAGATATTTAGTAAACCAATCAGCTAACAACTGGTCTAGGATAGGAGACTTAATAAGTCTTCTCTGCCTTCTCCACTCATGGATATGATTGGATATGTGGGTGGAGGTGTTCTGCCGTAGAGAAGTTTAAATATTAGTTCCTGTTTCATAATAGATAGGAAGTTGAAATTGTGTAAGAAACACAGTTGCAAATGACCCAAAATCCACAAATGAATGTTGAGGAAGTTCAACGGACCATTTCGCGGCTGTACCGGTTAAAGTTCACTGAAAGAGTCTTAAACGAACTGAATCATCCATAAGGGAGTTTGAAGAACACCACAAATGGAATTTCATGACACAATTTTTCAGATCATCTCCCTGCTTCCCATCGAATTTTGAAATGTCCAATGGTAACTTTACCGAAATGGGAGGCCACGAGGGGTTATGTCGAATGGGATCATTAATCAAGTTGGACAAATCAGGAAATTCCATAGTTTCTAGGAAAGGTAACTGATGATTAGGTTGCACATACTGGTAATATTGATATGGCATATAAGTACCAATAGGACCATAGTTAGACTGATAGACAAGTTGTTTTGATAAAGAACCACTGGAAGATCCACCTATGGGGGGTTGATTTCTAGGATAAGGACCATTAGGACCACCAGGGCCTCTGGGATCACCAGGACCATTGCAACCACTAGGACCATGTAGACCACCAGACCCTTTGGGACCCCTGGGAGGTAGACCTCCAGAGCATCCGAAACCACTAGGAGGAGGGCCATCAGACCCTTCAGGACCATTAGGAGGGAAGTCACCAGGCCCCCCAGGACCACTAGGACCATTAGGACTAGAAGGAGGAAAGTCACCAGGCCCTCCAAGACCATTAGGCCCCCCAGGGGAGGACCTCCATAAGGTGGTCCTTCAACACCCCCCACAGTATGTATAGGTATCCCCCCCACAACTGGCATATAAGACCAGTTAGGTTTCCCTTATGGTGTGAAAGTATTACTAGGATATGGAATTCCAGGATAAGGCATTCCTGAAGGGTAGGGTTGATAATTAATGTTTCCTACAGGTACTTGATTTGATGTGTAACCATAACCCTAAGAGGTTTGATGGGTTATAGGTTGTGCCCGCAAAAGATGATGTAAATTGGATGGGGGGTTAACCACATTTGTGTGGATAGGAGGGACATAAACTATAGATTTCTCTATACTAGAGGTCTTCCCATGACTAGCTACAATTACAGTGACAAATAACACAGTTCATGTTAGGGGTTGCCCCCCGGCACTAGAAGGTATTGATGAAACATGAATTGAATGTTAAGCCTCAGATGCAAAAGACCCAGGAGGATTTGGAACAGACATAATATGGGAGGTGGTGGAGTTGGTAGTTTGACCTAGATTATGTGGATTCACAGTACGATCTAGAATCGGTTCAATGGGTCTCATAGAATCAGCAAGTGAACGATATCCCAGAGGAACAACTGCAGAATGAGGTGGTGGTGTGCCCAATGTGTTGTCTATTTTCTTCTCAATTTCTTGTGCACAGAGAATATCTACCTAGTATTGTCTACATTCTTCTTCATTTGGTGAAACTTCTTCAGAAAATTTTAAATGGGTGCCAAATGAGGCAATAGCTTTACCTATAGAGGTATCCCAAAATGGAGCATTGGGACCATAATTCAGACGATATGTATCATCAACATGACCTTGTATGGGAGAATGGAATGAAGTATTACCTCGAGAAGGTTGTTGGACCAAGGGAGGTGAGTGCAAAGGATATGGACCTCCACTTTCTACAGCCACATTTTCTCCCACTTGGGAGTTGGTAGCATCTCCTTGGTCGATAGCTTCCATAGTATTTTCTCCTGCAACAGAAATAAAATCAGGTGGCAAGCCTCGTACTCTTCTAGACTATCTTAGCTCATCTAGTTTGTATAGTTCCTATTTAACCTAGGGTCTCAAAACTAGAAAACACACCAAAAATTTCCCTACTCAAGCTATTGGCCAAACAAGAAAACTTAAATGATAGGAGGAGTTCATATAGTCAGGTCTCTCACCAGGATTGTCAAGAAGGTGCCACTCACGATATACCTCAATGGTATGTGTGTAGTAATATCCCCAAATTTTGTTTTCAGTGTATGGATCCAAGAAATTTGGCCAAAGGGATTTTCTCAGATAGATAAGGTATCCTAGTGGGGTCTCTCTATATACGCAAGGTACATGGGTGCTCAAATTGGTAGTAGTGTTGTCTAATGCATAATCGTTCACAAGGGGCCTTCCTATATATAATTGAGTACATGAAGTACCTTTCTATATACCTTAAGGGTATGTGAAAGGTTGTTCTATATACTGACGGTACATGGAAGAACCGCGCGAGTCCCGGGATGTAATGCAGATGAGTAACAACGGCTCCTATACTTAACGACGCCCGAACACGTCTCTAGGCTATCAGTCAAATTGCTATGTAAATTTTATCCTATAACTACTGTTAATTTTAAAGTGGACGATTAGGTGAATGCATGGAATTTTGATAGAAAAAGTAAAACCATGCTGAATGTAGATGCAAATATTTCACTTTACCGTTCGTGGTATGCTTACCTACAGGAGGGAAAGAGAGTATTTTCTTTTCGTTTTAAAAAACAAAAATCCCTAAATGGCTACTTTGAACAAATCAAAATCAAAGACAAGTGACACATTCTACACTCATTTTTATTTTTGAAAGTAATCAAAAGGGTAAGAGTCTCTTTTCCTAAAAGAAAAACAACAAGCACTCTACATGCATATGCATTCTATTTTTTTTTCTTTTTCTTAAAACACAGACAGATCTAACTTAAAACTACACTATTTTTTCTTTTTGGTGAGATCATACTAATGCAAGAGACACAAAAGAACATAGACAACCTAAAATCTTGTGAGGCTAATCAGAGATCCAATGTCTTATGCTCAATAATGATAATGGCCTAATCTTAATCAAAAAAATTTCTTTTTAAAAGCAAAAAGAAGTCCTCTATGAAAAAAAAAATGAAATCAAGATGCTAATCAAATGGTTTTTCTTTCAGTCTTTATAAAAGAAATGAAAAGAGAACTAATTGAAACCTAAGCATTCAAAAAATTCTTTTCACAATCACAACCAATAAGCATAGAAGAAAATGAATAATTAACAAGCCTAATCCAGCTTTTGAATTCTTCAATCAAACCAATCTTTTACCACAGAATTTTCAACCATGAGCATTCAGAGTCTAACACACAAGGCTGACAGTGCAGGAGTAAAAGCAAACAAACCCAATTTTTTGCAAAAAATGATAAAAAACTAGTTTTGGAACAAGGCCTACTTGGCACCGTGCTAGAGGGGTCTTGACAGAGCGGTTCTGGATGAGCACCGCTTCTGGATAACAAGACTTAGGTGGTGGCACCACTTATGGTTAACATAGTTCAGGAGGTGGCACCGTTTGTTGCCAACATCATATGTGTGGTTTTTCGAATAGATCCAAAAAAAAGGGAGAATGAAAGATCAAGTTATAAATTGATCAGATCAAGGAAAAAATTGCTGAATTGACAGCAAAAAAAAGCATATAAAGTCGAAATAGTTCATATATGAATAGAGCTGAAAGTTTCAAACCAAAATTCACTAAGTCAGATGGCAGATCTGACTGAAGAGAGTTGGAGATGGAGCCTAGATTCGGACAAGAGTTCAAGGACCGAGGAATATCAGATCAACTGAGATTTTCACTGTTCCCTAGTGGATTCGCTAGATTTGTTATCAGGAATATTGCACCTTCTGCAAATAGAAGCTATTCCTCAGGTCTGAATGGTTCAGATCCAAAACAATTGAGTGGATGACAAAGGATGAAGACCTTCCCTGAATATTGTAGACACCTAGAATATTGTTTCAATTATGTACCTATGTACCTACAATCATATCAAACATACATCCACATCAAATCTACCAAAAAATCATCTACGTATCCATGCTAGTGACTAAGGAATCTAGCAACATATACATGTGAAATCAAAACAATAGTAATGTGGGACACAAATCATATTTACATTAAGAATGTATGTAGAAGCTTACATCCATTTCCTTAGTGTCGACAAGCTCCTCCATGAGACAAACACTTCATCCCCATAAGCTCCAACTTTGCTCTCTGTTCTCTCCAATGGTTTGGACTAGGTAGTCGATTCAACAGCATAAAAATACCTCTATAGTTCTCCCCCTCAACTATGGATATGAGCTCGTATTTATAAGGCTCAATGGATAGGAATAGTTGAGAGAATTGTGGGTGAGGTGGCTCCAAGATCCTACCATGGGGGATCTTGAGTTCAAACTAACCCATAATTATAGGGATAAGGGAGGACATGAGGCTCATGATCTAGAAGCCTCGAGAAACTCCTCTCTTTTCCCATTTTACCTAGGGTGCCGCTTTTGTTCCCTTATGACAGAGCGGTTTAGGTGAGAACTGCTTTAAGAATAAAGACTATAGGTGGTGGCACTACTTTTATATAACAAGATACAAGCGGTGCTGAGCAAGGTATCGCTCATCAGCCACAGGGTAAGCACGGTGCTAGGTTTTTTCAAGTAGAATTGACAAAGAGACCAAGTTTCCACTCCAAGTGGGACTAAGGGAAAACATGGAAGTTAAGGATCTTATCACATGATGGTGACATGATTTAGGTATAACAACAACCTGGAATTGATTATAATGAGACATTTTAACCTATATCCAGACTTGATATAGTAAGAATGGTATCAGTTATTGCTACTCATAATAAATGGTATGTACATCAAATGGATGTAATGTCTGCATTTTTGAAGGGATCTTTATAAGAAGAGGTTTATGTGAGACAATCTTTGGGATATGAGGTTGATGGACAAGAACACAAAGTCTACAGATTGAAGAAAGCATTGTATGGATTGAAGCAGGCACGCAGATTTTGGTACAGTAGAATTGATGAATATTTGAATGGTGAAGGATTCAACAGAAGTCCAAGTGAACCAACATTGTAAAGAAAGGTAAACCAAGAAGGTAAAATACTGATTGTTTGTTTATATGTGGATGATTTGATATTCATTGGAGATGTTTCTGAGATGAGTTCAAGAAAGCCATGAAAATATAATTTGAGATGAATGATTTAGGAATGATGAAATATTTCCTTGGTATTGAAGTAATTCAATTTGAAGATGGTATTTTTATATGTCATTCTAAATATGCAATTGATGTATTGAAAATATTTAGAATGCTGAATTGTAAGCCAGCTATAACTCCAATAGCATCTGGCACAAAAATCAGGAAGGAAGATTATGGGTCAAAGGTTGATCCAACGACGTATAAGAGACTGGTTGGAAGCCTCATGTACTTAACGACAGCAAGACTTGATATAATGTTTGCAGTAAGTTTAATTTCAAGGTTTATGGAAACACCAAAGAGTACCCATTGGCAAGTTGGAAAGATAATACTAAGATATATTGCCTGAACGACAAATTTGGGTATCCAGTATACATATAATTCAAATTTTAAGTTGATTGGATATACTGACAGTGGTTTTGTAGGTTCTATTGATGATAGAAAGAGCACATCTAGATATGTGTTCAGTTTTGGATCAGGATTAGTAGCCTGGGCATCTAAGAAGCAACCCAAAGTGACACTATCCTCTACTGAGGCAGAGTATGTTGCAGCAATAGCAACTGCATGTCAAACAATATGGATGAGAAGAACTCTTTCTGAGTTACAGCATGAACAAAATGAACCAATTCCAATTTTATGTGATAATAACTCAGCTATTGCACTATCAAGAAATCATGTATTTCACAAAAGAAGTAAACATATTGATACATGGTATCATTTTATTCATGAACTGATAAACAACAATGAAATCAGTGTGCAATTTTGCACATCAGGAAATCAAATTGCAAACTTGTTTACAAAACCATTGGGAAAAGATTTGTTTGAGCTTCATAGGAAAAACATTAGGGTTTGTAAGCTATAACAGAAATCGAGTGTTACAATTTTTTGTTTTTTGAGTGTAGTAATTAAGGGGGTGAATGTTGGAATTATGTAATTGCTCCACCACAAGGATGCAACAGAATTTGAAGTGGCACCATCAAATGTTAGAATTATCAAAAGCCATCACCATTTAGACTATGGCTATCGCAACATTGAAGAGCCTCAAACTGCCTCACCAACACACTACCAGACATACAACAGATTATTTAAAGTCATTTTGCTGCAACAGAATAGTGCTAGCAAATCACATCTAATTTTCCTAAAGAGGCAACGTAGTATTTTATTTTCTCTTAGTCTGTAAATCATAAATTATGAATTCCATTTTGTTATCCGAAGGGTAAATTAGAACTTAATGGCTGACTTAGTTAAAATCCTATAAATACTTGCATTGTAAACCATATTTTATACTCTAAACATGAACAGCAGAGCGTAATAGAAACATAGTTGAAACTCTAATATTTTCCTGTGTAATTATGTGTTTTACTCTGTTTTTGAAAAACTAAGTTTTTTTTTTTAATTATATCAGGTTTTTGTAGCATCTACTGTTTTATTGTGAATATTTTTTATTTATTCAGTAGAATGTGTGTGATAAGTTTCTTGACACAAGGGTCATCTAATCAGTGAAAAATAGTAAGTTGCAATAGAGTTGTGCGTGAGCTGTGAGTGATGTCAACAGTCACAGCTAGTTGAATTAAGCATATAGAGTGTTGTCGGCTACATCATCCAGCTAGAACACCTTCTATTGAGTACCATTAGTAGTAGTATCTTAAATGCAACAGTCCTGTAGGTGCTGGGTTGTTATTTTGAGCTCTATCAGTAAAGTTGTACATTGCTGAGAAAGGATGTACATTGACTGTAAGTGGTTTTTTGAGTTGTACGTGAAGTCTTTAGTGCTACTAAGGAAAGGATCATCGCTCCCCTGCCTTACCCATTAGATAGGGGTGATCGAGATTTTTTAGAAGGCGATTTAAGTTCCTGTATGATGGTGGTTGCAGGAGGAGTGAAAAATAGGATGCCACGAGTTGTAGGGGTAGCGCTGAACAATGCTAGAGAATTATGGAGAACTTTTCTTCTTTTAAGTTCTGTAATTTTCCTATATTCTATGGTTTTGAAAACCAGAGGACTGGAAATGCTGCTACTAGGAAGAGTTTCCACAAAGCTTGAGAATGCATTTTATTTTATGGGTTTTGTAATTTTCTAAGTTGCATTTTGTATATGAGAGTTATGAGAGGGAGATTCTACCATAAATTGTTTCTCGACATGTAAAGAGATCTGTACTTTTCAATCATAGTGGTTTATAATTAGAGATCACTATCCTTATTGTTCCAAGTGTTATTCAAGCTGTTTCAGTATGATTGCATTTGATTGTTCTTACTTACTCATTTTGAATAAAGTTTAAATACAATTTTCATTTTCATTTTTGCATTTAAACTTTTATGTTTATTTCTCTAGAATGTCTAATTTTACTGTATTTGAAAATTATATTTAACTTTAAACTTCTTTAAAGTAAATTGTAATTAAATCTTACTTTTCACGCATGAGACTTATTTATTTTAATCATGCTCCTGTGCAATAGCATAGGATAGGAATAGTTTATTTAGAATTTAAAGTATATTCTTTTCATTAAATGTAACTTTAGGTTTTTAAATCTCTTTGCAGTTTAGAAACCTTTAAAATATTTGTTTCATCTATTTTAAAAGTTCCTCATAAATTAAGTTAGATTGCATCCTAGGTTTTAATTTCATTTTAGGAATTTAGATCTCTAAATTGTGAGACTCTATTTTTTGAGACTGCAAATTCATAAGGCATCAAGGCCTTTGTTCCTGCGAGAGGTAGCTAATGCAAACATTCAAGGAGTTTTTTAAAGCAATTTGAGTGGGTCATCTCTCCTTGTTGGCCTCATGACAGAAAATTTGGCCAACAAGCCCTCAATATTGAGGCGGTTAAAAAATGCCCACCCTATAAACAGTTTTAGCCTAAAAAGCACACCCACCCTTCTCCTTTACACCCCGTCATTACTGTTGGCCCTTTCACAAAATGGTGTATTGATTTCATGCATTATAAGGATACCTCACCCGAGGTTCATGGTTACATCATCGTAGCCATTGATTACTTTACAAAATGGGTTGAGGCAATGCCTACATATGCAGAGGATGGCAAGAATTTCGCCCTCTTTTTATTTAACCATGTGATAGCCATAGTCACTAACCATGGATCTCATTTTCGTAATGAGATGATGGTTAAGTTAAGTGCTAAGCTAGGTTTCTCCATGAAAACTCAACTCCATATTACTTGCAGGCTAATGGTCAGGTTAAGTCCATTAACAAAGTTTTGAAAATTATGTTATGTAGGATGGTTGGAGATCACAAATCCAACTGGCATTTGACTCTCTTTTCCACAATATGGGCTTATAGGGCTTCAGTTGAAACGAAAACTAGTTTCACTCTTTTTCAGCTCATTTATGGACTAGAAGTTGTTCTCCCTATCAAACATCAAATCCCATCACTTAAAATTGTAGTAGAAATTCTCCCAAACACTTCCGCCGAAGAGGAACGGTTTTTGTACTTAAACAAAATTTAATGAAAGTAGAAGAGATGTTTCCATGCCTAATGAGGCACGCAAAAAAATGCATTAAGGATTAGTCGAAAATTCTATTCAACCTCATGTATTTAATGAAGGTGACATGGTTTTGACTTACGATCAAAGACATGACAAGCTAGGAAAGGGAAGGTTCGAATCTATGTGGTACAGTCCCTTTATCGTCAGTAAAGTATTGGAGAAAGGGGCTTACAAGATTGTAGACTATGTTGGGATACCTTTCAGGAAACCTCGCAATGAGTTGTACCTGAAGAGGTACTATGCTTGAAGTCATTTCTATATGGTACCTTGTATATATGTATATTGATTGAGCTTTTTAGTGTGTTTTTTATTTTTCAATATCATTTTGAGTCTCGTTGTCAGTAGTGTTTATACCATGTTTTGGTTTTGCATATCATATGGATTTTTATGGTTTTGTTGATGGTGCTTACCATCATACCTTGAACCTTGCTTTAGCTGCTTGGGTTTTGTATTCCTTGAAACATGAATTAGTCATTTCAGGGGCAGTTTGCATTGGTCCAGCTACCAACAACATCGTCGAGTATCAAGTAGTGACAGGTTTGTTGATCGAGGCTACACCTTGGGACATTC
The DNA here is from genome assembly GCA_001517045.1 of Pseudotsuga menziesii. Classification (NCBI taxonomy): domain Eukaryota; kingdom Viridiplantae; phylum Streptophyta; class Pinopsida; order Pinales; family Pinaceae; genus Pseudotsuga; species Pseudotsuga menziesii. Next base: position 120,731 of record LPNX010627491.1, read on the forward strand.
ATGACTTGGTAGTAATAATGGACTTGCAGCTAGTGGTTTGTGATTTAAACCATGTTTACACCATCAAGAACCCCACACTTCTTCATCTTTTTCGAACAGTGCATCTGTTAGAGAGATCATTTGAGTCAATCACTTATAGGCACATTCACAAGTCTTACAACACGGTTGTCTACTCATTGGAAAACTACATTTTAGACTGGTACATTTCCCATACATAGCTTTTACAAACAAAACATGGTCCATTGTAAATTACAATAAACAGTGAAAGACACATAAAAAATCATGTAAATATCATTTACCATTTGAAACACATATAAACACTGTAAATAAGTCTGTATATATATATATATATATATAAAGTCTTTTACAAAAATACTGGTCATGAGACCCTGACCGAAGCACTCTGGCTTTCAGATATACAAAATGGAAAAAATTATGAAGCTAGATAGCTTTTAGTGTATACATCATGCAAAATATCTAGTGGTGCTCATGATAGCGCATCATAGCCCTAGCTACCCTCTAGAGGAAATGGCTAAAATGGCCTAACACTCCAACCGTTTGTCTCTGGTACCTCCTAGGGAGGTCATCTATAGAAGCATCTAGAATGCCTAATCTCAACCAGTTGAGGTTGTCATCCAACTCAGTTAACTCATCGTCTCCTCTATGTAAGAAGCAAGCCACCACTCTCCTATCGATTGGGGATAAACCCCCAGGTTGTGCATCTCCAACATCAACATGAAAACATTAGGTCTCTTCATCATTCATAAAAATAATAAAACATTAAACATTAAAAAAACTTCAACATCTTAAGCATTGTTTTTTACCAATATCACCCCACTTGGAATCAACTGTTAAAGGTAAATCTAGATCTCCTTGAAATTTAGTCCCAGCATAAGCATAATCCTCAATCATGAGATCTGGTCATCTAACCAATGGAACAAGGGGTACCCATACTTGACCTTGGCTCTGCCACCTATAGTGCGGGCCATGATCTCCACCCACCACAACATGTAGGGGTCTCAAGCTCTTATCTCAGTAAAAACCTCTCGTGTTCTCAGGATCGGTACCCACTCGAAAACAAAACATGCCAGGATAGTCCTATAACCAAACTATTTTAGTTCCCCCTACTGACACTTGGTCAACCAATCCTTGAACACGGTCAACAATTCCTTGGCCCATTTAAACACGGTGGGTTCCATGGCCTCCAAGGTATAGAGAATATGTGCCTAGGAAGATTTCTAAGCCCCTTGCATCCGAGCAACCCTATGCATAGTGAAGAGTATGGTCCGAAGTGGAAAGTCCATCACTTTCTTAATTTAGATCTTCTTCTCAGACATATTAGTTCCTGAATAATAGTGACAAAGTATGAGCTCTTGTGTGGTAACATCCGCCCCTTGGGATATTTTCAATGAAATAGGTGCTCCACTCTTGGATAGTCTAGTAAGAACATAAATATCTTCCACCTCCATAGTGAGAATGTGGGCCCCATCTAAAAATACTATTGTTCTGGGTTCCACATCTGCAAAATGCACTATGGTAATTTTACATAAGATATCATATTGAGAGCATGGAAGAATTTCAAAAGGCCACATCCCTGTCGAGAAGTTATAGAAGCTACATCCGCCCCAGCATGGGCGTCATCATCCTCATATCGTCTCTCTTTCCATATCACCATTTTGACCAAGATGGCCTGTCAAAAACCACAAATGGAGTATTCAGACACATAATCAATATTTTTAAATGCTTAAAATCCATTATTTTTTGCGATCCATCCATTTTTGGGGAGTGTTTTGTAGCACGACTTCTGTCTCCTTGAGACAAAGCGGTTCCACCACCTGTCCAAAGAGAAAAAAATGTGGTTTTCCACGGGCACCTCTTTTCCCGCAAGGAAGAAGCGCGTTACCTGGGAAACAATTTTTTCCATTGGGTAAAAATCCCTTAGACACAAAGAAAATGCTTGGAAAGAATAAATTGCAACCATGAAAATGATGAGAATGGTCTCAGCTCATACCTAAGATTGACGGATCGGAGAATGGATGGGTAATGGATCTGGAATCTCCAACTAAAATTTGCACACAAATGCTCCAAGTAGCTCTTCAAAACAGGGTAAATGGTAAATGTAATGTTTTTATTATTTCAATTGACTTTTATATGAGAGTTTTAGGGTTTCTCCATTATTTTAATATTTTTTAATTATTTTATTGAAAATTCCTTTTCCTATAGTATAAAACTCAATTTTAAATATTTTTTGGAGAACTAATGATCTTTTAAAAGGTTTTTGCAGGAACAAAAGTGAATAATATTAGCTATGGGTAATTTCGCTTTTTACTTTTTCATACTTCCATAAAATGTAAAAATTTGTCAAGCGCTAATTTCAGCACTTTGATCGTGCTCTTTAAACTCAGTATCAAAGTATTGAGTCGTTTTTTCTTCTTTTCTGGCTCGTTAAACCCACTATTCATGAAAAGAAACCATAATGGAGTGTTCTTTAAACTCTTTTTGGAATCCTTAAATGTGAAAATATTGTCGAGCGAACTTTTCTTCTTCACACTCATACACGTACCTGAAGACTTGTCTTTCCGATGGTAGTTTACCGCTTTCTCGGTTCGGATTGACTAGTTAGAAAAAATGAGCACTCCATCCAATCATGACTGGAACAGTTCTCTCGGGTATTATTTTATACTTTTTTGGGCCTTGGAGACTAAATTGTATGAAAAAGGACCATTTGGAGTCTTATTTCATTTTCGTTCAGACTCCCTAAACATGAACGATGCCGAGTTAACTTTCAATGGACTCATTAAACAAAACACTAAGAGACCCTCCTTTGGGAATGAACCCCTCTTTTCTCAGGTTTGTGAAATATATGAGAATGAAATTATCTTTGGATAAGCTACAATGAGTGTTTGTTACCGTCTTTGGACTCGTAAAAAAAAAAATAGGCTCTCATCAATCATGATGGGGAAATTAAGGGAAGGGAACTAATTCATTTTGCGAATAACTGGAAATTACTAGTCACCTTTGAACATGTCACTTATCTGCATTTCATTCAGTCAATTGGGTATTCAGCTTGCTTCTAATTCGATACACTTTCATGATTCATTTCACTCCTTTGAGTCTTTCAAAGAATGCATCCTCTACCATCGCATTATGTCTTGGTATCCGTCTATTCTAAGTCAATGCTACCAAGTCTTTAGTCGTGCCACCTGATGTTCAAAATAAAATTTAAAGCTTACCTCTGCAATCAAGACATCCTTTGTGTTAGTACCTTTTGAGTCGTTCCTGTTGTTACATCATATTCAACATTCCATAAATTTGTTCTGAGTTTCGTGTCATCGATGTAGGATTCATCATGGACCTCCTTCGACAAGACTATTCCTGACAACATAAAATCATCATCCAGGAATTAGTCTTGGAAACAAAAAGATAGTGCCTTGAGATCTGTATTCATTAATGATAGATTTTCTCTCTTTTGACATAGGTTCACATCATTGAAATTTTATCAAAATATTCAACTGGGTGCTCAACATCAAATCATCTATTTACACTCAAGAGATTGTACTAGGGTACCTTGCGAATCGTTGACATCAATCATAATTTCCCTCGTACTTGTTAACGGTTCTCATAATCAACCGGTAATGAAGTGGTTTCTACCATGTTCAACATCAAGACATTGTAATTAGATGGATATAATCGTATGTTTTGGAAGATGAAATGAAGACGTTGGGTATTGGTTAAGTGCTCATTGCTTTCCCTAGGTTGCAATGGAGTATTTTGTATGAGTCTTGGCATGGATCCACATTTGTATGGTCATGGTTGTGCTCAAATTTGTTCCTATTCGACATAGATCTACATTGTATGTCTGGTAGCTATGTCCAAGTTCGAGTTGTCTTCATTTGGATCTATGCTATATTCTAGTAGCCATGTTTATTCATTTCCCTCATGGATCTGCCTTGTATTTGTCTGCAGCCATGATGATGAATAATTTGGTTATGAGTCAAAAGTATTGATGTATTGCAGAAGCTTGGTGGATGATGATCTCCGATCAAGTGATTTCTTTCCTTGAAGTGATAACTTTCTCTTTCAAATATCTCACATATCGTATCCCTCTAAACTAATGCTTTGGGGGGGATTATGTTACCCATAAATCTCATCATGATCATGTGTTGAGGTCCAAAACACCAGCAATTTCCCTCAATTCCAAAAAACTAAAGTTGGACATTGGCCTGGAACTTTTATTTTCCATATTTAAATCTAGAACCACCTTTTCCCTTAATGAAATAGGTGTTACCGTGTTCGGTAACATCCATTGTCTCTTGACAATAAGCGGTGCCACCACTTCCTGCCTTTAATAAAAGATCGGTTTCACCCTGGTAATGCTCTGTCTACATGGAATAAAAATGGTGCTCGATTCAAAAAGAGAAAAATTGAATATTCACAAAGATTCTTGAAGGAGGACTTCCTGGCACCCTCATCTCTACTCCTGTGGACTACCTAGACTCGAGATCTCCCCCATCCACCTCACCCACCATTTGCTCAACCATCCCTATCCTTTCATGGCCTATAAAACCTGGCTCATACCCCATGGTTGAGAGAGATAAAATTTATGATGATGCATTGAAATTATGGCCTAATCTAGCGTGATCATAGGAGGAGCAAGTTGGATATTTTTAGGACAAGGCATGGGATGCGAAGGAGCATCACAACAATAAGGAAAAAGGTTGTAATATTTCTTCTTCAGTTTTAATGCAAACTTGGTTCCTTTCTCGTAAAATTTGTTATGTTTCAATCATTCATTTTACTACTTGATTCCTTAGTCACTAGTATAGAACTATAGATTATCTTCTGGTACATTTGATCTTGCTTGTCTATTTGGTTTGTTTGTGTAGTTACATCCTTGGAGATTCATCACCATAGGAGGTGCTTACATCATATTGCAGAAAAGCTGAGGATTCATTCTAGATATATACAAGCTCTAGGATAATTCTTCCATCCTTGTTGTTTACTCATTTGTTCTATATCTAGACCATTCATACCTAGAGGAACAACTCTTGTCCGCAAGAGGTGCATTTTCCCTAGAAACACATGGCACAGAATGTAAATGAATATATTCTCTTTGTATTTTATATTCACTTAAATAAGTTGTATGTATTTCTTCTTGGTGAAAACCTTTGTATATTTTTTGAATATTCCATGATCATGTATCAAATTTTCAATGTTGTGTAGACAAAAAACATGATGAGAAGCCCCTTGTATCTCATCTTCTGGTGATGAAGGAGCATAAAATATCAGAGGAGAATCCCCTTGTATCTCATATTGGAATTCTTCTTCTTGTGACATCATAAAATATTATATCTGAACATAAAATCCGATATGGAAAAGAGATCTGCGCAATCATCTCCTAACCAAAGAACGTCAATGAAATTGGCATGCTCAATTTCTAGTGTAGCTGCATAATGGTGAACCCAATCATGAACATTTTTTCCAAACTGGTGTGAAAAATTTCTAATTATGTAATACATCTTATGAGGATCTGATATATCATAAATTAATTCATTTGGATCAGCAAGAAACCAAGGTATAGTGGCTCCAAAATCTGGTTGAGTCAAAGTAGGAAAACTAGGTGGAACTAGTCTACATTGACAATTGGGAAAATATGGTGAGCACAAGGATATAAAATTAGACCTAATAAAGGTTACATAAGACCCAAATATTTGTAAAATAATCCCATTTATAGCCAATGATAAGGAAAACCAACCAATGACAAAAAACAAATAGATGATAACAACTTTCATCGGTGATACCATATAGGGAACCATGAAATTGTCTAGTTTACCAACTTAGGAGTTTGGGAGTTGTAGGGTATTCTGAGTATCAAATAGATGGGAAATAGGTGTCATAACTTGCATATCATCCTGAAAATAATCTTCTGAATCAGAAGAAGAATAATCTGAATGGATTTTGAATGATTCAGATGAATACAAGTAAAAAACTAGTGGTAAAAAACTAGTATTGAGAGGAGATGGCTCTGGGAGACTGATAGGTATTTTTTGAAGGGAAGGAAAAGAGATTTTTTATTCTGATATATCATAATGAGAATAAAAATAAAATAATTCATAAACATATTTTATTCTATCAATGAAATCATGAGCATCATTACCTTGAATTGCACAGTGTTACAATGCCCCTAGGGATCAACAGATTTTGCCCTTCTTGCAAAATATGGAATAACAATGTTGTTTCTTTAGAGAAACTAAATCATGATGTCCATTTACTTTTTAAAGAAATAATATTCATTGTGAGATTATTTGATGCAATAGTTATAATATGATCTTCATTTCTTATTACCCTTTTCTTGAAATTCGAGCCTTCATCAATAGAGTTAGAACCTTCATCTTTGGAGTCTGACATTGGATTTTTCTCTTTAACTTATAGATTTTCCTTTGGAATTGATATTATTTCTTCCAAGAGTAGAAAGTGCATGATCCTTTTAGTTTTAAAGATTCCCCATTTGAATCATCTTGACTTTCTCTTGTGTGAGAGACTCTATGAATGCATCCACGGATGGCATCATCTAATTTTGAACTGCACAGTTAGTAGCATAGAACGCTGAGACAAAAATTGACTATTCTGGACCCAGGTTCGATAGAATGTAGAGGATTAATTGATATTCTCCTTATCAATCCCACACTGCTTGAGAAAAATTACTATACTTATTGATGAATTCATCAATGGTTTTGAATTCACTTGGTCTCAATGAGATAAACCCATTATCCAATTGGTTTCCGCTAAGATCATCTATCTTTCTGAAGAGGGATTCAAGATTGATAGACACTTCATTAGGGCTTGCCAATCCATCAAGATGGAAAATAATTTTCTGAGAGAGAGAGAGAGAGAGAGAGAGAGAGAGAGAGAGAGAGAGAGAGAGAGAGAGAGAGAGAGAGAGCCATAAGATTCATCCTTGTTTTAATGCCACCTTTCTTTCTCAGCAACTGCATTAGGGTCGATTTCTAAGGATTTAGTAACTCTATAGAGAAATTTGCTGCACAATAGTATCTCAATATTCGATTTCCATTCATTATTATCGAATGAAGTCAAGGTTATTATCTTATATACATCCATGCTCTGTTGTTGTGCTTCTAGTGAGAGAACATAATACATGCACAAAACTATAAAGATAAATTTTGTAAGATGAATCAACCTTTATTTAGACAAATATCACATTCTCAATTTCCGTCACACCTACAGAGACTTCTTTGGATAGAATCTAGAGTTATCAAGGAAAATATTGCAAGAATTATGTGGAAACACAACTGCTTCTGGTGCCTCAATGGAAATATTCGAGGGAGATTTGAATACCTTGACCAAGCTCTGGTGCCATATTAGATTCTGAGATGGAGATCTTGGGCCAAAATGGTCTTCACATAGATTGCAGAAGAGAAAATAAGAGAAGAATAATTGAAGAACAATATGAGAAATATTCCATTAAATGATTATTCACATTATGGGTGAATATATAATACCACATCAATGAATAATTTGAATAAATACTCAGGTAATTGAATCTACCAATATAGACTGACTCTAGAGCTAACTAGAAGTGAGAAAATCACCATAATAGCTAAATAGTGCAACTGTAGATCAGTAAATCTCTTAATAAATAGTTACAATCAGTTACAATCATTTAAATGAACGGCTTAGTTGAGAAAATGATCCTATATTCCCATGAATCATATAAAATGGCACTAGCGACACTGGAAGTTATATAACTAATGGGGATCAGACCACAACCGAGGATAATTAATGATATACTAGTGTGAATTGCTGGACACTACTGGTGGAACTCCAAGTGGCTTCCTATAAAATAGGGATTGATATCTGGAGCTCAAAAATGCATGCAAACAGGTGTAGTAAGTTGTATATGTCTGCTAGTCATGTCCTCCATGCACTAGTGAAGTGATAAGATATCCTAATCTAGGGAAATTAAACAAATATAATTTATGTGGTAAAAGGAGACAAAGGGAGGATTAATAATCATCCTAACAATTCCTTCCTTTAGTTCTGTTACCACCTAAGTTGTACTTAGTGTTTTTTTTATCAACTGAGCCTGGTGAACCGGACAATGATAACTTGTTCAGACTTTAGAAGACCTTCAGTATTGCTTCTGGGAAGCTTTGTTGTACTATATCACATGTTCATACCCCATGGGGGAATTGTAATAAATGTTCTAGCATGATAGTGCCTATAAAAGACTTGGTCTCTTACACTTTATTTGTCAATCTGATCATCCCAAGGTGCTTTTTCCCCTAGTTATTATTGGTTGTTGAATAAACAACTAATAATTTTTTATTTTTTCACTCCATACCTCAAAACTTGGGGTGGCCGGCTTGGCATTTAGGCGTATTGAGGTTATTAGAGTCTATGTGTCAATGTATAAACATTCTAGGCATCATGGTCGAGTCATATGAACATGTCTAAGTCCCCCTAGGTTTTTTCAAATTTTTATTTTTTTAATTTTTTCAGTGTTTTTTATTAAAATTTAATTTTTCCAAAACTGAGGCTATTTTTTAATAGTTTAATTGGAAAAATTGATTTTGTAATAAAAGTGGGCCAAATAATCAGTTTTAGTCATGTAGGTGCTCATTTCAAGCTAAGAGCACCATGTAAGCCCATGGACCCACTCTTTTCAGGTTTTGATGATTTTCCATCACTCAGGTTAGAAAACCCCAAAAAATTAATTATTGATTATTTTAATTAATAAAATGATGAATAATAGAGCAAATCCAAAATCCTAGATCAGTGAATTCTCATCCAATTTGATTGAAATCAGTCAAATCTGAACCACATTGACCAGATCTGACAAATCCTTGACTGAAGGAGGTGATCTAGATAGATCCAGACTTGATCTTCAGCACGCTTTATGGCGAATCGCACCCTCTCTCTCTCATCCACACGTGTGGCCTCTCCTAGAAGCTTTGTGGATTGATCTGTTAGAAAAATCAGCCCCCCGATTGACAAGCAGGCTCAATGAGACTTAGATCAGGCTCAGTTAGACACAGATCAGGCATTGATGGACTCTATTTCAGCTATAGTGGTCTATCATTTTGGGATTTGCACCCCCCTGGGCTGGACCTCCTATTTTTTGTATAAATAAAGCTTAGATCACCTCTTCCAAGCTAGTTAGAACTGGGATTGAGGTATTGTTTCTCTTGTACTGTGTTGTTGTTTATTATTCTGTAATAAAGAAGCTTTGGAGGCAAGATCTATGGTGTAATTCTCTTCATGTGTGGATGGTGATTGTCAAATGCTTATGAGGTATAATCTGTGTTATTTATCATTGCTTTTGTTGGTTTATTGTTGGCCTTGAAGGAGACAGCTCCCTCCTGTTAAGGTAAGAGTTTATTCTAGTTTGATTTATGCTCTTACTACTGCTTGTTTTATATCTATTGTATTCGTATGTATTTTAGGTTTAATTGCATGCTTTCCAATTATCTCTTCCAGCAGCACCTATGCTTTAACCATCTGTTTGTGCAAGGATTTCTAAGTTGCAAGTGATCTCACTTGTAGAAGAGGTTGAGTTGGTTTTCATCTTCCTCATATTAAATATCTTCTGAATGACATAGTCCCTTATTGTTCCACCAAATAAGACTCCAAAGCCCAACATTCCCAGGCTTCCAACACTCTACCTCTCTCTTTCTCCTTCAAGAAAATCAATTTTCTTACCTGGTTACTGTGTTCAAAAGATTTGTTATCATTTGGATCGGTTATATCAAAGTAAAATTTACATATATCTGCTATTTCAAAGCTCATAGTCTAGATCTCAATTTTGAAAAGCATCATTAAGCATTCTAGATCAAGCATAAGGAAATCGTCCATTTTTCATGGCGAGTTAAAGAAAATCAGTAGGTTGGATGTTGTGGATTTCCTTTCTGTTTTGAAAAAAATATTAAATACATCAATCAGTGCATATTTCATTGGCTGCACAAACAGAAAGCCAAGATCCCAAGGAAAGCTTGCTTTCCTTGGTTCCTTTTTCACCTGTTTAGCTAGTTTTAACTTAATCTTTTTTGAGTTAAGGTAGGCTGATGCAAAGGTACTCTTAAAGTGATTTTAGCAATATTTTATTCTAACATTCTTTCTGGTTTTTAGTAGTTGTAACAGAAAATAAAATAAGTCGTGGTTCGAAAGTGGCCTCAGGAGCGTTCAAATCCCCCCAGGGGTCTCCCCTTTCACTAAAATTCAAAAATTTTGTAGAGTTGTAAGATCTTCCTTTCATCCAGTATAAGGACCAAGAGGTTTCTGATATTTCATCTTGATGATGTTTTAACCAATAATAATAAAAGGAAATATTTTTTTGAGTAGGCTCTTTCGAGCCCGCTCCCCATCCCCCCTGGGGAGATTTCCATTCGTGTCTTTCTTTTTCTTTTCATTTATCTTTTTTTAATCTAGTATAGTTCTAATCTGAAAGGTAGTATACTTTGATTTATTATCATTTCCATATTCCATATTAGAGGTTTCAAAGTAATCTTAATACTTACCCCACGACTTTCTGATTGACCAGAAAGGGTAAAGAGATGCGTGGTAGGACTAATTAGAAAATCAGCATTGTGTATCTTTGTTTTCATTTTCATCATATGTTTCATCGGCTATAATAAAATTAACCCCTCCTTGATTCTCCGATTGAGATCCACTTGGATTGAAAGAGGTTCCTAGAGGGTTTTCTTTTTAACAAGAACACCTGTCTTAAAATTTACTAAAATTGACAAGACTCCGGTGTGTATGCTCTGCACTTGGTTGTGATTCGTCTGATTTGTCGAGCTACATCAAAAGCACTTGACTGACTAGAATAATTAGGATTCACTCTACCAAATTGACAAACTCTCATGTGGAAATCGAACACCTCGATCAAACCATTACGGTGGCAAAATACCCAAAGGAAGCGGGAACTCCTGAAAAGTGACCTCGGGTCGTCGATCTCTGTTACACCTGCGGGTGCATTATGAACAATAGCCTCAGAGACTCCATTTAGCCCACATATTCCTTGTAGGTAGTCGTGAAGGTTTGGTTTTGGACATATTCCAAGTACTCTTAGCTATATCTGGAGTCCACCCCTTCGCATAATTTTAATCAACTCATATTTCACATTAACTTAAAACGTACCAAGAGGGAATCACAAAACATTCACTCCAAGCACATGCAAGTACATTGATTATATTTTGACTCCATTTTAAGGCACTGGCTATTTTCTTTCTATATATATATATTGTGTCTCAACATTGTGTTTTCATGCTCTCATTTTGTATCTTGTCATCTATGGTTGTTTATGGTTAAACTTCAAACTCCTAAGTAACTCATTCAACTTAACATCACCATACTAAATAATTTTTCCTTAGTAACTTAATAGGGTCTACCCCCCTTGGCTTCGTTAGGAGTTGAGCCTAAACGGAGGAGTCAAGAACAAGGTGACAGCCTTGATTCGATACTTTCCCCCAAGAACACACCGAGTAGCTTGAAGATTTCTGCCATGTGACCCAGGTGTGTGAAAGGTGACAACACTTTTTAGCGCCGCTGCCGGGGATAAATATTTTTATTCCCAGAGCATGAATTTTGTTTTATTCCTTTTTGTTTTTCCTTTGGTTAATGAATGCTTAGAGTAGATCTTTAATTTTCATTTGGCGACTCCACTGAATTTTTTCCAGTTTTTATTTTTACAAAGAAAAGAAAAAAATATTTTTTGTGAAAAGATTTATAAATGCTTATTTTTCTTTTTCACATGGCAACTCCATTGAAGGGATAAAACCATGTTATCTCATAAAATTGTGAAGTTTTGTTGTGTGTATATGAGCCCATGTGACATTTTAGAACCTTTAAAGCTCATCACTTGATGGCTCCACCTTTTCAGTACAAGGTTTAATGGTTATATCAAATGCATACTATTAATTTTTTATATGGATGAACTAAAGGAGAAATATGGTGCCCAGATAACTGGAATTTTTCAGCCTATTGATTTCTCAAATATCCCAGGTTTTCCTAACTCTTGTAATGGTGTGGGGGATGCATATAAATGGCTTCTATTTTTTTATGGAAATTATGGTGATTCGGCCATCTGGAATGTCAAATCTTTCCTTCAGTTGATGGCTGACTTCAATATTATTCATGAAGACAATATGATGGAAATGTTTGCTGGTACTTTTTGGGGTGAGGCCTGTTGTTGGTTCTATCAGGGCCTTCCTAATAAATGTATAACTTCTTTTCCAAGATTCCTTTGGATTTTTTAGAGCAGTGTCATGATGGAAGGGGTAGTATGAATGGTTTGAAAAAGTTCCTTGAAAAGATCTATACCTTCTACCTATCTGAGAAAGAGTATCACATGGAAACATATGATGGACCTTTTTCCATGATACAAAGTATTGAAGACTTGGAATCACTTCTTGAACATTTAAGTGAAGAGGAGGTCCATGATACTCCCATCAAAGAGTTTCCTCATAGTTATTCAATAAAGGAAGTAATTAGGCAGCTTATTAAAGAATATGAGGTATCTCCCAATACACAACAAGATTCTGAGGAAGAAAAAATCCAGGATGATCCTATTGAAGAGCTTCAGGAGGAGCCCATGATGGGACACATTGTTGAATACTCACCTCATGTCACCATAGCTAAAAACATTGAAAATTTGAGATATTCTCAAGTGTGTTGCAATGCTGATATTTTTCCAGAAATCCCTCTAGAGAAACCCACTAAGCAACACTTCCCAAGTGATCCCATTGAACATGTCCAAAAAGTTTCCTTGATTGAAGATAATATTGAAGATCCTCTTGATGATATCATAACAAAATCCTATAAATAAACTTAGGATAACATCAGTATGGTGTGTGGTGACACTAGACCTTGTTCTCCTCATGTTTATGAAGGTTTGGAAAGTTTATTGTCTTGTACTTTGTTTTCTGAAGAAGATTGTTATGAATACAAGGAGGACATGGATAGGCAGGATCATGATGCCATGGATGGGAGTGATGACTATTGGAATTTCATAGATAATCGAAATTGTGAAATTCTTATGGAGAATCCCATCGATGATATGTCCAACAAGGGGAGTGTCTATTCAAAAAAATTTGGAATCCCAATCTACGATACGTCCATAGAGGGAAGCATGGATCTGGATGCCTGGGAAAATTTTGGGATGGAAGAGGAGCATTCAAAATTTTCATTTGATCATTCAGATTCATATCATGCAGAGTAGCACAAGGGTATCAGTAATGAAGACATTGAGAAATAGTGTTGTGAAAAGTCAGATGTGATGCAGTCAGTGGAATATCAGTGTCATCCATATTTTTCATATATAGAGGTTCCTTATGATTTGGAGCTACTTGGGGCTTGTGCAACAAGTTATCATTTGATAAGCCCTGGTGATCAGTATAATGATATATTCAGTCTGCCTCATTGTTCTGATTGGTATCTCAGTAATATCCAGTCATGGATAGAAGTAGCCTGCATGAGCACATACAAGTTGGGGAAGAATTTTTATGACATTATTCATGCCTATGATCTCCCATCCATCTCGCCCATTCTGAATCATCACGTAGGTTTGCATTTTCTGAATAAGGTATCCTTACTTTGGCTGGTAACCAAAGACAAGGGAAATTTTTTTATGTTAATAAAATTCTTAGGTGGTTACATTGGATTTTTTATTACACCTAACCTTTTTATATCATGCTTAGAGTAGGAAAATAAGCTCCTAAAAGAGAGCATTTACTTTCTACATTTATGTTTTGTACTTAGCTATAATAAAACTTTATTTTCATTAGTTAATTACATTTATTTTGTTTAAATAATTCAGCTTAATGGTTCATTTGGTTTTTATATAAATCTTGTGCTACTGAGGTTTTCTTGTCAGGTTGAGATGTTTTTACAGGGTATATAAACCAGAGGTTTTGGTGTTCTCGTATCCTCTCCTTGCCTCAAAGACCAGATTGAGCACACGTCCCACAGTTGGAGCTAGAATGTTACCACCTAAGTTGTACAATGAGATATAAAAATCACCCTTGTAAACTCTACATTTTGAGTAAATAGAGGTTTCAAGTAATGCATTTGAAAGTGGGTTTCTTGAATTTCCACTCTCATAAAGTGGATCACCATACATATGAAAGAGTGGGTATTCAAGGTCCCTTCAGCAATTTTCAAGATGTGTAATGGTAAATTGTGATCCGATGTGTACAAATGGTAGGGAGAAATGACCAAAACCTTATGTGTTATTCCCGTTAATTAGCATACCTATCAACAACAAACCCAAGTTTGTTCCTACAATTGATTTTGATTTGACACGTAATATTTGGACTGAAATCTTTGTTTTATCCATTTTATCATCGATAATGCCAAAATAATCCTTTGGAAACTTCTCTAACATAATTTTGTGTGCATAGTAGCAATATATTCCACACATAACAATCCTATTATGTTTGTTTAGTCTACCTCATTCCTTTTCCTCTAACTCCATTGTAGTCACTGACATCATCCATGATTTCAACACGATACATTCACTACAATTACTAAATTCAGTGTTCTTCAAAAATGTCACATCTCAAAAATGAGTATTCCAAATCTTGCTCATTGTTGATTGTGATATCGATGGATAATTGAGATTTTGAATAGCATCATTGATCTGCTTTAACAAAGAAATTTGTGTGTAAGTTGAAGGCAACAATATTAAAGGAGAATATGTGCCATCTTCTTCAACTTGATGTCTTTAATTTGGTGAAAAATTATAATTATCCATGACAATTTTGTGCAATATTTCTATGGCCTCCATGGCCTATGGACGTGCTTTCCATTTGTTAGTATTACCATGAATTGCATTGACTTGTCCATGTTGGAAATAATGTTGGTATATATAGAAGCTTATTTGAGGAATATTATGTATCTTGTAGCATTCTTTCTTACAAATAATATTTCCATTAAATCTCATGTCCTTTACTTTCCTAACAATAGGAGGTAGGACTGCTAATGTAATTGTAACTTCAGAATGTATTCACTTGTATTTCTTACCTATTGTAACCTGATGTTTATTTTGGGATGTTCTTGTGTCATGTCATGCCCAGATGTTCTGATCGGGAGAATCAATAATGTAAACAAGTCATTTCAAGTCATTGTGGGTAACCCTCCTATTGTCTAAGGGTTAAAGTCCCCGCAGTTTCGGGGCACTAGGGTTATTAAAATCTCCTGGTGAGTTTGGCCCTAGTAGGGTTTTAGTCATGTCCAGATTAGTATAAATAGAGAACTAGACTCTCTATTTAACACACATCTCATACACACTCAAGTGTAGCGCATAGTTGAGGAAGAGAAAGACACTGGGGCAAGAGGAAAGAGCTTACTCCTATCCGGAGATTGTCTTACTATTTTTTGGGTTTCACTTTCGTGTTGATTCTATCTCAGAGGAAGTTGTGGGGTTTTATCCATTTATGGTTTCCCCAAGGAAAAACACTGTGTTCATTGTCTCTTGTGTTCAATTGATGTGCTTGTTGTTATCTCAGTTAAAGAGCCTAATGATATGCTAGCTTAATGTTGAAAAACTAACATGGTATCAGAGCTAACCTGAGAAGAAGACACTGTGCAGCTATGGGAACTAGGGCTTCCTATTTTGTGGATCTCTCTCCACAAATTTTCAACAAAAGTACAGTGGAATAAATCTCCTCCCTAGGCCGCATCTTTCTGTCGAAGCAAAATCCAATTATGAGGTTTTTCAGTTTTGGACCCGACACTGGTGCTGAAAATTATGGATTTTCACAGAAGTGGAATTTTTTAGTGAGCCTAGGCTTGGATTTATCTCCTCCCCAAAATTGAAGTTAGGGATAAATTTCAAAGCATTTGGTTGGACAGAACTCTGGAAAAGCGAAACCCTAATCTACTCATGAACCAGTATTACAGGATTTCAACTTTAAATCTAGATCCAACATCTTGACCTGGTAAGATCTAAATATTTTGTATTTCCATTTGAGGTTCTCCATTAAGATGTCTTATTATACCAAGTTTGATGAAAATCTTGAGGGAGCTGATAACTTCCGAGCCTGGAAGTATAGGATCTCCCTGGTCCTAGAAGAAAATGAGTTGGAATCCTATATCCAGGAGGAGGTTCCAGTTCCAGAGGGAGATGAGGCCAAGGCCTTACATAAGAAGAAGTTGGTTATGGAAAAGACGATCATTGCAGATTCCATCATGGATCACCTCATTCCATAGGTGTCCTCCCTCAAGACACCTAAAGCCATGTTTGATGCCCTAACCAAACTATTTGAAGGGAAGAACATCAATCAAAAGATGACTCTAAGGAACCAGTTGAAGAATGTCAAGATCCAAAATGACAAGACCATCCAATCATACTTCAAAAGGGTCTCCCAAATCAAAGAAAAACTAGAAGCTATAGATGAAGAAGTGGATAATGCGGAAGTTGCGATGACAACATTAAATGGCCTCCCTAGGTCATGGGATTCTTTCATCCAAGGAATCTATGCTAGGAAGAAGTTGGTCAAGTTTAGCAGATTGTGGGAAGAATGCTCTCAAGAAGAAGCTCAAATAGTAGCTCGAGAAGAAAATATGGGAAATGAAGATCAAGCTCTCACAGTACACTCAAAGAAAGGAAGAAGGGAAAATCATCATCACCAAGGTAAGCATTCTCATCAGAAAGGTTCATCTAAACTCAGATGTTATACAGGTGATGAAATAGAACAATTTGAGAGACACTGTCCCATGAATAAGAATGGATCCAAGAAGAAGAAGAACTCCAGAATAAAACATCATGCTCACACTGCTGAGGATGATGATCCTCCAAGGAAGAGGGTAAAACAAGAAAGTGAAGACTCTTCAAGTGAACATGAGTATGTTCTGATTTCTACTCTCATGGGAACTGTCACTCATGGAAGCAAAGATTGGCTTATTGAAAGTGGGGATTCCAAGCACATGACAGGTTTCAAAGAATCATTTGAGAAACTATCTGAACATAATTCACCCCATAAGGTGAAGCTAGGAGATGACTACCAATATCCAATAAAAGGTAGTGGTGAATCCTCCTACAAACTAGACTCTGGAAAGTCTATAAAAATGAAGGATGTTGTATTTGTACCAGGGTTAAAGAAGAATCTTCTATCCATATAAGCATTGGATGCAAAAGGCATGAGGGTTGCATTCATAGATGGTCAATTCATCATGTGGCCAAGAGGAAAGGCTATTGATGATGCAATAGTGATTGGAGAACAAAAAGGAGGTTTATACAAGCTGAAGGGCCATTCAGAACAAGATATGGTCCATGACACAGTAGAGATAAATGAACTATGGAATAGAAGGCTTGCACATGTGAATTACAAAGCACTAACACTTGTAAGAAAAGTTGTTGAAGGTCTTCCAAAAATTCAAGAAAAACATGAAGGGGTTTGCAAAGGATGTGCGAAAGGGAACAGTAGAAACAAGACATTTCCAAGTAGCGAAAGCAAAGCAAAAGGAATCTTGGAAATCATCCACTTCGATGTATGCGGACCAATGTCACCAAGTTCACTAAGCGGGTATGTATACTATGTTTCTTTCATTGATGACTTTTCTAGGAATACATGGATTTACTTCATGAAGAAAAAAGATGAAGTGTTCAGCAAATTCAAGGAATTCAAAGCCTTGATCGAGAACTACACAAAAAAGAAGATCAAGACCTCTCCATCAGATAATGGCGAAGAATTCACATCAAATGAATTCAAAGAGCTATTTAAAGAATTAGGGATTAAGAGGTAGTTGTCCACTCCTTACAATCCACAATAGAATGGGGTTGCAGAAAGGAAGAATAGAACTATCATGGAAGCTACAAGAGCAATGCTTCATGATAAGGATCTTCCTATGCACCTATGGGAAGAAGTAACTAGAACAGTAGTGTATGTATAGAACTAGACTCCACACAAAGTACTCGAGAACAAGACTCCTGAAAAAGTCTTCTCTGGCAAGAAATCAGAAGTCAGCCATCTCAAAATATTTGGCTGTCCAGTGTACATACACATACCAAAAAAGAAGAGAACAAAACTAGATCCTTCAAGAAAGAATGGGATGTTTGTGGGATACTTTGAAAGCTTGAAGGCTTACAGAACATACTTCCTAGGATACAAGAAGATCGACATCAGCAGGGATGTAACATTTGATGAAGACACAGCTTACAACAAATCCAAAAAGAGACCTGCTAAAGAACCTGAAGAATCAGAAGCTCCTAGAATTCATGATATGACCATGAATCAATAAATTCAAGAAGAAGATTGAGAATTTGAAGAACCACAAAGACCTGTAGATCCACCTCAGGAGAAGAATCCTCACAAGAGCAAGCCTACTTGGGTTTGAGAATTTATCCAAGGTGCAGAAAGATATGGAGCTTTAGAAGAGAATGACAGAGAAAGAAAGAGAACGAGATCCTGCTCCGGATATGTAGCCTTACTATGTGATGTTATCGATAAAGAACCTTCCAACTATAAAGAAGCGTCAGAATGGAAAGAATGGAAGGATGCTATGATCTAAGAATATCAATTAGTCATGAAGAATGATGTTTGGGATGTTGTTCCAAGACTAGAAGGGAAGTCAGTTGTAACTTCCAAATGGATCTACAAGATCAAGCATGCTACGGACGGCGGCATAGAAAAATATAAAGCAAGATTTGTGGCTTGTGGCTTCTCACAGAAGGAAGGAATAGATTATGAAGAAACCTTTGCTACTGTATCCATATACAGTTCCATCAGATTAGTAGTTGCTTTGGCTGCAGTAATGAAATGGAAAATACACCAAATGGATGTCAAGGCTGCTTTCTTGAATGGTGTAGTAGAAGAGGAAGTCTATGTAGAACAACCACTCAGTTTTGAAACACATGACAGGGATTCTCATGTGTGCAGATTGAAGAAATCCCTATATGGCTTGAAACAGGCACCCATGACATGGTACGGCAGAATTGAAAGCTTTCTATCCAGTATGGGCTTTACCAAGAGTAAAGCAGATTCCAACCTTGATTACAAGGTTGAAGATGGCAACCTAGTAATGCTTCTATTGTATGTAGATGATCTATTTATAACAGGTATGGATGGGTTGATTGCTGATACGAAGAGAAATCTTGCTGCTGAGTTTGAAATGAAGGACTTGGGTATCATGCATTATTTTCTAGGTATGGAGGTGTGGCAGAATGCAGATGGAATATCCCTCGGACAATGGAAGTATGCAGTAGCTATCCTGAAGAGGTTTGGGATGATAGACTACAAGGCTATGGCCACACCTATGGCATCGAATTGTAATTTGTTGAGTGATACTTCATCAGAAGAGGTTGATGCTATGATGTATTGTTAGATGATTGGGTCCTTAATGTATCTGATGAACACGAGACCAGACATTTGCTTTTCTATGAACACTTTGAGCTAGTTCTTGACAGATCCAAGAAATGTTCACTTGATTGCTGCAAAGCATATTCTGAGGTACCTGAGGGGTACAATTGATTATGGGTTCAAGTACGATGCAAATCAGAATATTAACCTGGAGGGTTATGTTGAGTCAGATTGGGAAAGCAGTGCTATCGATAGGAAGAGCAATTTAGGGTTTTGCTTCAATATGGGATCAGGTGTGATCTCTTGGTTTAGCAGGAAGCAATCCTATGTGGCACTGAGTACAGCTGAAGAAGAGTATGTCGCAGCTTGTTCAACTGGTTGTGAGGCAATATGGCTACGGAAGCTACTGTCTGATTTATTTGATTTCCAGATGGATGCTACTTGTATACATTGTGACAACTAGAGTTGCGTGAAGTTGTCAAAGAATCCAGTGTTCCATGACAAGTCCAAGCATATCGATATCAAGTATCACTATATCAGGGATATGGTGCAGAGAGGAGTAGTGAAGCTCCAATATGTTGTGATGGAGGAACAGATGGCTGATATATTGACAAATCCATTGGCTAGGGTGAAGTTTGAGTACTTCAGGGAGAAGCTTGGTGTTCTCCAGATGGAGGTTTCCTCTAAGGAAAAGTGATGAGTCCCATATCCATTCTAACATGGTGAGAGGATTGGTTCCTTCCATGGTTAGATGTAAGGACTAAGCCATTCTATCATGGTGAGAGGATTGGCTCCTTCCATGTTAGATATGAGTGCTGAATGCCATTCTGGGAATGGAGGTACCTGGTTATTTACTAGGAACACTCAGTATGAGACTCAGAGAATCATTCTGATGAGTAGGTCAGATGTAAGGGCTGAACCATTCTGTCATGGCTAAAGGATTAGGTTCCTCCCATGTTAGATGTGAGTGTTGGACATTCTATTGAGTAGGACAAATGTAAGCGAAACTGCCATTTTGGGAATGGAGGCACCTGGTTAGTTACTAGGTAGCTCAATCTGGGATTGGGGGCCATTGTAGTGAGGGTGTAGGATTTGGTTCCTACCAGGTCATATGTGAGTACACACCTTTCTGAACATGCATGTTGGATTGGTTCCTCGCATGTGTCAGATGTAAGTGTAGGGCCGTTCTGGACATGCATGTTGGATTGGTTCCTCGCATGTGTCAGATATAAGTGCAGAGCCTTTCCAAACATGCATGTTGGATTGGTTCCTTGCATGTGTTGAATTTAAGTGTAGAGCCTTTTTGAACAACCATGTCATGCTCACGGACAAAAACTATGATCCCTTTAGCAATGTACATGCTTCTTAATACGCATTAATGTGTAAGAGAAACCTTTCTACATGAAAATGTAACCCTATATTGGATAAAATTTATGGGATGATCATGACAACGTGGTTCCAAATTTGATTCTAGCCAAATATCATAAGATTCCAAGGCACCCCCTAGTGTATGTTCAAATCACGTTGGATGTGGTAGAAGACCATATTGTTTAACACCTTATCAAGTTTAACCAGTGTGCATCCTTTATTCGCCATCATTCCATGCACATTATTCCCAATCTCATAATGAATGTGGATCCCTCACCCTCTTTATGTACATGTTTCAGAATATCTACCTTGTATCCAATAGAAAATGTAAAAGAGACATTTTCACATGTACACCAAATTAAAGAAGCTTAATATTTGCTCAAAAAATAACATTCAATATTCAATTTAATATCAATAATACTTAACACATGGTTTAATATTTTTATTTACCTATGTTGTGCCTCAAATCAATAATATTCCATCGATGTATGTCCCCTTCATCAAAATCTTCCACAACCAAACGTGGTTGACTAACATCAATTATCAAAACCATAACATACCCTGAATTAACCATTTCTCTTCCAAAACAAGTTACAGCCTCTCTAGATTCAACCCTTCCTATCCTAATAACTTGATCATTAATTAAGAGGTTAACATAGTCCCCTCTTGCAAAAATTATATTTTTCAATTTTAACTCCTTCAAATTTTGTAACAGAATTAAATTTAAATTCATAAATAAAGTTAAACTATGTAAA
The DNA here is from genome assembly GCA_001517045.1 of Pseudotsuga menziesii. Classification (NCBI taxonomy): domain Eukaryota; kingdom Viridiplantae; phylum Streptophyta; class Pinopsida; order Pinales; family Pinaceae; genus Pseudotsuga; species Pseudotsuga menziesii. The sequence continues at coordinate 142,170 of LPNX010627491.1, forward strand.
TTGTTCTCTTATATTTTAGCAAATACACATCCTTAAAAAAAGTTTACTAGTTTAAATAATTCAAAATATTATGGAATCCATTATGTCTGCAATGAAACACTATTCCCCACCATCTAGTGCGCACTATCAAAATGGAAATTACATAAAATTTTCAAGTAATATATGCATCAATATTTGAAAATTATAGATCCAAGTATTATCAGATAATGTCATTTATCAAATCATAAATTTACCACCGAATTTTTATTTAACTTTGGAGATTGCACTTATATTACTAATGTAGGTGTATGAATCGTTTTCATAAAAAAATCACAGAAGTTGGAGAAACACAAGGTCCTTTGTAAAACATAAGAAATTATAAGATGGATAATTTTTTCTTTTCTACCTCCTCCGAGGGTCCTGACCTAGGTTAATTCCCTTATTCTTAGCTCAACAAATCCTAATATATCGATGTGACAGAGTAGATCCTAGTCTACAACACCTATGACACAGATGCAATCTCACCCGAGATATCTCAATTGGATGGGTAACTTCTAGAGCAACGCTTCTGCATTTGGGTGGGGATTTATGATACCTTGGCCCCTTACCAAGGTTCTTAACAAATTATGTGGGTGGATTATTTACATGTGTTGTGAACAGTTATACTGTGACCCTCTTTTCGTATGCAGCTTATTATATCAACAATATCTATGATGTATGATTGTATTCAACTGATACAATGTGATTGATATACCTCTATTAATTTATAAGAAAATCTATGATCATTCACAAAACTCAACATTTATACAAGTAAGTCATACACATTCAACATTCACACATATACACATAATATAACATGGAAATCGATCTAGGAAAAAAACACAAAGGTGCTCTTCATCTAGCATGAGAAGATATATGCACCTTTCTTCTGCACACTAAGATGCAGAATCTGTTCTGGATCTTTTAATCTATATTTATAGAATATTCATTCCTCTCATGCTCTTTGATATTCTATCATCTCTCTTATTACTTATCCATACTAATGATCAACACATAGATTGGATCAAATCAACCCTTCCTACTCTTCTGCGCACTCAGTTGCATATCCTTCAACTTGTATGCACTCAGCAATACTAATAGACTACAATACAAATCTATCGATAGTGAAGCTCATAGTAGTGAATCCAACTATAGAGAATATAATATGCATACAACTAGGGTTCCTTATTTTATAGCCTCATTACAGAATCGATACTTCACATACTTGTTACTTGTCATTTTCTCAGTCAACTTCCTATTTTATCCAAATGTTGTCTTCCCTATTTTAGTAACACCTAACGGGAGGCACTAAGGACCAGGAGGCACTAAGGACATGACTTACAGATATTCATTCACACATGTGGTTTCTGGTGGCTCTCACTGAACTCATACCCATGATATTTAAGGTTAGTCTCTTTCTAAGCGTTACGCCTCACTGTCATTTTTTAGTTGTTATGCTACTTGCATGCCTTCTGCTGCTGATATTATGGCGTACCTTCCATTGTCACACTCCTTCCTTTTTTCCAGGGCTTCCTCTTCTTGTTCCTTCCTTTCACTACCTCTGTCATAACTTCCTTTCTCCTCTTTATTTTCTTTCGTTGCTTCTTTCGTAGCTCCTTCTTCTTCTCCTTTAGCTCTTATCCATAATTAGGAAAAAATCTGATCGAATTCTACCTTATTGTACTTGGGACCAATAGACCCCCAACACTCACTTGTATCATGTCCCGAGCCACTTGAACCTATTCCTCCATGTTTTTACTTTCATTTATTTTTCTCTCAAAATCTTACATGATTTTCACCACTCTCTCTGCTTCTGCAGAGTATTCTTCTTCTTTCTTTTGCAATTGCTCCACTAGGTTGGAACTAACTTATTCTGACATGAACTTCTCAACTAATCCCACTATGTTGTGCACCTTATGAAGTGCATGTTGAATGATACCTGTAACATTTTCTTTTTGAGCCTGTAACTCTTCCACATTTTCCTCACGATCATGTTGTTGTGTGCGTAGCACTAGCATTTGTTGTTGTAATTTCCTCATCTCCATTTCCCTAGCCATTTTGTGTGCTAAGGGTAGCTTCCTCATATCATTCCTTATCTTTGTAATGTTTATTTCAAAATCATTCATCTCATTTGAAATCTTCTGTGATTTCTCATCATCCATGAGGGCTTCTCAAGTCTAGGAGATTTGATTGACAACCCTGGTATAGATTTCTTTTGCTTTTTCTATCTTCTTCGCATATTCAATTACTACTTCTCTTATTTTCTCTAGAAATTCTGGAAGTGTTCCTGGTTTTACCTAATCAACAAGTTTTGGAATCATTTTCTTAAGTTTAATCGATATCTTTCTAGGTCAAATGAACTTGTTTTCTACCTGGATTTCCAGTGTAATTTTAGAATCTTCAAGATTATAACAATCTAGGTTTATGACATTATCAAGTTCCAGTTTACTTTCTTCTACTTCCTTTACCTTTTTCTTTGTATTTTGCATCTTTTCCTTTATTATGTTAATAACATGTTCGGATTTATTTGCCTGTTTACTGGGGAAAATTTCTCTTACTCTAATATCTGCGATTGTCTCTTTTTGCAAGGCATATACTTCCATTAGTCACGTCTTTAAAATCTATGAGCACCTGGAAAAAAATTTTGGAAACTTCATTGGACTCTGGGGTTCCAAAATCCAGTACTTATCCTGGAATTTGTACCCTAATTATGTGATTTGCTGTTGGTCCCTGGGGTTCAGCTCTTTAGATAGACCGGGTTCATCTTGCAACTCTGGTACTTGGGGCAGATGATCCACTACAATTTTAACTTATTCAATCATTTTACCTAGTTCGTTCATTCACTCTGTAATATTAGTAGTAAACTCATTATGTTTCCTATCGAGGTCATGGAAAATTTCTTGGGAAGCTTCTTATAATACTTCTGCTAATGTTGTGAACTGTTCATCATCCATGCAAAAGGTATTGTATTTCTTATTAGCCTTCTATTTCTTGTGATTAGGTTGCCTTTGTTTTGTTGCATCTTTTTCTCTCTATTTTTCTTGATTTTACATTGATGGCTCCTAAGGAGGCAAATATAATGTCCCCTTTTAAGATATTTTATTAAAATGACCAATTTTTCACTTTTTCCCTTATTTCGACATTTGATTGTTTTGATGTCTAAGTCTCCAAATTGACTGAAATGCTCCCAAATATTATAAGAAGATATATGAATGATATTAAGTCTTGAATATTATTTTCAAGTATGATTTATGACCCTCCAAATACTTCTAAAAAATTGTTTAATATTCCGGCCAAGGTAGGATTTTTCACTAGCAAATATGGGTTCCAATTCCCCCAAGGTAAATGCTCAAAATGGATTTCGAAATGCTCCCAAACCCACTCGAATTTATGAAAAATAGGAGAGGATATTTAAGGGAAATTATTAAGGTCTCATTTTCATTATTATTCAGTTTATAAATGCTGTTCTAACCCTCTCCCAAACAGCTACAAAATCACTAGTTCGACCCATCTAGAAATGGCACCAAATCTTCTCCAAGTGCAAATAAACTGAGTAATATGACTTAAAATGCTTAATTTATGGATATGAAACTTGTAATAGTCATAAATTTAATTCCATTCATCATACATATATAATAAAAACATTCTTTCATTTTAAATCATTCGCATTACAATGTCATACATCAATATAGTGGGGAAATGCTCATTGTTTGCTCATTAATAATCACTTTTACATAAAACCATTTGGTATTTCTACCTAATAATTTATGAATATGAATAAAATAGTATATTAATATTATTACATTAATAAATGGACCATCATAATCTCTCCCAAATAGTATAATAGCTCGTGCAAAGGCAATCCCTCCATGAGCAAGAATATCTGATAAAGACTAGAAATGGTTGAGAGAATGTGTTGCACTAGAAGAAACAAAGATATTGAATGTATATTACTCATGAAAATATAAACTCCATTAAATCTCCATGAAATACCTGAATGGAATATACAAACAACAACTTGGATGGGAATCTTTCACCCTCGAAATTGGCTAAGGCAAGAAACTAGTCATCCACTAGAGCTCTCTCTTCACAAATGAAAATTTCTCAAATGATCAAAATCCCTTCTCTTGGTTGATCCATGTGTTTTATAAACATCCTTATACTTCTAAGCTTACCAATCCATCCAAAAACTCAATCCAATTCGAATTAGGGCGTGTGCTCAATATTTTCCGTCTGTCCTCCCTTCCCTAGCCTTCCATCTTCCGCCAATTTGAGTAGGGACCCATTGAGCTTACCCAACTTGCATGAGTGCATTATTAGATGATATATTTGGTCCTGACATGTCACAATGGTCATATTTCATTCTTTAGGTCTGCAATATGTCATAAATGTCATAGCATCTTCATCATTGGTGTCATAGATGTCATAGATTTTAGGGAATCTAGCCCAAGTGTCCATGAAGCTCCCATTTGACTCTTCCTCTCCCATGCAAGTTACATTTACTTCCAAATTAGACATATAATGCATATGGAAAAGTTTATTGGACTTCTAAATCATCCAATAACATTATTATTCCCATGGATTCAAAATTGCAAGAGGAGGATGCCATGTGGCACATAAATTCTAGCTTCTGTGGGCCCAATAATCTCCATGTGTCTCCATGTTCAATTTCCACTTCAATTTTATCTTGTATTTATTTAATTATATCCATTATTAAATATTTATCCCATTCTAATGTCTGAACATCATTTATTATCTCCCTTATTAAAATTCCAAATGTATCCATCCAACCTAGGGAACTAGTAGGATTGATGGAATTGTCCTCCTATGCAATTATTTGAATGGGGAAATTACAATCCTCCCCACCCAATATTGTTTGTCCTCAAGAAATTTCAGATTTGTATGATGAAAAATATTCTCCTTTTCCCATGTGGAATATTCACTTGGTAGATCCTTTCATTGTACTAAGTATTATTTGATAGTTCTACTTCTCAATCTTCTTTCCCTTGTCTTCAAAATATTTTTCGGAACAAGTGTGAGCTGACCTTCATCATCCAAAGGAGGAAGTATTTTTGAAGTGACAATTTTCTGACTAAGATATTTCTTGAGACAAGAGACATGAAATACATTATGGATTTTACTCCCTTCCAGAAGTTCTAATTTATATGCTACCTCCCCAATCTTCTGAACTACGTTGTATGGGCCATAGTATCTTGGTTTTAGCTTTTATGCTCCATTGTTTTTTAGAGATGTTTGTTTATACAGATGCAACCTCAAATATACTAAATCATTAACCTAAAAGGTCATTTCTTCTCTATGTCTATCTGCATAATGTTTTTGCTGATTTTGGGCAACCTGCAAATTGTCTTTCAAAAGCTTTAAAATTTCTTGGCTCTCTTCCACCCAATATTTATGTTTTGGAGCTCTAATATCACCAAATATCATATCAAAAAAGGTAAGTGCATCATAATCATATAATTATTTGAAAGGATACATCCCTATTGACATATGAAAAGTTGTGTTGCATCAAAACTCACCTAAGTGTAGCCATTTTTCCCATGATTTTTTATGCTCTCCCACATAGTTTCTTAGGTACCCTTCCAACCATTGATTCACCCTCTCTATTTGTCCATTATTTTATGGATTATAGGTTGCACTTGGAGTCAACTGAGTTCCCACCATTCTAAAAATTTATTTCCAAAAAGAACCCATGAATCTACTATCTCTATCACTTACAATGCTTTTGGGGAGCCCATGAAATCTGAATCTTTGAAAAAAATATCAGCCACTTGTGTAGCACTAAATGATGATGTAACAGAAAAAAAATGAGAAACTTTTGTCAATCTATTCACTTCTGCATATATGCATTCCTTTACCAAATATTTGGACAAACTGGTGATAACATCCATTAAGATACTGTCCCATTTTTTCTCTAGAATGGGAAATGGTTGCAATAAATCAAATGGGTATGTAAGTTCTAATTTGTTTTTATGAAATACCTTACATTCACTCACATATTTCTGAACATCTTCCTTCATTCGAATTTGGTAATAACCTGATCTAATGTCAATTTTGGAGAAATATGTGGCTCCAAATAGCTCATTCATGAGCTCAACAATCCTAGGAATAGGATACCTATTATTGATGGTCTTCTTGTTCAAAGATATAAAATCTATACACATCCTCAAGGTTGCATCTTTTTTCTTTACCAACACTACTGAAGAAGCATAAGGGCTAGAGCTTGGTCTAATGAGTCCCAACTCTAAGAGTTCCTGGATGGCCTTCTCAATCTCATCTCTAAATTTCTTGGGATGTCTATAAGGTCGTATTTGAATGGGTGAAGTACCCTCCTCCAAAAAAAAATTGTGCTCAACCCCCTATCAAGCGGTATACCATGTGGATGATCTCTAAAAGATTTTTCATACTTTTGCAATAGTTTCTATATCTCCTTTGGGTGTTCAAAAACCTTTATGTTTGGCTTGGGTGATGTGATATGACATTCAATGGCCCATTATATGTCCCCATGCCTCAATATAGTTCTCATACTATTGCAAGTGACTACTTGATTTAAGTAACTATGTTTCCCTCTCACAACCGTTAGTACACCTTTCGAATCTTGAAATTTCATCTCAGGAATTTGATAATTTATTGTATGCTCCCCCATAGGATACAACCATTTCACTCCAAAAAACACATTATTATTGGCAACATCAAACACATCAAAAGTATCAACAAAAGTATACTTACCTACGGTGAGTTGCAGCTTTGGAACCCATGTTTCGCATTGCATTGTGTTGTGAACAGGAATGACAATTGTGAAGCCATCGAATGGTTCAATAGGTATCTTCCTTTTCTACACCATATCTACATAAATGAATTTATTTATGGATCCTCCATCTACCAAAACTGAATCTCTTTGTCCTAGTACCACACCCTTGCATCGAATAGTGTGATAGCGATGCACTGCTAAAAGTATTGCCATTCTTGCTTTGTCCGGTGAAGGATGATTTTCTTCTTCCCTTTCTTCTTCAAATGTTGTCTCATATGCATCCTCTTTATTTGAAATGTGTCCTTCTTCATCCATACCCCCTTCATACTCATCATTATTAGAAACTACTTCTCTATATTGATCTTTTCCCTGAGTACATTTATGCCCTGGTGGCCATGGTTGAAAGCATGTGAAGCATAATTTTTTTCTTCGAAGTTCATCCCTGTTTAGTCCTTATTTATTATTCTTTTCAAATGAATCTCTTTCCCACGGATTTTTATCAAGTGCATATATTTTCCAAGGTTTCTTTTCAAATCTGAAGTTAGGCTTTGGAGGAAATCTTGTTCTAGGAAGAACATTTTGGAGATATCTAGTCAAGATCATTACATCTTTTAATGTAGTGGGCTTGTGGGCTTTGACCAAACATTTTAAGGGTTCAACCAAACCTTTCGTGAAAAAACAATACTAAGCTTCCCATAGACACATCAACCACCTTGACTGATAATTTTGTAAAGTCCATAATATAATCAGTTGGGGTCCCAACTTGCTTCAAATGGTGTATTTCTTTGAAAGACAGTTTTTGATCTTTTTGCTCAAATCTCTCTAGTACCCTATCAATAAATTATCCATATGTTTTAACCTGATCATTATCCACTCCAATTTATAAAAAGAAACTGATAATATTTAAGGGACATTATTAAGGTCTCATGTGCATCATTATTCAATTTATAAAGGATGTTATAACCCTCTCCCAAACCGTTACAAAATCACTAGTTTGACCCTTGGGGAAATGGCACCAAATCTTCTCCAAATGCAAATAAAATGAGTAATATGACTTCATATGCTTAAGTGATGGATATGAAACTTGTAATACTCATCAATGGTAGTCTATTCATCATCAATATATCATAGAAACATTATTTCATTCGAAATCATCATCATTACAATGACATGCATCAATACAGTGGGGAAATGGTCATTCTTTGCTCATTAATAATCACTTTTACATACAAAAATTTGGTATTTCAACCTGATACTTTCTGAAGATGAAGAATAGAGTATATTAATATTATTCAAATCATAAATGGACCATGAGAAGCTCTACAAAAGAGCACAATAGCTCACCCAAATCACAATCCCTCCATGAGCAAGAATATGCAATACACAATGGAAATGGTTGAGAGAATGTGCTGCACTAGAAGAAACCAAGAGCTTCCATGTAGCTTGAACCTGCAAATAAAAAATCCATTAAATATCCATGAATGACTTAAATTCCCTCTCCAAACACCAACTTGTATGGGAATCTCTTGCCCTCAAAATTGGGTAATTCGAGAAGCTAATCATCCACTAGCTCTCTCTATTCACAAATGCAAATTTCTCAAATTATTAAAATCCCTTCTCTTGGTTGATTCCTTTTTTTTTATAAACATCCTTAGCCTTATAAGGTTACCAACCATCCACAAACTCAAGCCAATTTGAATTAGGGTGTGTGCTCATGATTTTCCATGTGTCCTCCCTTCCCCAGCCTTCCATCTTCCCCCAATTCAAGTAGGGATGCATTGAGCTTCCCGAAATCACATGAGCACATTCTTGGATGCTATATTTAGTCTTGACATGTAATAATGGTCATATTTCATCCTTCATGTCTGCAATATGCCATAAATGTCATAGCATCTCGATCATTGGTGTAAGAGATGTCATAGATGTTACGGAATCTAGTACAAGTGTCCACGAAGATCCCATTTGAGTCTTCCTCTCCCATGTAAGTTTCATTTCCTTCCAAATTCGACCTATGATGAATATTTCCAAGTGTATTATGATTCTAAATCATCCAAGAACATTAGGCTTCCTACGGATTCATAATTGCAAGAGGAGGATGCCATGTGGCACATAAATTCTACCTTTTGTGGGCCCCATAATCTCCATGTGTCTCCATGCTCCATCGCCATTTAAATTTTCTCTTGTATGTATTTAATTAGCTCCATTATTAAATATTTATTCCATTGTTGGCACAACCCACACAAAAATCCTCGTCGACAAGGGTTCCCACTTTGTTTATTCCCAACCAGCGTTATCTCCTTGGGCACTAGCCCAGACAGGTTTGACCCCGCCCGGCAACAGCCGTGGAGTAGATGAAGTGTCACCCAAGATGTCAAGGGGGAGCTATCGAAATGAAGTTTCCAATAGTAAGAAGGGTGGGCATGGCATCAACGACTTAAATTCATAACCAATAGATACTCCAGAGATTGTTTTATTAAAATCACATCATTCATCACATATTTATAACCTGTAGATAGCTAATGGATCGCATTAATTTATTCATCACAATACTAAAAATCATTCATACAACAAATCCAGTAAGCATCCATCATTATCATTGCAGACCATAAAAATAGGAAAATGAGAGACAAAATCACTTTTGGGTAACATCTGTTTTGTCATATTACTTCTGCAAAATAGATTAATGTTGGAGGAGCTAGTCGGTAAGCCGACCAAAACAACAAACCGACTAAGTTGATCATCCAACTAAGTCGATCAGCCGACTAATTAGAGATTAGATTGGCCACATAGGGTCATGTCGGTTAACCGAACCGACAGGTAGTTATTTGTAATTGTTTTGTCAATCATATATATTAGGCTGTTGAGCTAGATAAGAGCTCGGTTCAGTTCTCTGTATTGTATGGACCCTTTCACGATAATATATTATGTTACTCTACCTATGTTCTTGTCTCTTGTCTCTGTTGTATTTGTATTCTTTTAATGTGTATTATTGGTAACCCTATGTGATCTATAAGATTACAACATTAGTTCCGTTTCCGGTAGTACATATCTGAGATGAATACAAGCAGATGATATCAAAACAGAATATTAAGGACTTGTGGGAGTGTAGGTAGCAAATTATTTGCATAATTACACATGGAGAAATAGATTAACGACTGCTCAAGAAAAAGAAAGGTTATTTACTGAAACACATGAGAAGTTTGTAGAATTGCTACCCTAGCTCTTGAATACTTCTAGATGAAAAAGCCGGAAGCAACTAAGGAACAACAACTACTAGAGAAACTGATTCAAAGGGGAAGGACAAACCTATCGGAGTGGTTTGAAAACATCACTGACGAATTCTGTGAGGAAAAAGCTATATAGGAAAGAACTTCGGTAGAAGTTGTTCAGACTAAATTATATACAAACCTTACCGAGCAATTCCTGCGTTCCTTACTAACCTTGTTGTTCAAGTTCCTGATAGAAAAAGGAGTGGGTCATATTATCGGACCTTGTCCATTACTATGCGAACTACCACAAAATACTAGCTGGGTGGAGAAACAAAAGAAGTGGGAGAAATTCATTATCGAAAGGGAGTGGGAATATTTCCTAAGCAAGTAAACAGAATGATCCAAGCTTTCTAAAGCATTGGGTAGGCTATGGGGGAGTAGTTGGTCATATGTTAGTGTAAAGTGGAGAGGATTCTAGTCGACCAAAAAGAGATACCATCACCAATGATGAAAATTCGACCTAAAAAGGAAATCAAACGAATAGTTTCACACAAAGGTACGGTGGATTTACAGAAAATAGAGAGAGAGAAGAGGTTGCAAAGAAGGGAAGAAAGAAGAGAAAGAGCTATAGCACTACAAAGAGGAATGAATACTAGGGTGAAAGACCAAGAGATAAATCTGCCAGAGTCGACTCATGACTAATAAGAAGAAGGCATGGGAGAAGAAGCGTCACCTTTGGAAGATGATCTATGGATAGAGAAGTGAGAAGCTCTCCAAATAGAAGTCCATCAAGAGATAAGACCTCTGTCATCGATGAATCCAAGTACTAGAATACAAGCCATTGTCGAAGAGGACCTCAAACTAAGAGCTTGTGAGTTTGGTATATGGAGCCGACTAGATGGCGAGATAAACAATGATAGTCACTTACTTATCCATTGACTAGAAGAAGGAAATTGGGTCATGCTTCAAGAATACCCCTCCAACTAAAGTATCGACTTACTTTACCCGATACATGAAGGAGCACCCCCCCTGCCAAATACAGCTTTGGAGAATATAGAAAAATCAGACCTGTAAATAAACAATTGCAGTTCGACATCGACAGGAGAAGTCAACCTCGACCGACTGCTTGTTGGAGAAGAAACGACAAATAAAACAACCGATGGAAATGAGAGTTCTCTCGACAACAGCTCTGCACGAGGGATAATTTTAGGGGCGAATTTTATCCCAATGGGATATTTTTCCATATTTTTCTCCCAAACAATATTCACCATTTTGCATTTTTTGAAGCCCTATTTCACCCAATTTTGATGGGATCAATTTTTTCCACCCTAAAAATCGCCAAAGTATTATATAAATGATATAAAATCCTTGGAAATTAAAATATTTTTTGAAAAATATCGCCAATCATTTTATAGTTGGCATTTTAAGAATTGGTAATATTCANTGAAATAAGTATGGTTCCTTAAAATCATCCCTTCTCTACACAGAAAGATAAACAAAACATCACACTACCCCCACCACCACCCCCACTATCACCACCTCCTAAAGAAGAAACCGATACTGAACTCAACATGGGTCACGGGTTAGCACGTATTCCTCTATATGAGGGTGATGAGGCCCCTAGACGACATTGGTTCATCTGTGAGTCAACATGGGAGGCCCGTTAACCCAAAAAATACCTCACTCAGCTCTACATGGCCTACACCACCAAAGGACACCCATGCACGACTCTCATTTCACCCCGTTAGACCCCCACACCCTCAAAAAGGCTTAAGAATGAGAAAAAGGGCTTAAAAACCCCTAAAAAGAGCCTTAATAGCTCTCCTAGGGGTTAAAGCCTCCAAAAAGGGGCTAAAACCCCTCAAAGGAGCTTAAAATCCCAAAAGGAGCTAAAGATAGGGTGGAAGGGGCTAAAAGCCCAAAAAAGGGGCTAAAGCCCCAACCAGGGGCTTAAACCCCAAAAAATCCCCAATAAGCTATAAATAGAGGGGTGGGGGTCACTCTCAAAACACTTCTCCCTTGCACACTGTTATGCTGCCCGTGGATGCCCTAAGACCCTTTGTCTCTCAAGCCATAGCTCCCCCATCAAAGAGAGGTGCTTCTCCAAGCTAGGGCATGGTGGCCCATTCCACCAAATGAAGGTATAATGCTTGTTTTTGTCTTGGTTATTTAGTTTTATCTAACCCATATTTGCTTGCAATTTTCCATTATTTGTTTGCAGGTTTTCTAACATGTTCTTGCAAGGTATTGGAGCTAAATGCTAACCTTGTTTGCAGAGGGGTTCTTTCTTTGTTGTTCTTCATTTCTGTTATATTTCATTTATTCTTTTATTTTCTGCATCCACCACCATGAACCTATCCTTCCATCCTATATATGAAAGGTATCCATTCCTGCCATGTAGCAAGGGAGAAATCCCTGCTACAGAATTGGCGACCATACTAGGTCGATCCCACAGGATCCCTGGGTTAGTTTTCAAAGTTTTAGTTTTTTGTTCAATTTTTTTCCCTAGGTTAATTTTTCTGTTAAATGTAGCTTAGATTTCTGTTCATTTACATTTTCAATTATTATTGAGCCTCCTTAAGTCCAATCCAAGCCCATTTGGCCACACTACCAGTTACTATTGGCTATTCTGTGATTTGCAAATCACTCAACTGTGCAAAAATGGCCGAACCAAATTTTTGAAAAATTCAGCTATGTTCGGGTTCATTTTCTGCCCAAATAGTTGATCCATTTGTGAATCTGCCCATGGTTAGGGGTAAAAAGGCCTGTTTCCAAAGTGGATTTTCAACGGTTTGATCAGAATCCACTTCGCAAAATAGGACCTTTATAGGTGCGCGACCCATTTTTGCACTTCACTGTTTGCTTTTATTGGGACTGTCAGTGTGGCTCAACTGCCTCTGTCCATCCAAACTGTGTTTATTTCTATTTCTGTTTCTATTTATGTCCATTTCATTTATAGAACAAAGCTTAAGTAAATCAAAGTGTAAATCAAATAATTAAATGGCTTAATGAACATAGTTTGACTAAAACTCACTTAAAATCAACAATCTTTCTTAACCCTTCCTCCTCTACCCAGTCATCACCCTTCAGAGTATTCTGGGATAAGATGAAGGGAATAGCTCATATAGTAATAGGCACTTCACCTAACATTGTTTGAAGCCACTCAAAATGGGTGACTTGGAAGGTAGAGGGGGTAGAGAAGGAGGGCTTCTCACGGGGCTCAGCGTCCTCCCTATTGACCAACATTGCATATGGAAGGTGACCTATGGATCTACGGATGGGCTTAGTCCCATTGTGTTGAGATCCCAACACCTTCTCCTGGCTGAAGAAGAATATAGGTGTAAGGTAGTCACCTAGTTAGGCTATCACAATTCAGGATTACAAATGCTACATGTCTAAAAAAAAAATATGATTATTATTTACTACATTCATCCACAATGATATGAAATATACAGAATATTCATAAACCATTTGTAGTTACCAGATGTAATAGAAAAACAAAAAGACATACACACCATACCACATAAATCAACCCAACTCAGTTCATGATGCTGAGAGAGCCACTAAAATTTACAAATTTACACTAAGTTAAAAATCTGTAGTGTTTGAGGACATAAGTTCTTGACTACCTCAACCATGGGAAGTACTTAGGATTAGCCTAGAAACTCATTGTGAGGAGTACCATGGGAACCCCAAAGTAGCTAGCCACTAAGAGGAATTTCCAAGCAAAACAACCAACGACCCCCACCGATTGAGTAGAAATCCCATGAGGAAAAAGCCAAGCGCTCTCTTCTGGCAGTCTTGGTGTCTGGGTGACCACCTACATCCAATAGGAAGCAATTGAAACCAAGGTACAAAAAATCATTTCCACCAGTTTGATACACAAATTTAACACAATTGATCCCTCACGCTCTTCCTCATGCTTAAGAGGCAAACCACCACAATTCGGGTCATTGAACTGACATCGTCGAGACCATTCTCGATGACCTCCCACACCATCAGAAGGCCACATAGCCTCTGATTTAGATTCAGACCCATATCAGTCTGAACTAGACCGGCACACTGCACCATCAACCCACATGGCTGGTGCAAACCCAGATCCATTTTTTGGCATACCCATAGCTAGTGGACCCATGTCCACACCACAAACTATCACCAACAACCCTACATGTGGCCCCAGCACAATCATGCAAACTGTCATTAGTCAGTTGCCACCACCCATAGTGACCACTCAAGCTGTCGCACCTGCAACACATGGGGGCAGTGGCACTTCCACATACACTGCCCCTCCTGTCACACATGGGGGAAGTGGACCTTCCACCTACACTACCCTTCCTATCATACATGGGGGCATTGGCCCTTCCACCCACACTATCCCTCCCACCACACTTGGGGGCACTATCCCATCCATTATGGTGCAACAAGTACCCTGAGCAATGCAGATGCATTATGCACCTCCAAATCCCAACACCATAGCTGCCCCATCTCACATCAACATGGGGTCAAACCTTCCTTTCATGCACATCTCAACTTGCCTGATTTGGCTCAGTTAATAAAATGACCCTATCCATTGTCAAACTTTTTGGCCTCCCATGCCAACCAAACTTCGCTCAGACATTCCCAAGTTTGAAGGGAAGACAGGGCAGTGCCCCCAAAACCACATCATGGTGTTTCATCTATGGTGCTCATCAAACAACATCGTAGATGATTCGATGAGGCTAATACTATTCCAACACACCCTCACAAGTGCTATAGCCAAGTGGTACATTGAGCTACCACAAGCTAAGTACCTAGATTTCAACTCCCTGGCTTTCATGTTCGTGCAATATTTCCAACTCCCTGTCAGATATGACAAAGGGGTGGAGATCTTTTTATCTTGCCGCCAAAATACTGTGACCCACATAACCAACCACATCCATGAGTGGCGGTGACGCTGTAGTTTGTATAAGATCCAACTTGATGACATGATCTTCCTAGATTGGTTGCTCAAAACCTTGCTCCCACCTATAGCAAAGGACATCGCATGCAAATGTCCCCAATCTAAAGAGGAGGCCATCTTGAAAGCCCAGCAGTTTGATCTGATTTATGCATAGTCTAGGTACCTTTACATTGTCATTCCAGATGCTCCCTGGGTAGGTACCTCCTACCGTGATGCACCGGGGGCATCCCATGCTGCATATGGCATCATAGGCTTGGTCTCCCACCAACCACAGCACTATCTGACACCACCTGCAATACCACCACAACCAAGCAACACTGTTAGTGTTTCCTACCAAAACCAAACTCCAAACTATGCAAGAATGATGTCCCAGTCTGGAGCCACAAATTCTTATGGACAACCCATGCCACCACAGCAGGCTCAGGCCTTGGCTTGGCCAACACATCAATACGCGGGGAAAATTCCCACATTTGTGGCACCGCCACCCACCCAAATCTACTATGCACCACTAGTGCAAGCAGGTCAAGCCCCTGCCCCTACTCCACCCGCTCCATTGGGATAGGTGTTTGCACAAAAAAACTGTCCCAACCAACCAGCCCCCAATAATCAACAAGGGAAAGCTAGGAATAACCAACCCCAGAAACAAGGCAACAATCATCCGCAAGGAGGCGATCAACAAACAAACCCCCCCAACAATTCTGTGGCAAACTGGCCATCCCAAAATCCTCCATGACCAAATGCATCGAGATGCAACGCCCAGGCGTGTACAAACCAACCATGCACATTCTATGAGGTCTATGGGAACTACACATTCGAGTGTCCCTTCATGGGTCATGCTAAGTAGGCCATTCGGAACAAGGTTCAACATGCCATCAAGACAACAGACTAAGCCTAACCCAACCCAGCACCACAAGGACCTCCTCCCATGGTGCTTCAAAACCCATTACTAGTCCAAGGATTGGTGGCAACTGCACCTCCTCCCCAACCCAATCCCAATGCTCCGGGGGAACCTCCCACTGTAGAAACAAGTTTCCACCACCTGCTAGCTATGACAAGTGAAGAGGGAAATCTACAAACTAGACGAAATCGGTACGGAACCAACACCAAACCCGCTAACACATCAATGGCATCAACATCTAAAACAATCAATGCACTGTTTCAGCTACCCCCATTCATGTTCCCCCCCATACACCGGGTTTCCAATAACACCACAGCTAGAGCTACTGTTAGCTACAGCATTGTGGATAATTTGGGCCAAACACCAACCTCCATGTCTGCTCTTGAGGTACTCAAAACGTGCCCAATGCAGCAGAAAGCCTTACTAGCCACCCTTGGGGCCATAGACCCCTCCAACTCTAATTTTATCACATTTGACATGGAGAATGGAGAAACATGAATGCCATCAACCATTTCCTTTCAAATCCTAGTGTCTATCTGGAATTTGGTTGTGCACTGATGCATAGTGGATGAGGGGGCATCCACATGTGTTATCTCTACCCTAGTTTGACAGAAACTTGGATCCCCAATTCTAAAACCATCCTCCACAACTCTGCAGGCTTATGATGGCCATCCCACTAAATCCCAAGGAATCCTCCCCCATGTCCCCATCACATTAGTCGGGAAGACAGTTCTGATTGACATAGAGGTTTCCAATGCTCAATTAGACTATAACCTTCTCCTTGGAAGAAGTTATATGTACTGCATGAGGGCAATAGCGTAAACTATCTTTTGTCTCATGTTGTTCCCCCATGAAGGGAAAATCATGATGGTTGAGCTACTAACTTATCATGATCCGCAAGGGCTAACGACACGCACCAATGTTATCCCTACCATAAACACCAATGATCCACAACGAATGACCACACACGCCAATGTTGTCCCTACAATACAAAACCATGGTTGACAACATACCAGGCTCCCCATTGTTTAATGTGGGCCCTAGGTTGTTTGGTGATACCACCATGATGGCTCAATTCCCCTTAGTGTCACCACCACTGACACCGAACAAGACTGCGGACTTGTGCATGCTCTAATCTAGCACCTTTGTACCCAAACAACAACCGCAACTGCATCCCCAACTGCAACCACAATAGCGTCTGCAGCTGCAACATCAACAATAGCTGCAACATCATCCATATTCGCAGCATTATCCGCAGCTGCAACCAAAACCTCATCCCCACATACAACCATCAGGGAGTTATCTGGGATCCTCTCCAGTCCATACAATTCCCTTCCTTTTTCCCCCACCTGCTGTCATGAGCAAGCCAGTAATGGCCACTCTAAACCTACCCAACTTTACATTGGGAATTCCCATGTGGTATCTTGATCCACCAGCTCAACCACCAATGCCCCAAGTAGTCTTAAGCCCCATGCAACCCATTGCGGTCGAATCTCATCCTCCACCCAAACAACAAAAACCAACCACCACCACTGCACCTGCACTGCCCCCCCCCCCAGAAGAACCAGGGGAAAATGCGAAAGCTACGGTTGAACCTCAATAGATATTGCCTTGCACCATCTGTGAAGAACAGGGGTCCATCCAACTCAAAACTTCCCTGAGATTCCCATAATCCATGTGCATTTGACTGCCATGGATACAACAGAAAATCTCCCCATGGTTGAGCTTCCAACTGCGCCAATAGTGAGAAACAAGGAATTAAAAACGAACCATGTGTGTGCCCTCTGTGGTTTGTATGGACACTATTCTCACCACTGCTAAGACTTGTCCAAGTTTCGAATGGCTCTGGCCAACCTCTGACAACATTCCCTTGAATCTGAGATCACTCTGATCGAAGAAGTCCATCCCCCACCTCCTTCTTCAAACACCATGGCCATTTACATGATGTCAAGTTCTATAGACCCTCTTGTCTCCACCACCACCAACAATCCATTAGACCTATCTCTTCTCCTATTTCTGCAACCATTGCTCCATCTGTAGCCACAACCTCAGTCGCAACCTCAACCTCAGTTACCAAGGAAACAATGGGGTTCATTCCTGATCAACATTTTCCTTTTCCTTTTCCTTTTCCCTTTCCTTTTCCTACCATCTAATATCGTGAGTTAGTCTGTCTTGGAAACCTGTAATCTACATGATTTCACACTGGGAGATCCTATGTGGTACCTTGAACCACCTACCATACCTTTGAGGCCCCAATATGTGTTGACTCATATCCATCCAATTGAGATGACGTTGCACCTACCTCCAAGTCCATCAAAGACTCCTCCCGTCTCCAGGCATACCCTTCTTCCTCCAACAAAGACTAGGGGTAAGGAAACCAAAGCCACAACCAATACCATTTCCATGATATCTAGCACCATTTTCCCTTTCGCCTCATCGATTGTGGAAGATCCACTTGATCTATCCCATCACCACTTACAAGATGACGGAGATATATGTAAGACCGCCTTCGGTTTTACCCCATTCCCTTTAAACCATAGTGTGGAATAAATTCTTCCCATAAAATACCAAATTCCTTCATCCTTCCTTGCCAACAATATTCATCTTGGCAAAGGGGCATACCTCTTTGTTGACTCAGATGGTTGCCTCTTGAAGAAGCCGCATAACGGGCTCTACCTCAAGAGAGTCTATGCTTGATACCACCACTATGAGTCCCTTATAGAATAGTTTTTTCCCTTTTTTATTTTGTAATGTTTTTACCACAAATCAAGGACCCCCAAGTCAGGGGTAGCACCATTAGCTTCTAATCCAAAAGTCACCTGAAGCTTGTTGGAGACACCTCTGACACCTTCGAACTCAAATTTCTATCTCCCTATGAGACCATCGTCTCATGTTTAACAAAAAAATTTGGGACTACTCCCCAGAAGTTACCTCAATTTGTGAGCCACATCATGGTGATACAAGTGTTTTCAGACCTTTACTTGCATCACACTTTCCTACCGCTACTCATGTGGTTCTCAGGCCACCACCCATAAGGAACATCATTTTTATTTTGTAACACATAGCTATCTACTCCGTCCACTGCACTTCATGCAAATATTCGAACCATCGTTCAGAAGACGAATCATTTCTTTTGCATGTATTTGGAATATAACTGCCTCTGGATTTGCACTCACATCACATGTAGTCACTTTCATCCACCAAAATTCACACGTGACTCTCCTGACCTCTGTCCGAGAGCCACATTGGTTTGCGTGCCTCTGCAGCTCCAACTCGCGTGCCTCTGCCGTGATCTATCCCATGCATTTATTGGTATGTTTGAGAGCCACTACTTTGTCCATACTACGTGGATTACCTTTGGACCACTATCCACCATCCTGACATGGGGCACCACCTATGCCACCGCAATTGGTTGACCATACTAGAGTTTCTTTTAAGCTCTTTTCTGATTCCTAAAAGAATGAAAAGATTGTCGAGCATAGCTGCTTCCTTTCCTGCTCATTAAAGTATAGGAAAGGGCATCTACATCATTTCATTTACCTCCTTTTGTGGACTATGTAGACCATCAAATGAAAAGGACCACCTTGGCATATTCAAGCCAAGACCATTCCCCTCTGCATACTTTTATTCTTCCTCAGGCAGAGGGGCTGCACTTTACGAAAAAGCTCACCATGGGTTGTCGTTAAGCTCTTTTCTGGCCTTCTCATCAAGAAAAGATTGCCAATAAAACTTGGTTTTGTTCATGCTTGTAAAAGTATCTGAATGACCGTCCAGTCAGTATAGGTTTAACCTTTTTCGACCTCATTGGACTACCAATGATAAAGAAGTCTCTCATCCCCTAAAGGATGGGAAAAATCTCCTATGTATACTTTTATCCTTTTTCTGGCACAGGAGACTACCAACAAAAAAAGTTCCCCCACTGGAGTCTTCTTCGTGCTTTCAGACTTTCTAAAATTGAAAGCACCATCAAGCATTTACTTTCTCTGGCTTGCCAAAAATCCACAAGATCGTACCACAACAGTGTCTATAGACACCACCCCATAGATAATAGTTTGGCAACATTCCCACTTTGGGTCGCCTTTGGTCAAAGTACTCTGCAATGTGTCTTCCTTGGATCCCATTAGTACCAAGAGTATCTACCTCCCCCAAGTATTTCCCATCTGCAGTGACATTCCCAGTATTACAACTATGATCCCATTCCCATGAGTCAGTTTCATTCACTGCCTGGTTTTCCCTACCGTCATACTCTGAACAAAGGAATTTTGAGTCTACTACACTCCCCTTGCCCCTGTTTAACTCTTTCCCTCCCCTGCCCATTCAGTGGGTCATTCTGCAGATTGTCTCACATCTTTTTGTTATCTCCCTCATGCTTCTGGTCAAAGAAACACTGTTTCCTTGACTAGGGGAAGGTCTCCCTCTGTCAACAACAACACACATATTCCAAAGGATAGACCCAGAGGTTCCTATATCTTGGTTTCTTAACCTCATTGATGAGTTCCTTGGACCACTTGAGAGGAGTCCTTAGTGCCTCTCAGGATGGTTGTTTCTCACGTGCTTGACTCCAACTACATCATCACACCGTTGAGATTCATACAGGGTATAGCTCCGTGCAGTATTTGGTCGAAGACCTTCTATGTCACCTAACTATAGCACATTGATGAGTCTATTCAAGGGACCTAAACAGGTTATGTCCCTTATGATTTCCGACTTGCATTGGGGAGAGTGTTCAGAAGCCCCAGCAGTGCTTCTATATAGATTTGTGATTGATGCAGCATACTTGTACCATAGAGACCTTGACTCCCAATCAGTGAGTCCATACAACTATGTATCGGTCCATTTCCAGCAGGATATCAGTCATGAAGATATAGCATTCCATGAGAATTCCATGGGTCCAATGTAGCAGTCCTTCAGATTAGTATTTGTTATAGCGGATTTCACCACACTAGGTGAATCACACATTGTATGGCCTTCCCATGTCCCGCTGCAGACTCATTAGCCCCTATGGACCACTTTTTGTCTTTTGATGTATCATTGACCATCCCTAAAAACATTAGAAAAATGATATACGCGGCATTTTCCCCGATAACCGCGTACATATGAGGATATTCCCTCTATAGTTGCGTACATCAGGATGTGTACATAATCCAAAATCCTTTGGAGCGTTCCTTGTCTTGGATCCAACTCATATGACTGCTGGCCTTCCATATGCCTTGAGATCGCATGGACTCGACCTTTCAGTATCATTTTGAAAAGCTATATAAGGAACCCTTGAGACATTGAAAGCATAAGAGGGAATTGAGAGTACTGAAACTATAGTCCATTGTTGCCAGAACTTATGCTTGAGTCTACATCCCTTTGTCCCTTGGAGCACTATTGTGTTCTTCCCAAGCTTGCCTTTTGCGAGTAAGCTTGCTATCGGAGTGATGGAGGATTGAGGTGGTGGAGGCCCAAGTGGGGGATTCAGTTTCTTCGGTTCGCAGACGTGCCGTCAGAGGTTGTCACTTGTAATCTCTGATTCATATTAATAGAAATATCTTTTCCTGTCCAATAATGTGTATTTGAATGAATATTGTTTCCATTGGAATATGTCAAATGCTTTTACATTATTGATTATATATGCTAGAATAGATCTAACACCATGAAATATAGTATGCTTGTATTGTTTACTTGTTGTTGAGGATGTGCTATAACAATTCAAGCTGAAGATTGGAAATCTCAACGGGGATCTACTTCAACCGTCCAGAATAAGATACGAGGTTCGATCCTTTAGTGTTAGATGTTTTTATTTCTATTGCATATTGGGAAAGATTCATTTCTGGAGTCTAGCTGTTTGTTGTGGTACCCCAAGCCATAGGAATTTCTCTCCGTAACAGAATTGGCGACTCCGCTAGGGAGTTCCTAGTAATTGTCCTTTGGGGGTTGATTTCTTGGCATTCAATGTATTTGAATTGCTCTCTCTCTCTTGTTTCTGTGTCGGGTATGGGGGCATGTATGCCTGGTAGAGCCTGATTGGTGTGAATTTAGTCTCAACCTGTCTATTTGCCTTGATTTTGTGCATCTTTTTCTTCCTATATGCGGGTTTGTCAATTACAGTCGCGTATACACGCGCTTTCCCCTGGGATTGTCGCATATACATGCGGGTTCACTGTGCACAGTCACGTATACTATGGTTTTTACCTTTTTGTGGAAGATATTGGATTGCTGGGTGAATTCTGTTAGTTGCTGAGTCTCCTTTGGCACTGCCTGATTCTATTAATAGCTCTGTTTCTGACCAAAAACGTTTTTTTTTAGCCTAAATTTTTTCTTTTAGGAAAGTTCTTGTCATGGCATCTTTGATTTTTTGTTTGAGATTAGTGCATTAGAGTCCTTTTGCCATATTGCTTTGCTAGAATGTTGTTTATGTGTGCTTGCAGAGTCTAGGGTGGTTAGAATCATTCTTTTGCTTTTTGTATCTCTTTATTTTCAAAAAATCCAAAAAAATTTGCTTATCATCATGCATTGCATTTTGCACTTTGCATTGTACTTGCATTAGATCTAGATTTTCTTTGGAGTAATAGTTAGGACTTCATATAGGGAAATTTGCATTCAGCATTTGAAGAAGAAATTGTGCATTCACGTAGTACGCATACCCTGTTTTCATGGACATAATGCATTTGCATTGATTGTTAGGTGTGCATTTTACTTCTTGTTGCATCATAACACCATTAGTTTCACGACCATATCTTATTTTTGAGTAATAAAGCCAAACTAAAATCAATGATAATTAGAATGAACTACACTCTTTTCTTTTCTAGGGTGCACCAACAAGCTTAAGTTTTAGGATCTTGGAATAGTTCATTGAAAGTTAATTCTCCAAGATCACTAAACAACAACAACTAGGTGTCTGTCCAGGGAGTGTGTGAAATCCTTTATATAACCAGCGTTCTCAGGAAGCTCCTCTCAAAAGGGAGTCAAGCACTAGGCAGTGTGAGCGGTTGTTGATCGGGATAACCCCTGGTTGGTAACTGTGTAGCACCAGCAATATAGCTAGGATTGTATTTGTATCTAGGGGATCTTTCGGGAGTTTCGGGCTTTGCTACCCTGCCCATACGGTCAATCCCGCTTGCGACTGTCCATCTGAGCGTTGATTATATCAAGGTGACCTTAGTGACCTTACCTAGGATATTTAGGGGGTATGTGTAGAGGTTATTCTGCATGTGTCCCGGCCAAGTTGGGGTCGGACAGCACAGTCTCTTTACGCGTTGAAGCTGAGGGCCACAATAATTGGTTTCAAACCTCTGCTTGTGGTGACAAGGGCCTCTCAAGCCTCTCCTAGGCGAGATATACCGGCCACATTCGGGAGCTCACTTATCCAGCCCTTGTTTTCTTGCTTTTGGCTTTAGATTTTATAATGATTGCTCTGTGCATGCTAGTTGGCCTAGGGTTGACGTAAATAGAGAGTCTTTGCTTTTTTGTTGAGTCATTGTGGAGTCGGGTGCGGTTCCGCGCCGTTCTCATCGGTTAGCAGGACTTCCGCCTTCCACTTCTCCTCCTCCTTTGGGAGAGGGGCCTAGATTGTCTAGGCAGACTATGTCACACACTAATTCACACACCATGGAGGATCATTCAGAGACTATTCCTGAGCCACCTCCTCCTATTCGTATTGACGATGGGGAACTTACTCCTACATATGATCCCTCACCTAACCTAGCTAAGATCGGTTCTATGATTTCCCAGATAGGATCTTTTCATGATAGACCTACTTACACTAGGGCATATTCCCCATTGACCCGTTACTGGTATGGAATGTCGGATGATGCCGACACTCACTTTGACCCTCCTAGCACTACCTACGGTAGTTATGTTACGACTGGTTTTCCTATGCACGATTTGACATTTCATGTCAAATCCGACTTTGATCCTAACACTATGCCTGGGGGCATTCCCATGCCTTACCTTGTGGAGAGGTTTGGGAGTACTAGTCACATTGCACCTTCCATCCCAGCGGTGGAAGCTCCATCTTATATACCTCCTAGGTCTAGAGTTAGTGATCCGATAGGGATACCAGGTTCTAGATGAGTGACGATAGGCACTAGTACATTTCTTCTTACAGATATTCCTTCGTCCTTGCTTCTGAGTTCTTCAAATGTAAACCCTCCACCTTACTCTCGTGGTCCTTCGAGTCGGCACGTAGCTACGAGTCAGATCCATACTGCGGTTACTAGACCAATTGTGTCTCAAGCCTACATACCACCCGTGGTTTCGGGAGGTTATGTTCATGTCTCAAGAGGTCAGATTGCTACTTCCACGACATATATCCCTACTTTCGGTATGTATATTCCTACTTCCGGAACATATCTTCCTACTTATGGAGTGTCTCATGGGGCATCGCAAGCGATGACCTATGGACCCTACTATGGGATGTAGTATGGACATGTCTCTCCACCTTATGGAGGCGGGTATTCACAACCTGCTTACTCTCCCAACTATGGCTTTGTAGCTCCTACTAGTCAAGGTCCACCTCATTATGCGACTTCCACGCCAACCTATACGGTTCATACAGGAGGAGGTCACTATGGCCAAGGTCATGGTGGTAATCAATCCTATATGAACCAAGGAGCGGTCCCTAGACCTCATCATCCTAGCCTCCCTTTCCTCATGACACTCAATTTACCTGACTTATCGAGACTTACGAACGATCCTGTGGCTCATGACCCGGCTTGGCTAGCTGTCCCTACCAAGCTTCCTTCGAACATCCCTAAGTTTGAAGGCAAACCGGGAGAGGATCCAAGTGAACACGTTATGACATTCCACCTATGGTGCTCTTCCAATTCATTGCATCAGGACTCAGTCCGCTTGAGACTATTTCAATGCACCCTTACAGGGCCTGCGGCGAAATGGTATATAGAGTTACCTAGGGGTGCCTTTACTTTGTTCGACGACCTTGAAATGACTTTCCTTAATCAATTCCAGCTACCAGTGCGCTATGATGTTGGTACTTAACTCTTGTCGACATTTCAGCAAGATAAAGCCACCGATATTTCTGATCATATTCAGGAGTGGCGTAGACGGAAGAGATTAATCAAAGCCTTTATACAACCAGAGTTCCTCCTTGAGTGGTTCCTCAAATATTTATTGCCATATGTTGCGAAGGATGTTTCCACATACGGAGTGCAAAATGAGGAACAAGCAATCTTTAGGGCGCAGGAACTAGACTTGATCTATGCTCAGTCTGGTTTGTTATATGAGATTATACCCAATGCTCCTCGTTCTAGTTATGATCCCAAAGTCAAACCTGGACCACATGCCGATGGCATTGTGGGTAGTGCAAGTAAGAAACCTGCAGGTTCGGTTGTGAAACAAGTTTCTCAGTTGTCAATCAACCAATCTACCTCGGGACAAGCTACGGCTTCGTCTCAGCCTGCCCAAACAGTGAATGTACTTGCTATGCAATCGTCTGACCAAAAGGGTAACCAGCAACCCGGATGGAATAGAAAAAAGGGTAAAAATAATAAAAAGGGTGGGAATAAGAATGAGAATGCCAACAATAATGACAAGAAAAATAAAAATGCTGGGGGGGACAAGCAGAATAAGCATAAGGTTAAGTTTCCTTGCAAGCTTTGTAAGGATGATCACCTCACTTACTTGTACCCTAGGATGGATGAAGCTTCGAAGTTCATAGCACAGGGCCCAGCTGTGTTAACGAACCCTTTACCGCATAACCAGAATATGAAATCGAATTCCCATGATAAATCTAGTGATGAAGATCCACCTAAAACTAGTGGTCATGGGTGCATTAATATGGTCCATGCCGCGAAAGTTGTGACGCGTGCGAAAGATTATACTTCGTCACAACCCAACCCAGGCAAAGAACCTGATCCACCAGGAACTCCGTTGCACATTGAGAAACCTGCGGATAACCTGAGGCTGCACCTCGCATTCCTAAGGGGGTACTTAAGCATTCGGGGCATAATCCAAATGCCCGAGCCACCCAAAACTATTCAGTTGTCGAGGACTTGGGTCATACTCCTTGTGCGATGTCTGCATTGGAAGTGCTTCAGAGTTGTCCGTCACAAAGGAAGGCTTTGCTTTCCGCTCTTGATGTGAATGGTGATGATTCTTCCTCAGTGATCAAATTTGAAACCACAGGACTTCAGCCTCGCTTTCCCTACTATGTGTCCCTTTTGGTGCATGTAGAATGTCTTAATATGATCGTCAAGCACACTATGATTGACGAGGGCTCTGCTGCTTCTATGATGTCTTTGTCTTGTTGGAAGGGTCTTGGTTCTCCTGACTTGTCAAAGTCTACGACCATGTTAACTACTTTTGATGGGAGATCATTTAGGCTGCACGGTATCCTTCCTTCTCTTAAAGTTGGTTTGGGAGGGAAGACCATTGCGATAGAGGTCGAGGTGGTTGATGCACCCCTTGACTACAATCTCTTACTGGGAAGGAACTGGATGTATAGTATGCAAGCCATTGCATCTTCCATATTTCGCGTTGTATGCTTTCCTCATAATGGGAAGATTGTAACGATTAACCAAATGGCATTCAAGAATTCGCCTGTTAGTGCATGTTTGGAAGCTTTGGTTCTGAAAGTTGAACATTCCCAGCCGGCAACTAGGAGTGTGGGTGTAGGCATGTATCCGTCCCTCATGGGAACCTTTAGTTGTCCTGCACATGTCCTCATGATAGGAGCTAGTTTCGATGGTGCTTCCACGTCTACGAGATCGGTGCCTTTTCACACAACTCATATGCGAGATCCTTGGATTCTTCCTTCACTGAGTCCTTCGAGTGAGGCCATTGAGACGAGTGTGCTGTTGCCTGCAGTCATGATTGCTTACCAATCTAATCTCTAGTCTGCTGCAGAGCCTTGTTCTTCTTATTCCCAGATAGAGGAGGAACACCCCTATGTGCTGCCGGCATGGGCAGTACAGTCTTCTCATGCCCACGACTGCCTTGATATGGTTTTCCCTTCCGATGAAGCGATTATTGAGGCTAGGTTGGGAGTTGAGCCACCATGGGAGAAATTCTATCGTAGATCGGACTTTCTTCCTGAGCTTGACCGTGTGGAGAGTGAGGAGATTCCTTCGTTGAAGTTAGCTGTGGAACTCTTACCAGACACTTCACCTTTGGAGGAGTGTTTGGTTCACCTTGAGAAACTCGATGAGAAGCGTAGAGATGCCTTGGTGACTCTAGAGGTTAATAAGCATCGCGTGAAGGCCCAGTACGATAAGTCTATCTGTCCGAGAGTGTTTAGTGAGGGAGACTTGGTCCTTTTGTGGGATCAATCCAAAGAACCCTTGGGGGCAGGGAAGTTCAATCCTATGTGGCGTGGTCCTTATGTGGTCAAGCGTGTCTTAGAGAAGGGTGCCTACGAGTTAGTGGATTATGAAGGGACAGTCTTGGCGGAGCCTAGAAATGGGATCTATCTCAAAAAATACTATGCATGATCTTTAGCCAAGGTTGTTTGTTGTATATTATTGTACAGCTTTTTTGCATAGTTAGGTCTTGTTTATCGTGATCGGGTTTGTGATTAGTTTCCATTTCTTGTGGAAGATGTCAATGGAATCTTCCACCTACATAGGATTTGCGGATGGTGCAAGCCGTCACACTCAACACTCAGCCTCAGCTGCTTGGGTGATTTTTACTCCTATGGGTCATGTACTGTCTTCAGGAGATGTATGTCTACGGCCATCTTCCAACAATGTTGCTGAATATAGTGTCGTTATCGAGCTTCTACGGGATGCCATTTCGCATTGTGTTCTCTCTCTTGAGGTACGTCTTCATTCAAAGTTAGTAGTGTCACAGCTAAATGGTTTGTACCATGTTAGAGATCCGACGTTATTGAGGAGATTCTTATGTGTGAGATTGTTAGAACGGAAGTTTGAGAACATAACATATATACACATTCCAAGAAATTTTAATCAAATTGCTGACTCATATGCTAACTATGTGTTAGATTGGCATTTGTTTCATTCATTATAAATTAATCATAAACACAATTTTTACACATGTAAATAAATAAACCGATCACCATAAAACTTTTTTATATACATCAAAAATGTGGTAATACATAGTGTCATAATACAAAATTGGGGCTTTCAAAGCCACCATCATATACATGGTAGTACAAAATAGATACACTCCCAGGTGTCTAGTCCTGTGGAGGTGGATGAGGGTTGTGATCATGATATGTCACCACGGCTCTAGATAGCCGCCAGAATAAATGCACCCATGCGCATGGTACACCCACCACCTGTCTTTGCATAGCCTCAGGCAAGTCCTCGACTTGCGCCATGGGAACCCTGTGAGTCAGTCACACGAAGTTGGTATGGATTCTTTGGAGCATTCGCTCCGCATCCACACCGGTGATATCGTCTCCTCTTCCCCTTCGTCTATGACGTGGGAAGCCCTCTGGTCACCTTGGTCCCACATCTGCACATGAATGGTAGATGTCACTATGTATTGTCACCCAAAAACATGTCTTTTTGATTCCATATAATCAAGAAAACACAAAAAAATTAAATACTTCAAAAATTTTAAAAAGAGTAAGGGTCGAGATTCATTACCTATGTCTCCATATGCTGATCCTAGTGGTAATGGCATGTCCGGGTCCCCCCGGAAGTATATCCCTGCATAAGGGTAGTCCTCTATGGCAACAATCTGTCGTCGCCACCATGGAAAAAAGTCTGCTGGATAAGGGTTGGCCACCCTACCGCCCCCTATTCTGCGCATCGCATTTGGCCAACGCTGTTGGGCCGGATTTCGAACCCCGTGGAGAGGAACATCCACTCTAGGGCTCAATATTGGAACACGCTCGAAGAAAAACGTGCTCAAGATACTGCTAAACCCGAAGTTCCATATCCTACCTGCCTTGCACTCGCTAAGCTGATGTTTCATGTTGCTCAATAGGGAAGTGCTCCAGTCATAGATGGTCGGTGTCATGCACTCCACCGCATAGAACATCAATGGCCGAGAGGCCTGATGGAGTGATGCTAAGCCTACTATCCTACCCAGCATTAGTAGTATGGCCTTTAGGCCCAGTACCTATATAGCGTTGGTGGGAACTTGGCTCCCCACCTTTTCCATCTCTGGGTAGCAATACATAGCTATGTACTCGTCGATAGTCAGCCCATGACCTAGCCCTCCTCGGGCACGAAGGTTCACCATCTCACCTCGCCGTGATAGACCTATGATAAGGTAGATATCCTCCACCTCAATGGTGAGGGACATACCGTCTAGCCGGAAGGACTCTGAGTCCGGATCCCAATTGTCTACAAGCATCTATAGTAGTCCTGGTTTGGCCCTCAAGCCTCCTAGGCACCAAAACTTGTAGAGTTTGAATATTCTTAGAGCTTCTTGAGCCATTTTGTCATCCCTTACTGCTTCCTCTACATCATCGTGCTCGCGTTCTCGCCACTCTAGCACCATCCTGCATGAGAGTTTGACCAAAATGTCCATTAGATTCATGAAAATCCTTATGCGCGGTGTCATACGCGGCTGTTTTGAAAATAGCCACATATGTACGCGGTTTCTGGTCCCCCTTCCACGTATAGCCAGCCCTATATGCGGAAAAAGCCTCGATACCCGCATGGGCCGTAGCGCTCATGTAAGTTTGGCCTTTAAAAATTCATTTGACCATGAAAAATTATAAAAATTGTATTGAAATGCAAGCAGAGAACATGAGTAAATACCTGGAAGAATCGGTTGTGAATTCCGCTCGCTGGATTTCCTGGAATTTGCAGTTGAATATCAGAGCTCCAATGGGTAAAAGTTTCAAATGATTTATATTTTTTACTATTTATAGAAAAATTTTCAAATATTTGAAAATTTTTACCCCCTTTCCTATAGTTTTGACCGTTTCTAACCATTTTGGACCGTTTCTGACCTAATATGTGATGTAGAAGACCATTTTCAGCGTCGTTTCAGCCTTTGGATTGACCCGTTCATATTGATCTCAGGTATAACGTCTACACTGGCATATAGGTTAGGCTCACCACTGTTTTCATTTTGCATGACCTTATGACCATGTCACTATATCCTTAGGTACGAACCCACTCTATTATGTCACGGAACCTTCTTGCTGCTATAGAAGTGGCATGATATGAGTGGTAGAGCCTCACCTTACGTGGGTACCCTAGTTAGCACCTTATTTGCATTTGGTGCCCATGCCGATGTTTACCCCTTTAGGGTGTGGGAGTCCGTTGTATAGTATTTCCATGACATTTAGCAAGAGCCTCATACTCCTCTTGATCTTATGCTGGCCTTTTTCCCTCTGGACTCCCCTTGTATCAAGTTGTGGATGCATTATCATGAGCTTTTCCTGTCTTATTGAGATTTATGCTGGCTCCCCTAACATTGTGTTTCAGCCATATATCCCGAGCTTGTCTCATGTCTAGCCATGCAGAGCCTTTATTTATATCCTTCGCACCTTGATTCCCTCTTTACCGGGAGGGGATTTTCCCCCGAGTGTTGATATCCTACACATGTATCCTTGCATTGAGCATAGGTATGTTCCACTGCTTGGAACTAGTTTGTTTTCCCTAAATGACACTCGTCTCCTCCTAGTTTGTAACTATAAAGCTAGTTTATTCTTTTTTCAAACTTTCAAATAACTGAAAAAGACCAAAAAGATCAAAAAACGAAAAATCCAGACAAGAAAAGATATTATCTTTGGTAGCTGTCGAGTCGTGTCTCCTTCGAACAGAGCATTGTATATCACATCCATTGGTTGGGTTATAGTTTGACTTAGGAGCTATACTCGTTATCTGAGTTTTATCTCCACCGATTGGTTAAGCTTCCAGTCCCTATGGAGCCTCTATTGATGCCTCCTGCGTAATAGAGATGTCCCGGTTTGTATATCGAGTCTATGCTACCTTCATTCAGTCACCATACGCCGTTATGCTCTTGTTTGAAGGAAGTTGAAACCTGAGTCAGACATTCCTCATTTATCTTTACTTTGCATGTCATCCATTCTTGGTACAGTTACTGGTTCGTGCACCTTATGATTGAGTCCTTCCACATTATACAGCTTTGCTGAGTACCTCGTGTTGGATGATGGGGGATGCCCTAATTCCCTCCTTCCAGCGGATTTCATCCCATCAACTTCAGATCATTTATTCTAGGATTGTAATCTAGAGTCATTTTGAGTGCCTTGAGACTTGCAGTCATCAGTGGCAGGTTCTCTCGCCATCGACAGTTTTGGGAATACATCAATGTCCCCTGATCGATGGATTCTCTCAAGTGTTCGACCTCAACACATTTATTCACACTTTTTAGTTTGCACTCTAGTACCTTGATTCCCATTTTCATTATTGGTGGGTTATCTCGCGTCTGTTAACGGTATACATCAATGACCGGTAATCAGACAATGGACTACTATGTTTGACCTCGACACCGCTATTTGCATAGTAGGACATGTACTCGTAGTAGTTTGTGTAGAATACCTTCCAAATTGGTGGCATCCACTATATGCTACCTCCTTGATCGTGCTAGTATTCATGAGATTTCAGCTCTCGTGACTTGTTCCAGTATATGTCAGACATTTCCAGCCACTATGGAGATTTTGATCTGTTATATATCTTCATCCTTTGTGGAGAT
The DNA here is from genome assembly GCA_001517045.1 of Pseudotsuga menziesii. Classification (NCBI taxonomy): domain Eukaryota; kingdom Viridiplantae; phylum Streptophyta; class Pinopsida; order Pinales; family Pinaceae; genus Pseudotsuga; species Pseudotsuga menziesii. The sequence continues at coordinate 173,585 of LPNX010627491.1, forward strand.
CATGGTCCTTTGTATATCTTCCTCATGGAGATTCTGATCTATGTATATTGTATGTGGCGATGACCACATATGTGTTATCATGTTTCATGCCTATTCATGGCCATTGTACTCTTATGTATCCGGGACTGCTATATGTATTCGCAGTTATATGCAGAGTTGTATTATGGTATTATGGTGATTGGGTGGCTTGTCTTCCATTTGGGTACCTTCATCACTTCACTTCTGGGATGGACTTATAATGTATTTCCGCCATCGTATAACCCCTCTGATCTCATACATTAGGGGGCATCTGTTATAGCAGATTTCACCACACTAGGTGAATCACACATTGTATGGCCTTCCCCTGTCCCACTGCAGACTCATTAGCCCCTATGGACCACTTTTTGTCTTTTGATGTATCATTGACCATCCCTAAAAACATTATAAAAATGATATATGCGGCATTTTCCCCGATAACCATGTACATACGCGGATATTCCCTCTATAGTCGCGTACATCGAGATGTGTACATAATCCAAAATCCTTTTGAGCGTTCCTTGTCTTGGATCCGACTCATATGACTCCTGGCCTTCCATATTCCTTGAGATCGCATGGATTCGACCTTTCAGTATCACTTTTAAAAGCTATATAAGGAACCCTTGAGACATTGAAAGCATAAGAGAGAATTGAGAGTACCGAAACTATAGTCCATTGTTGCCAGAACTTATGCTTGAGTCTACATCCCTTTGTCCCTTGGAGCACTATTGTGTTCTTCCCAATATTGCCTTTTTCTAGTAAGCTTGCTATCGGAGTGATGGAGGATTGAGGTGGTGGAGGCCCAAGTGGGGGATTCAGTTTCTTGAGTTCGTAGACGTGCGTCAGAGGTTGTCACTTGTAATCTCTGATTCATATTAATAGAAATATCTTTTCCTGTCCAGTAATGTGTATTTGAATGAATATTGTTTCCATTGGAATATGTCAAATGATTTTACATTATTGATTATATATGCTAGAATAGATCTAACACCATGAAATATAGTATGCTTGTATTTTTTACTTGTTGTTGAGGACGTGCTATAACAATTCAAGCTGAAGATTGGAAATCTCAATGGGGATCTACTTCAACCGTCTTTGAATAAGGTACGAGGTTCGATCCTTTAGTGTTAGATGTTTTTATTTCTATTGCATATTGGGAAAGATTGATTTCTGGAGTCTAGCTGTCTGTTGTGGTACCCCAAGCCATAGGAATTTCTGTCCGTAATAGTATTGTATCTAGCCTCTCATTGAGGAAAACATTATGTATCATTAGTTGTATATGATCGGCTCTTGTATTATAGAGCATAGATCACATTATTCTTTTGACATTGTTATGAGCATGGGAATTCCCGCCTCGTCCATATACATGTCACACATTATTTGTATCTCACCCATTGATGGGAACCATATTAATACAAAATCCAAAAGCCACCATACCCTAGCCCAAGAAGCACCACCTCTCCACAGAAAATCCTATGATGTTCATCGACCATATGATGAGCTCCTGCCCTCACACATCAGGGGGGAATCTATTAACCCAAAAAATCCCTCACTTAGGTCTACATGGCCTACACCAGCAAAAGATACCCATTCACAACCCTGATTTCACCCTGTTAGACCCCCACACCCTAAAAAAGGCTTAAGAATGAGAAAAAAGGCTTAAAAACCCCTAAAAAGACCCTAAATAGCTCTCCTAGGGGCTAAAGCCTACAAAAGGGGGCTAAAACCCCTCAAACGAGCTTAAAACACCAAAAGGAGCTAAAGATAGGGTGGAAGGGGCTAAAATCCCAAATAAGGGGCTAAAGCCCCAACCAGGTACTTAAAACCCTAAAAAGCCCTAAAAAAGCTATAAATAGAGGGGTGTGGGTCACTCTCAAAACACTTCTCCCTTGCATACTGTTATGCTTCCTGTGGATGCCTTGAGACCCTTTGTCTTTCAAGCCACCCACACTCCCTCTCCTCCATCCTCCATTAACCCATAGCTCCCCCATCCAAGAGAGGTGCTTCTCCAAGCTAGGGCATGGTGGCCCATTGCACCAAATGAAGGTATAATGCTTGTTTTTGTATTATTTATTTAGTTTTATCTAACCCATCTTTGCTTGCAGGTTTCCATTATTTGTTTGTAGGTTTTCTAACATGTTCTTATAAGGTATTGGAGCTAAACCCTAACCTTGTTTGCAGAGGGGTTATTTCTTTGTTGTTCTTCATTTCTGTTCTATTTCATTTCTATTTTTATTTTCTACATCCACCACCAAGAACCTATCCTTCCATCCTATAGATGGAAAGTATCCATTCCTACCCTGTAGCAAGTGATAAATCCCTACTACAAGGCCAACCAGGTTACAGCAGAAGACAGAAAGATGGCACAATTCGCTGGCGCATTGAGGAAAAGAGATCTAACTTGGTATATGACCTTTTTTGAGAGAACCCCCAATGCATCCAAGGTGGAAATTAAAGCACAATTTCTATCATTTTTTAAAACTCCAGATGCTAAACATCTGGCAGCTAAGAAATTGAAAACAACATCACAAAAACCAGGAGAATCTGTCTGCGACTATGACAAATGATGGCAAGAACTCCTCAGCCAATTGGATTATGTAATTGATGAGAAACTGTTAATCAAGTGGTTTCTTACAGTTCTATCCCAGAATATTCGTCGGCACATAAGTCTGGAGACATTCAAAACATACGAAGATGCGCTAACTAAAGTCTTACAAGTAGAGATGGATGAAGACTTTCCAGCATTCCTCACAGATAATAGACTGGAAGAATAGCTCAAGATCATGTAGAAATATTTAAAAGAGAAAAACCTTAATAGCTAGGACATCTGGTGCACGAAATGCTCAACAACCGAACATTCAAAAGATAACTGTTGACAGGATATCAGCCGGCATGACATTTGATTTGTGCAAACAAAGTGTTTTTGCAACATCTGCCAAGACCACGGAGAACAAATGACGAAAGATTGTACATTTAACTTAAAAAATGGTAAATCATCTTGGTGTGATATCTGTGAAACGAAGAATCACACCATGATCGACTACGACCTAAACCTAAAAAACTGACATAACTACCACACAGTCTACCAGATTAACGCAGTCGCACAGAACAATGAGCAATGAAACAATGTGCAAAATGATCAGAATAATGAAAGGTATGAAGGTCGTTGATATGAACAATGCTTCGACAACTGACGTGGAGGATATCGAGGTTGAGGTCGATTCTTCAGGAATTGTGACAACCGACCACATCCACCCAGCCAATGTTTCACGTGCTATAAAGAAGGTCACTGTTATGTAGACTGTCCATACAAGGATAGAATTGACTTAAATTTATGTACTAGTTATGGAGTAGGGGATCACTCATTACAGGATTGTCCTACTATCCTTGAAAAAATAAATAAAAATAAAAATGTTAATGTCTTGTCATGCATACAAAAACATGATATTATCAATACAAAGAACTTTCATATTGTAACCTGACAAGGGAAAAATCTGGGAATGATAATCCACGAATAAGAAAAATAAAAGAAAAGAATGATTGTCCTGATCTAGTTAAACAAAAACAACTGTATAAATATGCAACAAATGTATTTAGAGAATTTGCTCGACAGGAAGAAGAGGACGATAATAGACAAGACACAGTAAAAGAGTTATTACACTTAGTACAAAAACAAAAAACAGTATCTCAATTCATTGACTTATTGTATAAAATAAAACACAACAATAACACCAAAAAACAATCAAAGAATATCTGCATCCTAAACCAAAAATATAAAAGTGATGCCAACCCACTTGTCAACCTAGAATTTGAAGGATACCATGTCCGACAAGTTGTGCTCAACTTCGTATCACTGGTAAATATTATGACTTAAGACACTTGGGAACAATTCGGTAGACCTCGACTATACGATTCAGGAATATACCTGATATTAGCCGACCAAGGAATAATTGAACCTATCAGAGTGTGGAGAAATGTCGACATGACAATAAAAGGAATATCAACCCAAGTCGACTTTGAAATTATTGACCCTAAGGAAGGATCTAGCTCCTTCCCAGCATTAGTAGGTTGACCTTGGGGAAGAGAAATGAAAGCATCAATATCCTTAGACAAAGAAAGAATAAAACTAAAAGGAAATAGACAAAAGGTCATTGTACCTATTCATCCATCCCAAGGAAAACCTTGGACAAAATCGATTGATGAATAAGTTGACATCTGACAACTATATAAGATACAGAATAATGAAGACCACAGAGAACCTAATGTCTATGGTGAACTTTACTTAGGAAACAAAAATTTAGTAGGATACAATTCAGACATAGAACTATATGATTGGGAAGTTGAGAACTACAAAATAGAAGAAAGAGGCTGCTGGACTATTCAAAAAGTGCAGAAAAAACCAGTCCAATAGTGTTTCTTGGTGTCCACGATCCCAAAAATATTTGAAAAGAAAACTAGGGAATATCCTACCCTAAAACCAACAAATATAAGTAGTACACAAATACCAAGGTACAAATAAAGAGAATCACCAGTCATGCATATAGAACAAGTATCCAGAAATGTTGGTGAACATGGCCGACTACAAAGTTTAGTGGAAACTTTTACAGGACAAGCTACTAGATGGTGGGATACCCATCAATCAAGACTGCATACATGGACAATAGCTTCAACTTTCTTCATAGAAATATTTGGAGGGAAAAATTTAACCAATCAAGCCCAAATACCTACATTCATCCAAGGACAGGATCCAGAAGACCACATAAGTACATGTGAAAAAGAATGGAAAAGACGTGGGTATAAGGATGAACATACATGGCCACACCTATTTCCATCAATACTCTCCGACTTACCAAACAAATGGTACAAAATGGAAGAAGCTTGAGGTGAAACATTCCTATGGCATGAACTCAAAGATAATTTTATCAAATATTTCAACTTTATACCACAAGATGAGAATCTAGTCGAAACATCAAAACAGATCAAAGCATTTATACAACCGACAGAAAACAAAACCCTAAAATACAGCCGACCGACAATAAGCTATAATAATATAAAAACCAGAACAATACCACAGTCAACAAGACTAAATATGGAAAACAAAAATCTAGAAGGAAAAAGCTTTAAATGGAAATCAAACCATGTCAAAATAACAAAACCAATTCGCACAGTGCTCAAAGTCGAGACAAGCGACAAAGAAGATATCGACCGAATGACTGCAGCAGACTTTCCTGCTAGATTTTCATAGTTTAAGGAAGGGAGATGACCAATAAATAAATCCAAAGCACCAGAATGGCTAGATGCTAAAGTCAAAACTAAATAATTCAACATCTCAAGTGATGACCGACCAAAAATGGCTAAAATTGGAGACTACAGGAATGAAGAACAAACGACAGAAATAGTGAACTTATTAAAATATTTTCAGGATGTATTTTCTAGAGATTACAAAGATCTCAAAGGTTTAGTCCATGAAATGGGTGAAATGAAGACCGAAATTAAACCTGATATACGACCTGTAAAGAAAAGACCACATAAACTAGCTCATAAATACAAAGAGATAGTCAAGAAGGAGATGATAACATGCTCACAGCAGGTATTATCTACCCTATTGGCCAATCAAAATGGGAAATTCCAATGGTTGTTCAATCAAAGAAACACGATCCAACCAAGCTAATAATTTGTGTCAACTTTAGAGAGCTAAATAAAGTTACATTAACAGACCCATTTCCAACTCCTTATGTAGATGAAATCTTAAATGAGGTTGCAGGACATTAATGATACTCGTTTACAGGTGGATTCTCAGGTTATAACCAATTACCAATAGCCAAAGAAAATCATAAAAAGACAACATTCGTATGTGAATTTGGCTCATTTTCTTACAGGGTTATGCCCTTTGTACTAAAAAATGCACCTGCAGTATTTTCCAGAATTGTGGTCAAAACATTTCAAGAATATATTTACAAAACAATGGCAGTATACTTTGATGATTGGACAATATACTCTATGTTAAAAGATCACTGCAAATGGATAAGTCTTATGTTGGAATGATGCTGACAAATACAACTATCTCTGAACATCAAGAAGTGCATATTTCTGACCCCCATAGGGAGATTGTTAGGACACATTATCTGCAAAGAAGGCATTAAGTTCAACTTCGCAAAAATAAAAATTATCCTTGACTTAAAACCACTGGTGAACCTGAAACAAGTCAAGGTATTACTTGGTCATACAGGATATTACATAAAATTCATAAGATACTATTCAGAAATGACCTACCGACTGGAAGAACTATTCAGAGAAGATAAGGAGTTCAACTAGATAGAGCAATGCAACATATCATTTGAAAACTAAAAAGAAAGCTAGTCAAAGAACCCATCCTAAGATTTCCAAATTAGTCGACTAAATTCCATGTACACATCGATGCATCAGGCCTGGTAATAGGAGCAATCCTAACTCAACCAGGAGACGATGGAATGGACTACCCTATAGTTTACAACAGTAGAAAATTAAATAAAGCAGAAAGAAACTATTCGACAATAGAAAGAGAAGCATTAGGAATGGTCTTTGCACTACAAAAATATTGACACTATCTACTGCCTAATCCATTTATCTTTTATATTGACCACCAAGCACTAAAATATCTCTTAAATAATCCTTTACACCATGGGAGAATTTTTCGATGGCAACTTCTATTCCAAGAATTTGAATTCGAAGTTGTTTCCAGAGCAGGAAAATTAAATGTCAGTCCCGACCACTTATCCTGAATCGACACAAGAGAGGAACCGACATGAATTGAAGAAGACTTTCTGGATGCACATTTATTTCGAATACAAGTGGTCCTGGAAAAGTTAGAGGAAATAGCTCAGTTTTTAGAAGGTGGACAAGAACTAGAAGGCATGAGTACAAAGAAGAAACAAATCTTAGCCATGAAAGCTACACCATATAGTCTCATAAATGGGTTCTTATATAAAATGGGTTTAGACGACATCCTCAGAAGGTGTGTACTAGAACATGAAAGAAATAATATTATGTATGAAGCACATTATGGACCTGCGGGAGGACATTTTCAAGCAGACACAACTGCCAAGAAAATCCAACAATCAGGGTTATGGTGGCTGACACTTCATAGAGACTATAAAAATTTTGTAAGCCAATGTGACAAATGTAAATGGCTGGGTCGACCTCTACCTAGTACAGAAATGCCCTTAATATCAATAAACACAAGCTTAACATTTGAAATTTTGGCCATCAACTTCATAGGACCATTTCCTATACCAGCAAAAAGAACAGGTGCAAGGTACGTAATAACTGTATTTGAGTACGTAACCAAATGGGCAGAGGCAGAACAAGTCGACACATGTTTCAGTGAGATAGCTGCCAAATTTATCTATGAAAATATCATTACCTGATTTGGATGTCCAGTAACCCTAATCAGTGACCAGGGAACACACTTTATTAATACAACTATTAAAACACTAATAGATCAGTTCCAAATCGACCACCATCGGAGTACAGCTTACCACCCTCAGTTGAATTGGGCAATTGAAGCATTTAACAAAACATTAACAAAAATATGTAACACTGACAAAAATGACTGGACGAAAAATATACCTACAATACTATGGGCATACAGAATAGCATAGAATCATTCAACAGACCAAACACCGTTTCGACTAGTTTATGGACAAGAAGCAGTAGTTCCACTACAATTTCGACAATAGACACCTATTATCGCAGAGATTTTACATGTCAATGTCGAACAAGGAATAAAGGACCAACTGATGCAATTAAGTAAACTAGAAGAACACCGACATATCGCTCTACAACATCAAGAAATCCAGAAACAACAACAAAAAGCATGGCAGGATCATAACATCAAAAACAAAAACCTATCAGTAGGGGACCTTGCTTTACTATACAACAATTGAGTAAAAGGGAAACCCTAAAAGCTACATATAGAGTGGATGGGACCCTATGTTGTCGAAGAAATTCATGTAAATGGATCAGTCCGACTAAGGACGTTACAAGGCATAGTATTTCAAAAACTTGTTACTATGGTCCTCGACTAAAGTGGTACATAAATTAAACAATTTTTAAAAAAAAACATAGAATGACCATAACGGTTAAACAAAAGCTATCAAAATCTGAAAAAAATCCAAAAAACAAAACAGAACCGATATCCATTAACCAGGATGATAGGGAATCAACACTTTGACAACCGGCATCACACCCATTGACATATCACCATTGACTACTCACATGATCGGCATCGACTAATGACCTCGAAAGTCACATCACGCCTTCATGACTACGAGTGCCAAAATCAAATCACCATTAACGCAAACTCAAGTGCTCGTGCTGAACCATCACGTCCACCATTAATACACCCCTTGAAAGAAACTTCAAACGCATCAACTATAAATATTGGACCACAAAAGGATCATTTATAGTATTTCAAATAGAGAGAGTAACTTAGCAACCAAAAGACTGAAAATCGAGAATACCGAAGTAAAGTCGACTAGCAAACCGACAAAATGGTGCCAAAACAAACCAGAGCTGCAACCAAGACTAAAGAACTACAAAATGCGGAGACACCATTAATAAGGATACTGAGAAACATCAAGAACGCTAAGGTTCTGGAGAGGTCATGGGAGAAATTATGGGCCAAGATAAAAGAATGGGCTTATGTTGACAAAAATCCAACCCTAGCCACAGAGAAAATAAATCACAGTACTATTGTGATCTACATAAATGCACCGTTCATGGCCAGTTTTGGAGGTACAAAGGAAATAACAGTTAAATTCATCATAAGCCGGTACCATAACGGAATATTTTACTTCAACATACCAGTCGAGATCTCTAGTGAAGTAATCTATAAATTAACTGGTTTATCAAACCAAGGTGACCCAGTACCAGTCGGCATAAAATAAGGGCTAGTAGAGCAACTAACTGGATCATCATCAGGAAAGAGCTCCAAAGGGGTAATGATTAGCCAAATACAATCCTAAACACCACAAATTGTGGCTAAAATCATGGCCACTCGGCTTACACCAATAGGTCGAGGAAACGAACTAAACATAGATATGTTGGAGGCAGTGGATACCATTGCTGACACAGGGAAAATCCACAGATGGGATGAGTACATCGTTGACATGCTCAAAGGCATCTATGAAAAATTCCAAGATTCAAGAGTGATTATAAGGTTCCCATCCATTATGATATGTATATTCATGTATTACTTGTGTCCCGTCGGGGACAAGCTATTTCAAGAACCCACGAAATTCCATATGTGGAGATTCAAACCATTTTCCCAAACTAGAATAATGAAGGAACTAGCAAAAGACAAAGTGTTGCTAGAAAACTAGTTCGAACAACTGAAAATCCAAATGACTAGATGGAGGGTGCCCCAAAACATCTGACGAAGTCTGCCCAAAACTCCCCACATACAGTTAGAACTAGACCATACAACGGTCCGGTATATGCAGGGCACTAAGGAAAAAGCAAAGACTTTGGACTACTACCCAATAGTCAAAGAGATATTTCAGGAGCTAGCTCGACAGTCGGGTACAAAACTGTCGATACCAGCAAAGGCCAAAGAGACAGACCTATCAATAGAGGAGCCAATAACAGACCAAGAAAAAGAAGAAGATTATCAGCTCTGATTATACATCAGCACATTTGTGTCGGAGGAGACACCAGCAGAAGACACCGGGCGACTGCAAATTACAATCAAACCGCCGAAATCCCAAAGGGAAGACACACAGATAGAACAACAGGTAACCAATCCAGTTGAAGAAAGCATCGTCTCAAATCAGCAACAAGGGGGAGAGATAGAAACTGAAAACCCCGAGTATGCTATAACCAAAGAAAACATCCACAAACTGTCAAAGGAGATAGCATCCTCAATAAAAAGGAAAAGAATCCAGGAGCAATAGCAGGGGAAAGGAAAGCACAATCTTATCATGATGGAATCATCAGAATATGAAGATGACTTAGCAGCCACGACGATTGACATCATCGAAGATGCCATGGCGAATAAAATCCCGGTGGAAGCACAGTTCTAGAAATTTGTCGAAGCGGGAGCACAACAAGGTCAATCGAAAAAGGAAAAAAGTATAAATACCTCGATGGCTAGGAATGTTGTTGATCTATTGTCTACACCCCCACCCCCATCTCCGACCAAAACAACCCAAGAAACAATTCCAGAGCCTCCTTCCATAAGCCCAATCGACATATGCAAGAATGCTATGCCGGAAACCTTGAAGGAAAGGTTCGACCGAGATAGATATTTCTAGGCATACATCGAAAAATTTCCTGAGTTACTCTCCTTGGTATAGAAGATCACCACCAAGTGCCCTTTCTTCGAAGCTGGTGGATCTAGACTTCCCATTCCTCAACCTGGCCAAGTACCCTAGAGGCCGAGGACAGTTGCAATTTTGAGTTCAACATTTCAAATAAATCCTGACAAGCAAGCTGAATTTGTCACAAGTCGGACTACATCCCTCATTCCAATCGACCCCGAACCCCCCCACCAGCTAATGAACCGACATGAAATGAGGAAGAAGAGAACATCGAAGAAATAAATCAAGAAATTGACGACTATTCTCTGACCTTTATGAAGGTTCACCACCACAAATTCATGACCCCACATCCAACCACATCCCCACCACTCCAACCATACTCGACCATTCACCATCATCATCACCACCACCATCCCCCAGCCCAAAACTTGCACCCGAACTAGCTGCATCAGAGCCACCTTTGCCACAACCATCAATACCAACATCCTCCATATCTGGACCCTCTGTACAAAATCAACCAGATACACACCCAACTACAACACTCATCCTACAGACCCAACCAGAAATACCCCTGACCACTGCAGGCTGGTAACCAGATAACCCATTGTCGAAAAATATGACTCTCATAGGTAAACAAGTACAAAAGAAAGCAGAAAAAAAGAAGCACAAAAAGAAGAGGTACCATCAAGGCCAAGCAACAATGGTCCACATCAGTCAACTTGGGCCGGCCACTACAATCAACACAACCAAGCTGAAAGATGGAGAGTTGGGACAACTTCTAGAAACTTTGGCCATCGAAGCAAAGACAACGAGCCATAATAGATGCAAGGAGCTTGACAACAATGAAAAGGAAAAAGTTGAGTTCCTAAACAAATCCTGAAACCTTGCACAGTCTATGATACCAGGACCAACATAGGTCGACACTGACAAACCGCTAGAGAGAGCCTATCAGCTATTTGAGAGCATGGTGTCGGTGCTACAGACATAGATGCAGAACGAAAAAGAGGAGAAAAAATAAGAAACAACTCGACTACTCTTGCAGTAGCACATAGCTTTCTCTGAAGCATACACAGTACTGCAAGATCACATAGAGGAGTCAGTCATCACAAAAGGAGTACTATGGGACTAGCCTGCTTATTATGGGAAAGTATTCCAATAGACCCAACAAACATGATAGGACATCCGATCCCTGGAGAAGAGGAAGAGCATGAAAGAAGCACTTGGGAGCACCATTGAAAATCAAATTGTGCTTGAGAAAAACAAACTCAGAAGCTCTAGCGACAAGCACACCAGTGGGTGCAACAGGCAATTCCGAGCTTAGACAAACTAGATATCATCTATCCACAAATGAAACGACTTCTGGACACGGTAGAATAAAAACACCAATTTTTGGGTCCCAACATGGAAAGGATAGCGAACATTTCCATTTAAGAAAATATGTCGACATTGTCAAGCCTTACAACATTAGTAATCGACATCCAAAAAGTATTGCAAGGTTGGACAGAATTCGAACATCAGTTGGCTGTGATAGCTGAAGCAATTGTTGAAGTCTGTGTACAGAAAAGACCATCTATCAAACTTCACAGCCCATGAAGGACGAAACATAAAAATAACTGCTTAAGATAGGCCATGCATTTTTGGGTACCTCCGTGTTCTTCGAGACGAAGAACAATTTTGTTCATGGGGGTGATGTTGGAAGAGCTAGTCGATAAGCCGACTAGAACGATAAGCTAACTAATTTGATCAGCCGACTAAGTCGATCAACTGACTAATTAGAGATTAGGTCAGCAAAATAGGGTCGTGTCAGTTAACCGAACTAATAGGTAGTTATTTGTAACTTTTTTTTCAATCATATATATTAGGTCGTTGAGCCAGATAAGAACTCGGTTCAGTTCTCTATATTGTATGGACCCTTTAACTATAATATAATCTGATGCTCTACCTATGTTCTTGTCTCTTGTCTATGTTGTATTTGTATGCTTTTAATGGTTATTATTGGTAACCCTATGTGATCTATGAGATTACAACAATTCACAACATGCAGTACATCTCCATAGCAGGATACTGAGAATCAATCGACACAGATAGAGCCAAAAACCCGCTCACAATAGACGCATATGCAAAAAGATACCCAAAATACAAGTTCTTCTCTAGAATTCTCTCTCACACTTGATATTTTTACTATTGCAACTCTATCTATATATATTGGCTTGCACCTTTACATCTAAGGTCCACTTGTAACTAACTTCTAACAAACTAGTGACCTATATCCACAAAATGTGGTCAATCGGTACAAAATTGCATAATGATTTCCAAAAATGGATATTCTTTCACCTATTGCACTGTTGTGGTCCTTCGCGATGGCATGTGAGCTTGCTCAGCCTTTTTGGTGCTACGCAACTCACTTACCCAATACCCCTACCAACAGCCCCCCAACACAATCTTGTGGCTCGTCCTCGAGCCACGTAAGGTTGACAAGGTGTACTCCGGCATCTTGGTCTTGAATTCCTTGAAATACTGTGAGATCTCTTGAACCTGGAGCTGAACACATTCAAGTGTGTCCCGATAATTCATCATGTCCAACTTCAATGGGTGCTCCTCCCCAGCCTTGGCATCCACCATCTTCCTACCTTCTTGTATTTCCTACAGTGCAATGATTGGTTTCACAGCCAAATGCTCACCAATGTCTTGGAATTCATTGAGCTGGGTGCTTCACTTGGGATGGGGAAGCTCGCTGCTACAATTCCTTCAAATCTTTAGCACATGTAATCTATACTAAGAGAGGAATTGTGCCCAGTGGCATCTTCAACATTATCAACTGAGTTTCAGCTTCCCGTGCTTGCTTGGCCAATTATTCGAGTTGGTCATCCCTGAATGACACTCTACCAGAACTATGTCATTTCATCCACGATCATATTCATGTCCTAATCCATAGCTTCAAATTGGGCCATGAACTCCTTGATCGTATTCTTTCATTCTACAATCTGTTTTGGCGGTGTGTTAGGGTAAACCAGAGAATTCGACAGATTGTTAGTTAACTGGAGTTGGGAAAGCACCTCTCCAAGGTGCTTGGATTTGACGACGATAGTGAGTTCCTCCATGCTCTCATAAATGTGTTGAAAGGCCTTGTCAACTGCTTTCTCAACCTCACCATAACTTGCATAGAGCTACGCTTTCTCAATAGTGAGGTGGTCTTGCTCCTTCTTTAACTCAGTGATTTCGTCAGCGGATTTCTGCTACAACTCTTCCTGTGTTTGTTGCAATGAAGCAATCTATTGTGCCTTTTCTTCTTTCAGCTACTCATTGATATTTCGTATCTCTTCAGCTTCCTCCTCCAACTTCTTTGCCATGGCATGTGACTGCACATACCCATCACTAAGCTCCTTCTTCATGTCAACCAACTCCTGGTCGACACGTTGCTGCAGCTGCACTAAGACTTGGGTAAGTAACATATTGCGATTGAAAATAATGCTCAGTAATGGATATAGAAGTGAGTTCACTTTTGTACTTCCCACTTCAATTACAGTCGAGGGAACTTGAACGTTCCTAGCCCACGGCTCGGTGCTAATCGTCGGGAAATCCTGCATCACAGCCTTCTTTGGCGTCGCGTTTGAAACAAAAGCAAAAGTATAACCAATATTAACACTTATCGTGACAAAACCTTGTTGACTAGACACACAAATAGCTTGTGCCATGGCATCAGTTGCATCGATGACAGCCTTGATAAGCCATTGTAGTTGGTTCTCCATCACCGAGTGGGATATGCTACCGGTGTTGAAGCCCATGCATATTTTAGTACGTAACTCCTCCAACATGTGCCAGGCTTGTGGATCGGTGTCCTTCAATACTCACCATCATAGTCATGGAGATATATCCCTGTTTAGACTGGCTCATTAAGGGCATCTACTCATGGCCCTGTAGAGATCTCCTCGGTGCCCATAGGTTCACGCTAGTCAGCTGGTCAATCTTGAACAATGACCTCCAATTCTGCATTGGTGATTTTGTAGGCCATAGGAATCCATTGTTTGTTGGGATCCCTATGCACCTATATATAAATGGAATGCGGCTTGATATCAAACCAAATGATCCTCTGGTATTGGGATGCGGTGGGAGTGGATAAATGGGGAACCTTTATGGCCGAGGCTTGTAGCGCCTCCCAATAAAACCAAAAATGGATCAAACAGTCCTGTTGTCGCCTGGATTCTACGACCCACCATAAGTCCTGATAGCGTTCTCATTTGCACACCTTTTCTATAGAAACTAACATTGGCTGGTAGTCCTCCGGATCCATCCATGTGACTAAAGAGATGAGAATTAACAACCAACTATAGGAAAAACTACTTTCCCTAGCCTGAGCAGCAATAGCATCTTATAACAACTAGTTCATTACAAACAAAGACTAGTTCATTTGCACCCCTTCGGCGCATTTTTGCGCACATGCAACCACATCCGAATTTCAATGGACATGCCAATTTTTTCGGATGATCTTGTTGGCCAAAATGTGCACCCCAATACGCACTGATCTCTTAGAAATAATGTTGATGCGATATGTCTAGCCATCGCGCTGCAATCCAAATCATTCCTTCAACTAATGGGAAAGCTTTTTTCCATTATCCCGCCCTCTGAAATACTGCGCTGGATCTTCACTAGCCTTTGGTAACCCCGTAATTTCAGCAATTAGGTCCACCATGACTGGAATAGGGTTGTCCAACTAGATCATCCCACAATGAAAGCATGCTAACAACTATTTGATGCAATCATTTGATTCATTCAATCTCCCAAAATGAGGCATGTTAATGAGCCCCAACAACACAGAACTATCCAAGCCCTGCGCCCATGGGTGAGGAATATGATGAATGGGCATGCCAGGTACTGTGGGAAACAACTGATAAGGCTCCTCTGCTACATCCTTTAGTAGCAGGAAATCATGGTCTTCATACTTCATCTTGACCAAGGCGGGTATGATATCAATTAGGCAAGTCATCCCTTCTAGTAGCGGTGAAAACTTCGGTGGATACCTCTGATTCTTGGTGAGCTTCCTTAGCTTCACCCATGGCCGTGTTGGAGCAACACATCCAGGGATATCATTGATAGAGAGGCCTCTGGTCACCGCAGACTCAACAACTCTTGAGCTTGATGATCTGGTCTATGTTGTTTCTTCCCCTTGCGCCCTAGCAATCGTGCGTGTGTATCTCTTCTGCGGGGGTGTGGAATTGGGCTTCTAGGCCTTCCTCTTTGCTCTAGGGATTGAAGAGGATCTGATTGGCATGCTCATGAATTCCTCTTCAACCTGCATGGGCTATATGGGGAATTCCTACTCTCTCAAAATCTCAACTATGTCAGGAGTGCACAACATGCCGCACTCTGCAATCCTCAAAATGCAACCAAAACTTCACTCCTTGCCTATCACACTCAATTCTACTCCTACACTGACCTCAACACTTTGCTCAACTCAATTGAAAAATACCTTGTGCTCGCATCTCGTGTGTTTTTATAATCACTTTCCCAATCCAAATCATCATTTCCAAATCTACCGTGTTCATCATGACCCAATCTGACATTAATAATCCCAAATATGTCGGTGATCCCATCTTACTAACGGTCGGATCTCTCATAAATGCACGTTGCTTCATCAAGAATCACTAGCTAACTGTATTAACTATCTATATTTATTATTGATTTGACCACCTCACAGTCTTGCAGCTGTCGTTGATGGTCTCCTTCTCAACAATACTAAGTTCTATCCTTGTGCAGCTTCTCCCTCTTTGCTCGCCTCACTGTAATCTACCATTTTTTTTTGTGTAGTATCTCAAGCATTGCGCGGCCTAGGCCTCGTTCTGTATGTCTTCAAGTGAGTTACATTCACAAGTTTGGGCAGCACCACATAATCTAATTGATGTAATTAAAATGCACCCTTAGAAGTAATTGAGTGAACAAGATAGGGACCTAACCAATGCATCTGTAACTTACCTGGATGCTTCATGAACTTACTGTCGTATAACAACACCAAATATCCTTGTGTAAACTTATTGTTCTTGATGTGGCTCTCGTGCCATGCCTTTTGTCGATCCTTTTCAACACACTGGTGGAAGCATGTGACAAAGCGGTCCTCTTCTAGCTGGACCAACTATGCGATGCACTCCTGTAATTCCTCTGCAGCATCCATGCCTATCACAACAGCAATCCACAGACTAAGAACAATATACTCTGTAGGGATGACTGCCTCTTTCCCATATACTAATTTGAACAGTGTTTGTCCTGTCAACCTTTTACAAGTGGTGCGATATGCCCATAGTACCACTGGAATTTTCAAATCCCAATCATCGTGATTAGTATTACATACCTTTGTAAGAACAGTTTCCAATATTTTGTTGGAGGCCTCGACAATTCCATTTTTCTGCGGTTGGTATGGTGTGATTTTCTGATGTTGCACCTACAACTCCTCTATTAGTGATTTCACAATTTGATTGATACAGTGACTTCCCTAGTCACTCATCAATATCCTGGAACATCCAAAGCTTGTCACAATATTCTCGAATATGAACTTGGTTGCTATCGCATTAGTGCAATCCATGAATGGTGCAACCTCTACCCACCTTGTTAGATAATCAGTTGTTGTAATGGTGTACCGTGCACTAGACCTCTTTCTCGGTGCATTAATTGGACCCACAAAGTTCACGGCCCATTTATTAAAAGGTTGTAGATTTACCTATGTCACAAGTGGCATCTCATCCCATCGTGATGGTTTGTCGATGCACTGACAGACATCGCAGCTTCGTGCATAATCTACTGCATCATTATGTAAGGTAGGTCACCATAGCACAACATGCAACACCTTACATGCAATACCCCTTCCTCTGTAGTGGCCACCCGTGTTTCCTTCATGTGCTTCTGCTAGAATATATCCTTACTCATGTGGTAAGATGCACCATCACAAGATTTCATATGGTCCAAGTTTGTATAATTTCCCCATGATTAGTTGGAAATCCAAAGCTTTCACTACCAACTGCTTCTTTTGATTGGTGGATAGGTCCTCTAGAGAAACTCCTCTTACCAAGAACTGAATGATTGGATAATAATGTCCATCTGTGATCTCTACCCAGAACAACTATTCCTCGGGTAATCCATCATTAATATTGGTGGGTTCTTTTCCTATCTCAATGTGAGACAGCGATCAGGGCCAATATTCAACCATCTTGGCTGCACAATTATCTCAAAGTCAAATTCCTAAAAAAGTAGAATCCATTGATAGATCTTTCCCCCCAACACAGGCTTATTGACAAGGTATTGCAAAGTAGAATGGTCTGTGAACATTTTGATGTGACCACCCAATAGATAGTGCCTAAAAGTTTCCAGTGCATAAACCATGGGCAAGCCCTCTCTCTCGGTGGTTGTGTAATTTCTTTCTACAAAAGAAATCTTTCTACTTGCAATTGCAATTGGATGATCTAGGTCACCCTCTCCTAGCTGCACAATTACTACCAATAGTGCGACATAAGAGGCATTGGCATGGACATGGAACTCCTTGTTCCAATTTCGGAATACTAGGATAGGATTTGACACCATCTTGGCCTTTAGTGTGTCAAAACTCCCTTGGCACTTGTGATTCCACTCAAATGCAACATCCTTCTTCAGCAGCTTCTCCATAGGGGTCGTAATTGCAACGTATCCTTTGATGAACTTACGATAGTACCCCATGTGTCCCAGATTCGCCCGAAGCATCTTCATATTAGTTAATGGTGGTAAACTAAGGATAAGTGCAATATTTGGAGGGTCGACCAAAATCCCTTGCTTGCACACAATGTGGCCTAACAGTCTTCTGAATGGTGTGCAAAAGATGCACTTCTTTGAATTCAATGCAATTTGATGTTGTCAACACCTTTCCAACATCAATTTCATATTTGCTAAGTGATCCCTAACCAAACCATAAATTTTCGAACCGTCCAAGTATACTTGTAGGAACTTCTGCATGAAGTCTTTGAACACATCAATGACCACCCGAGAAAATATTTCTGGTGTATTCTTCAAACCAAAAGGCATGACTGTATATTGAAAACAACCCCATTCAGTGACGAATGAGGTCTTATTCCGATCTTCCTATGCGATTCGGATATGGTGATACCCCAAAATTCATCCATGAAAGAGTACATATCTTGACTACCTACCCCTTCAAGGACCTCATCTGTAAAGGGGATGGGGAATGGATCATGCAGGAAGGCATCATTCAGCATCCTCAGGTCGACACAAATGCGAAATTCTCCAGTCTTTTTGTCCTGAACCACCATAGGGATTATCCCTTCCGACTCTTCAACAGGGTCAATGAGTCTAGCATCTAAAATTCAGTCAATCTTATATTTGACATGTTCTTTGTATCATGGATCTGCAGGAATATATTAAACCCACTCACAACTTAGGATAAAATAATTAATCATTATTTGATTAATTATTCACCCACTAGCTTAATTAGTTGGCATCCACTTGCACCTTAAAGTCAATACATGCCATCTATATCCTAGGAATGATTTATTTCCAATTCTGGGTTGATCTTGACCACTTTTTGACCATCCAAAATTAGTACATAGGACTTTACAGCAGATTCTACTTTATTCTACTTTTTCTACTTTTCCTTCTTTTCTATGGATAAGATAAAAGCTGGTCAACTAGGAAACTATGAGCTTTTGTTTCCAACCCATCCTCCATTATTTTTTCTCCATTTTCTAGGATTATCATGTTATTTCCATCTCCTTGACAACTCACTCATGCTTTTTCCAACTCGTGAGGTCCTTGATAGATTTATTAAGTGCTTTATCCACCTATGGGGGTTTTGCTATATTTTGGTAAGTCAGCCTTTTTGAGCTTTATGAGTTGTTTCCATACAATTCAATTTTCCTATGAGGGATGTACTATTTATGTACACTATTATTCATAATTATTCAATGGAAGGATACACACCAATATTCATCTCTTCATTCATGTGATTCAGTCTCTTTTCTTCTCTCTATTTTTCCTGTGTATGCTTGTGAGAATTTTTAGTAGCAAGATCTATTTCTTGTACTTCTTATTAGAATCATTGCTCATAGCATTAATATATTATTTCTACATGGTATCAGAGCTACAAGTTTGATAAATTTCTACAAAGTTGAGGAGCGCTTCTAATCTCCTATCCCTCTTTGAAGAAGAGCCTGTCTAGCTTACAAGATTTTCTCTTAGTTTGTTTTGCAGGTTGCAGAGATTTTATTATTGAGCACATAAATTCAGAAATATGGATTCTTCATCAGCTATAATTCTTACTTCCTTCAACTACCATGAATGGAAATCCAAAATCTCCATTCTATTGCACAGTAGAGGATTATACCGAGTTACACTAGCTTTGGAGAATGAGCCCAATGCTGTGATTGAGAAAGCTAAGTGGAATAATAGGTTGGATGAAGCCTATGTATTGCTTTTCCTCTCTATTTCTCCTGATATTCTCTATGGTTTGACCACTTCAAACCAAGTATGGACTCAATTGGAGTCTCTCTTTGGAGTTCAAGATGAGCTAAGAGCGCATCAATTGGAGATTGAGCTGTTCTCACTGAGTCCAAGCAATTTTGAATCTCTTGAGGGTTTCTTCACCAAGTTCAAGTAACTTTTTCTAATTCTCAATAAATGTGGGATTGAGAAATCATATGAGCAATTAATCCTTTCCATTCTTTCAAAATTGGGTCCTGATTACTCAGTTTTTGTATCTACCTTTCATGCAACTAGGCTTGCTGTTCCTAAGTGGAAAATGCCTTCTTTAAATTCTTTTCTTGATTCACTAACAAAGGAGAAAGATAAATTGATCCATATGGGTGTCCTTAATTCTTCAAAGGGCAAGGATCATTCTCTCTTGGTTCAAGGAAGCAAGAAATTGAAAACAAAAGAGAAGCAAATTGTGAAGAAGCCAAAGTCAGAAATTGAAAATGAAGATTCATATGAAGATTTAATGAAGAAAGTTAAGAAGAAAGGGAGAACATCCAAGTGTTCTTATTGCAGAAATGGTTTTCATTCATAGAATAAGTGTTTCAAGAATAATATGGGAATCATGTCTCAGCTTCTTGAGAAGCACAATATCGAAGTTCTACATGAACTAGAGAAGCCTGCTGATTCCTCAAAACAATGTCATACTGCGCAGTTCCAAGGTGATATAACTTATGCTTTGAGTTCCAGAGTTCTCTCCTTTTATGATGTCTCTGATATATATTTATTCTCTTATATATCAGAATCATAAATATCATAACCTTTCTTTGATGATCCTCCTCTCAGTCTACTAGATTCATTTCTCAAAAATTGTGATTTTTCACTAGATATTGACTTACCTTTGAGCAGCTCTTCCTCACAAGCTTGTATATATGATTTAGAATATTGTTTGCAGGCTGATATGAATTTCATGACACATATAATACCACCATCCATACCATCTACAATACCTCTGAATAATCCAAAGACTATACAAATCCCAAGATCACTAGTTGATTCCTCATTGGTCTCTTATGCAGTGATATTTATCTTACATGGTTTGAATTCTTTACTATCTTTCATTGGATGGTTATCCATCTCCTGAGTCATATTTAGAATAATATTAAACATGTTTGGATCTGTTCTAAACACTTATTTTTCATATCTTAAGCCCATCCATCATTCATATTTTTACACCTATCAGTTTTCCCCAGTTGTTCATAATCTTCCTAGTCTAGCCCTATATCCTCATGGAGCCACTGCAGCCTTTGTATTTTCTATTCCATATGCTAATGTTTCTGATATATCAGAGTTTTATCAGCCTCATATAATATCTATACATGTGCTACAGAATATTGAAATATTTACATGTGTTTCACATCACAATTTTGCAGCTATTCAAGGAATTGGGTGTGAAATAAATTGTCTTAACTTTTGTACTCTTTGGGAAGGAGTATGCATAGATATCTTTTACATTTCAGATTATGTTTGCATATCAGAGTTTGAAAGCATAAATAAGCATTCAGATAATGCTCCTACTTCATTAGATGATGAGATACAAGGAGTCTCTCCTCTTCCTTCTTGCAGGTTCTACACTCTAGCACATGATCATGGAGTTCATGATTTCTTCAACAAGTCTTCCATCCAAAAGTAGTTCACTCAGCTAATTCAAGTGAAGATAAGGATATGTTGAAGACATATTATTCAAATTTTGTGCCTTGTCCTATCTTGAGGGAGGATTTTCCCCATGTGGTTTTGCTTCTTTCCTCACTTTTCTGGACATAATAATTGTTAAAGGGTGACAATAGCCTTGTTGTTGGGCCCTCTATGCATCCATATGCATCCATATTTTTTTTCATACCATCATAAATTCAGACTTATAGGGGGGTGTAGGAATATATTAAACCCACTCACAACTTAGGATAAAATAATTAATCATTATTTGATTAATTATTCACCCACTAGCTTAATTAGTTGGCATCCACTTGCACCTTAAAGACAATACATGCCATCTATATCCTAGGAATGATTTATTTCCAATTATGGGTTGATCTTGACCACCTTTTGACCATCTATAATTAGTATACAGGACTTTACAGTAGATTCTGCTTTTTCTACTTTTTCTGCTTTTCCTTCTTTTCTATGGATAAGATAAAAGCTAGTCAACTAGGAAACTGGGAGCTTTTGTTTCCAACCCATCCTCCATTAGTTTTTCTCCATTTTATAGGATTAGCATGTTATTTCCATCTCCTTGACAACTCACTCATGCTTTTTCCAACTCGTGAGGTCCTTGATAGATTTAGTAAGTGCTTTATCCACCTATGGGGGTTTTGCTATATTTTGTTAAGTCAGCCTTTTTGAGCTTTATGAGTTGTTTCCATACAACTCGATTTTCATACGAGGGATGTACTATTTATGTACACTATTATTCATAATTATTCAATGGAAGGATACACACCAATATTCATCTCTTCATTCATGTGATTCAGTCTCTTTTCTTCTCTCTATTTTTCCTGTGTATGCTTGTGAGAATTCTTAGTAGCAAGATCTATTTCCTATGCTTCTTATTAGCATCATTTATCATAGCATTGATATATTATTTCTACATGATTTAGTCGATATGGCATATGTCGCATAGGTTTCGTATCTGGTTTCAATGGGATTTTCATATCCCCTAAATTCTCTAATATCGCTTTCATTTTCAAGAACCGTTTTGTAAATAGATCCTGGAAATATTTCAGTAAATCTGTGGTTTGTGCCATTGTCTTATTGTTGCAATATTCCCCAACATTAGCAAACTTTAGGTTTTCTTCTGTCCCAATGTTAACTTTTTAGATCTTTAGCAATTGACTCATGGGGTCAGTTTGTATGTACGGTGCTACAACATTGTGACTGCCTTCTGATTTCAGAACATTGATACTCCTCATGTCATCATCATCTTCAAGTTCACCAAATATATTATATCACATCATCAGGGATTGCATATAGCACTGCGCATGTGGATCTACAGGGTATGCAGTTGGCAGAACCTTCAATACTTCTTCATGTATGAGTTGGAGTGCATGGTGAATCTCAGGGTTAGCATCCAGGAATCTAAAATTATGTGCAAAGCAAATCGACATATCATCCTAGGTAGTTATGGTTCTGCTTAGCTCTACCACTAGATACCAGTGTCTAGGAATTTCATCCAAAGTATGAACGAAAGAATGGACCCACTCATCCTTGGGTCGTGATGCCCATAAAGCATGAAATTCCATTAAATGACCGACGGCATTAGTCCTCCCAGCATATATTCCAATGGGATAAGTCATTGAATCATCAAAGTGCATCAGCATCAATCATCGACATGGTTCCCATTCATGGATTTCCTGTTTGTGAGCTTCCCACCATTGTGTTGGGGTAGCATTCAACGCTTCCTCCAGTGCCAACAACCTCTATGGTTCAAACACTTTCTCTTGAAACTCTTGGAGGAATTCAAAAAACTATAGTATACCCTCATAGATCATTAAATCTATGATCTCAGTCATAACATGATGTAGAGATAGTGTGATTAGTCCACACTTCCTAACCAACACCTCAGGAAGCCGATTTTTCCAATTCTCTAGAGCATCATTAGAATCAGAGGATGTAGAGCTAGTGCTATGCCATTCGAGTTCACCATCTATAGTAGGGTGGATGTAGTCCTTGGAGATATTGTAGGCATGATCCCAGCCTCTACCATCCTCATCCTTGATAGGTTTGATATACCAGCGTCCTTCCTGGGGGTCCATGGCAGCAATGACTCTGATATTTTGGTTTTCGAATGTCATAACCCACTTCTTGAAATTGATAACTGCCATGCTATCATTATCCCATCCAATCCCTAGCAATGTAGGATAAGAGCCTCCACCATCAACTACTTCAATGATGTCAAAATTAGCATATGTCTTCATACCTTCGATATCGACAACCAGGTTCAAGACACAGCCAACGGGATGAACCTTGGCCTGATTTGCTAGTCGCAGTTGCACAAGCGACCACCCCAATGTTGGATTTCCCATAAACTTCCAAGTATATTTGGTCAAAATATTCACATCTGACCCTAGATCCAGAATAACCAAATCGACTTCATAGTTCCCTATCTAGATGTTCATTCTCATCTCTTTACCTGTATTTCTCTTATGGAGCGAATTTACTGTGGAATCCTTCAACACCTGATTCCACTGGCATAGAAACTTCTGAATCTCTTTGAGAGCATCAGGATCTCCAGCTAGCAAAAGATAGCTCTCAAAGAACTATTGCAGGGTACCATGTTGTTGTGATGCTCCTGCCTCTGCAAAAGGATCAAAAGCAGATGGCATTTCAACAACAGGAAACTTACTCGGATTCCTCCCGATCACATGCTTGGCCTGAAATAATGTCTCCTTATCCATCTCAATATCAAATGTTTCATTTTTCTTCCCCGCAAATCGAACTTGTTTATGGTGTCCATCTTCTCCGGTCGTCGCACCTGCATAAGTGACAGCAACAACGTTGGCAGCCTGGGTTTTGGGGTCTGCTAGAATTGTCACAATCATGGGTCCTTGATTCAGGTTCTGAGCTTGGTTTAGAGGTGGATTCTGAGTTGACGGCGAGTTCATTGGTTGATTCATTAGCTGATTCTGAGTCTACAATGGGATATGAGGATGATCCTGCAATGGCTGATGGGTTTGCACTTGGTTTTGGTTTGGGAACTGGTTATGCAATTGAGGGATGATTCTAGACTACCACTTTTCAATCAACTGAGGGAAATTTTTGAAATTATGCTCACTTGCTATGTAGTATGTACACTGTGCATGGGGACACTCCCTTTGATAGTGGCCAAATACCCCACAAGTGTAACACTGGATGGATTCTCGACCTCATCCTCCTCCTCGTCCCCTAAATGCTCATCTGAATCCTCCTCAAAAACCTCTGGTTTGCTGATATTATAGCTGGGCTACCTGTTGGGGGGGATTTGATTGCTACTGAATGTAATGTGCTGCTTGAACATACTACGGTTGAGTCTGAATAGTTGGCATTTAATTATACTATGGTCGCGGTGCAAACTGTGGTTGTGCTATGAAATGTGGCTGCAGTGTGAACTGTGGTTACAATTGTGATAGAATAAACTGCATTTACGGAGGTGGTGTATACTGTACTATCGAATGTACCATCTATGGCTATGACTACTGGAGTGCATGGGGATCCTTTCCGTTCACAAAATAAGAATCATATGTTCTCTGTTGAAGTAGGTCATAAGATCGGTAGTCTTTGTCCTCATTCCCTGTGGAGCGACAAAAGGAGCAATACAAACTTTCTGCCTTCATAACCATCTTCTGCATGTAGCTAAAGTTTTTGTGTCGATGCCTGTGCACCTGACATATGCGACACCATGGGGCACTAGCACAACTGAAAGGGTTTGGTGATCCGGAGAGCAAATAGTTTTTGAAATTCACACAAGTGTCCTTGGTGTTTCCATTTGTACAACACCGTGTGTGCTACAGGTCATCAGTCTCTTCTTTTTCCTTCTTAATATCCTGGAGCTGGAGTGTTAAATTTGCTAGCTGCAACTGAATCTGGTTCATGCCAACTGTAGTCTCCCCAATAGGTGAAGCTTCCAACTTCATCACCATATCCAGATCCTCATTCTACATTGTAATCTTTTGTTTCATTAACGACTGTTTGATGTGCAAAACCAGTGCAGTGATGAACCGCTGAACATCGCTCATTTTGAAGCTAACCCGAGCCATTAATGTATTAAATTGTTGATCCAAATCCCAAATAGTTTTACTCAGAAACTGCTTGATTTCCTTTAGTTCTGTAATATATTGGGCCTCATATTTAGGTTTCTTAAATTCCTCAAATAGTCCTTCCCGGATCTCATTCAATGTTTTCATTGTTGTCCCCTAAGGAACCTACATGAATCTCATGTACTAGTCAAGTGCATGACCCCTAAGGGTGGTCGCCAATTGCATTCTCTTAATATCGTCATCCACACTTTTTCTGGCAGTCCAAACTACTTCACATAAGAACCAATACTACTCTAGGTCACCGGTCCTGTTTCCATGGAATATTGGTAACTTCATCTCGTCACCTACAATTCTGGGCCTTCTTCCTACAAAGGGTGTTCTAATGCTCGACTGTTGCTGGCACTTCGGACAAGGTGATGTAGAATGAGCTTTTCTACCTATTGGTGGATTAGTGCATGGAGGTGTGTACATGATTACTGTTGGTATTCGAGCTTCTCGCTATCCTGGGTGTAGACTGGGTCTTGTCATCCTCATCATCACTGTAGTGTCGCTTCGTCCCATGCGGTTTTTATTCACAGTATTGTATCTCAATCGTGGTAAGACCTTCCCCTATCCTCTTCCTCTTCTCTTATCGAAACCTTGATCCTCCCCTCGTACAACCACTTGTTTCCTCATCAACCCTCATAAATTCCTTATAGCTCATACCCATATACCCCTTATCTTACCATCTTCCTTCCCCCTTTCGTCGCAATGTCCACGACCTCCGCACACCAGAGTTCTACTAATCGAGGTGGGTTTTTAGAATACCCTTCTTGCAAATAATCATCTTAATAGATAATTGAAGAGACAGTAAGAAACTACCTCGTGGCCATTGAAGAACTCTATTTCTTCTTCGTTGTATGCCTTATTGGTATCAACTACAAATTCAGTAAATGTATCCTTCCAGAATACTATCCAGCCACACTTCAACAACTCACGATGCTTTGTTATCAGTTTCTTGTAGCTCTTGGATCAGTGCAGGGGTCCAATATGTTGGCTCTCCTCCTTAATGGTTATTCTTCTTATAAGTGAACTGCACTACCATTCATACAGTATTACCAGGAATTCACAAAAGAACCATTCATATGGACCATCGTAGATATATCCGTTTAGCCACTTGGTTGTCGATAGCTATGGATTTTGATTCTCTATTTCAGCGAACTCTCATAGCTTTATGTCAAGAGAATCTTCAATCTCTGGTTTTGTTGGATGCCACAACATATCCTCCCTTCAGTTACAACAAGGTCCCGGAAACGGAACCATTTGTTGGCGTAACCCACCAACGAAGCCTCATTGATAGGGGTTCCCATGCTATCAATGCCCAACCAACGCGATATCCCTGAGCACTGGACCAGATAGGTTTGAACCCACCCAAAAACACCTGTAGAGCAGATGAAGCCTCGCTTGAGATGTCAAGGGAGAGTTTTTGAAACCAAGTTTTCGGCAGTAACAAGGGAGGGCATGGAATCAATGACTTAACTTCATAATCAACAGATACTCTAGAGATTGTTTTATTAAAATCACATCCATCATCACATATTTATAACCAGTAGATAGCTAATGGATTGCATTACCTTATTCATCATAGTAGGAACAATCATTCATATAACAGATCCAATAAACATCCATCATTATCATTGCACACCATAAAAATAGGAAAATAAGAGAAAAAAGCACTTTAGGGAAACATCCATCATGTCATATTACTTCTGCAAAATAGATTCACAACATGCAGTATGTCTCCATAGCAGGAGACTGAGAACTGATCGACACAGACAGAGCCAAAATCCCGCTTACAATAGACATAGATGCAAAAAGATACCCAAAATACAAGTTCTTCTCCATAATTCTCTCTCACCGTTGATATTTTTACTATTGCAACTCTAGTTCTATATATAGGCTTGCACCTTTACATATAAGGTCCACTCCTAACTAACTTCTAACAAACTAGTGACCTATATCTACAAAATGTGGTCAATCGGTACAAAATTACATAAAGAATTCCAAAAACGAGTATTCTTTCTCCTATCGCGTTGTTTTGGTCCTTCACAATGGCATGTGAGCTTGCGCAGCCTCTACGGTGTTGTGAAATTCACTTACCCAATACCCCTTCCAACATCCATTCTAATTTCTAAACATCATTTATTAGCTCACTTATTAAAATTCCAAATGTATCCATCCAACCTACGGAGCTAGTAGGATTGATGGAATTGTCTTTCTATGCAATGATTTGAATTGGGACATTACAGCAAATTGGATTTAGTATTGTCTGGTTCCCTACCTTTTTTTTCTCCTAGGTTTTTTGTCTCGATTGACCTCTTCTTCCCTTGATAGAGATTTTGGTGCTTATTGGAGCCATTCTTATGTCCAATTACTAACAATGGTTTCTAAGTTTTATTCCATCAATACAAATTGCGTCGTCAACCACTGGAGATATGGATCTCTCCATGGTTGGATGTCAATATAGTATGGACCAATTTGAAATATGATAATTCATCGAAATCAGTAAATAGTGTTTTCATTAAGTCTCACATGGTGTTTCTCTATATGCTTTAAGGGTTCACTATGTACAAATAATTCAATGTTGCTATCGTTTTGCTTGGTCTTGTCTGTTGAGAACCATATGTTCAGTTATCTTTCTCCTCTGTAACTAACAAGTACATCTAGAGGTTGGTAGTCTATTAGCTCAAAACAAACAACAAATGAAATTAAGATTGACAACCAAGAGTTATAGAAAGAAATACCTTCTTTCTACAATGATACTGCATCTTTTAACAAGTCGTTTAGCAAAAATTGTGACCAATTGATCTGAACTCCTTCTGTGCAGAGTGCAACTAGCATTACTGCAAATGGAATACATTGGTTTGGTCATGAGGTTCACAACACTTTGCATGACAATATCGTTGCTTCCAACTGAACATCAGGGTCATTAATGGAAGACATTGAGAACCCTCTGTTATCCCTGACTAGGTCATACTTGTCCTTGAACTTCGAAATCAGGGTTGGGTCTTTGTCCTTCCTCAAAATTTATACTGGTTATGCTCTCGCCTGTGTAAGGCCTATAATTACCTCAATTAGGTCAACATCAACTAGGTATGGTTTGTCTATCCACATGAATTCCCCAGGAAATACTACCAGTAGTTGCTTTACATAATTGTTTAATTCTGCACTTCAACTGAAATGTGGCATGAATAGTAATGATAGTGACCTAAATTATTCCATTCCTTTCTCCCATTTCATTGCAATGAAACAGTTTAGTGAGTGAGGCATATCTTTCACTAGTTTCATGTAGTTCTTTCTATATAGATCTCTTAGTTTGTTTGTTTCATGATATTTAAAGGATAGCCTATGTAAATGTGGCATGATGTCATGTTGTACTTTAATTCCTTTTGGTAGTTTAGGTGCTACAAGTGTAGCATAATTATTGCTTGGAATGTGAACCTGTGGCGCGTCTATCCTCCTTGGTCGAATATATAGTGGAAGCAATTTTATGGTTTCAAACTCTTACTTCTCTTCATCGACTAGTGGCGTTGCTGTTTCTTTTTCCTTTATTTATTTCTTCATTTCCTGATTTCCTTTTTAAGATGGTGAGATTCTTGGTTCATCTACATTTTCTTGAAGGCCAAAGTGGAAATTTCCCAGCATCTAGGGTAGGCTAGTTCTTTGTCAAAATATATCCCTCATTATCTTCCATAATAGAGGTAGGTCATGCAGGTCCAACTTTAGTTTTCACAGTGGGACTAATGCTTGATGTTGAAATAATTATGAATTGGCTTCAAGTCTTTGAGTTGCAGAGAATAATGGCTCTTCTCTTGTTTAGGCATAATGACACTGAGTCTGAGTGCAAAGTGTAATATGACACAACAAATTTTTGACATTTGTCGTTCACACAAACATTTATTCAATTAGAAAGGAATCTGTCCTTTCAACCTCATGGGTTGGAAATTTGGATAATTTAAGGAATATTTTGAACACACCATCAATTAGTTGGCATATTTAAAGCAAATTATTATCATTTATGGGAGGCATGATCACAAAGTATGCCACCTGATTTTGTCGATATTTCTAGTTTAGTTATTGACAGTTGTTCTTTCAACAAGTTTCTTAATTATTGTGCCAACGTCACATCATTTCCCATCTATTCTCTTTCATGTGGTAACTTCGCTTATCCTTTCAATTTCCATCATCTTTTTGTCACTCCTCTTTTGTCTTAGAGTTTCCACATTTTTTCGGCACTCCTTGCTACTTGCATTTCCTTTTCTTACACTTCTGGTCACACTCCCTACGACTTACATTTCCCTTCCCACAAGGGTTTCTATCCTATGACAGACCAATTTCCTTCACTGGGTATTTCTAATCTTGGCTAGATGCCATGCTGACATAACTTTACTTCACCTTTTTCTTAATGAAACCTAGTCATAGTTATCAAAATAAGGCTTCAATCAGCTCCCATTAATGAGCCCTCTGACCTCTATACCATCTACTTCTCTATCTTAAAATCTCTTCCATTAGTGATTTCTTTAACAACATATGGCCCTAGCAAATGTATTTACATATTTCCTGGTTGTTTAAAGAATTTATTTTCATACATAAGAACAAGACCTACAACTTCAAAATGCTTTCTCTTAATGTGTCTATTGTTCCATACCTTTTTCCTTTGATTTTGTACATTCAGTTGAAATTCTGCAATAAGGCGTTCTTCGTCCAAATGGATTAGTTGAAGCAATATTTCTTCTACAACATCAACATCTACCATTTCTGTAATTGAAGCAACTCTAAAACTTGGTACAATATATTCCATAGGCATGACAACTTCTTGTCCCTATACCAACATGAATGGTGTCTAACCTACCAACTTCTTACATGTTGTGCAATATTCCTATAGTACTGCAGAGATATTGTGATCCCATTCATCCTTTCGCACATTTCATACCTTTGTAAGCACATTTTATTGAATCTTGTTAAATGCTTCGACAACTCCATTCTCTTAAGGGTGATATGGAGTTGTTCTTCTATACTATATCTGGAATTCATAAGTTAGTTCTTCAATCAATTGATTGGCAAAATGCATACCTTGATCGCTGATAAAAATATTTGGGCAATCGAACCTTGTCACAAAATTTTTCAATTAAGAAATTTGTGGATGTCGCAGTAGTATAGTTCCTTACTGGCACAACTTCCGCCCATCTGGTCAGATAATCAATCGCAGTGATAATATACCTTGCTTCGGTGCACTTCCCTACTAGACTGATAGGTCCTATGAATTCAACAACCCATTTATCAAATTCATGTAATGCTATCTATTGTACTAGTGACATTTCATCTCTTCGGGACGTTTTCCCAGTTATTTGATAGATATCACAGTTGTGACAATAGTATTGAGCGTCTACATGCATGGTGGGCCACCATAAACCTACTTGCAATATCTTCCTCAGAGTTTTTTTTCATGAATAGTGGCATCTTGAGACACCAGCACATGCTTCACTTAATATCATTGGGTTATTGTGCTCCAAAACACATCGTCAGAGTATCTCATCAGGGAACAGTTTATACAAATGTCCAAGAATTAACTTGAAATCTACGGCTCATACTACTAACTATTTATTCTATGCCATGGTAAATTAAGTCGGTGGATAAACCATACTTGGAAAGTGTATGATACCTTTATATTGATCATCAAACACTATTATCACAAACAGTTGTGGATTAGGAATATTATCTTCCAGACTAGTAGGTTATTCTCGACTTTCAATCCTTTATAGGTGGTCAGGTCCCAAATTCAACCTACCTAGTTTAATAATTATTTCAAAATTAAATTATTGGAAGTGGAGAATCCATCGACATATATCCCCCCCTAACACTACCTTATTAACCAAATATTTGAGCACAGAATGGTCAATGTACATCTTGAAATGTCCACACAGCAAATAATGTCTAAATTTGTGCAGTGTATACAACATCTCTAGTCATTTCCTCTTTGATCTGGTGTAATTTTTATCCGCAGTTGATAACTTCTTGCAAGAAAAATAAATGGGGTGATGAATCACTCCTTCTACTTGATGCGTCAGTACCACGCTGAGTGCAACAGACGTTACGTTGACATGAACATGGAATTATTTTTTTCCAGTCTGGAAATACAAGTATTGGTGTAGTTTCCATCTTGTTGTTCAGCTTTTCCAGACTCTTTTGACATTCAACTATCCACTGAAACTTAGTGTCTTTTTTCCGTAGTATCTCCATTGGGGTAGTCACCTCTGCATATTCCTTGACAAAATTTCTGTAGTATCATGTATGTCCTAATGTTTCTTTTAACTACATGACCATGGGAGGTAGTGGTAAGTCAAGGATGATGGAAATATTGGCTAGGTCAACCAAAATTCCATCGAGATAGACCACATGGCCTAACAGAGCTCCAAAGGGTGCAAAAAAATACACTTTTTTCAAATTCAAGGTAATTTTATATTGGCGACACCATTTTAGCATCATTTTGAAGCTCTCAATATGGTATTTTACAAGACAAAATACCGTTCAGTCATTAAAATAAACTTCAAGAAATTTATGTATGAAATTTTTAAACACAACAACCACGATTCTAGAAAAAATTGCAGCCGCATTCTTGAGTCCAAAAGGAATTTTCATGTACTGGTAGCATGCCCACTCTGCCACAAAGTTACTTTTGTGTCGGTCCTTCTTTGCAATTCTTATCTGATGGTAGCTCAAGAATCCATCAATGAATGAACACATTTCTTGGGCCTCCAATATTCTCAAACATTTCATCTGTGAATGTGTTCGAAAATGGTTTATGCAAACATGCATCATTTTATTTCCTATGGTCAACAAATATTCTCACTTCAACTAATGTTTTCTTGTCTTGCACTACAATTAGATCGATCCATTCAGATTCTTCAATAAGTTCTATCACACCTGGCTCTAGCATTCAGTCAAGTTCAACTTTAAATTTTTCTTTGTATCATGGGTTTAATCTTTACAGACATTGTTTGACCGACTTTGTGTTGGGCCTCAAAGGTATATTCATTTCACCAAGGTCCGCAATTATGCCTTTCATCTTAGAAAATTTGGTAGGGAATAGATCCTAAAATTTATGTAGTTAGTTAGTTATATTTCCAACAATATCATCGTCCCAGTAGTCTCCAATATTGGAAAGTTTTGGGTCTTTAGACGAGCCAATATTTACTTCCTTTATCTTTAGTGGAATTAGGAGTTGGTCACTAGACGTACTAGCTCCTTCAACTGCACACACAAAGTTCTAACTCGGGTATTGTTGTTCAGGAGAATACAGCCTTATAACCTAGGGTCTCTAGGTTACCAACCTACTAAATACAATTCCAGACATTCAACCATTTCAGAATATGATATGAAAATATGGAAGAAAATAGGTGTACCTTGCTTATGACGATCGATCCTAGCTTTCTTATTCACTTCAAATTTCCTCCATAGCTTCTAGGGAATCTCCAAGACCTGGAAAAAACAAGATCTTTCGTGCAATACCTTATATATTATATAGATGATGAATGAAACAATATGCTTGTAATGAAATAACAAGACAATTCATAAATCATAATACATAAGAGTCCAAAGACACATATTGGAAGAAGGAATCTCTTCATTGATAAAAAAGTGAGGTAAGATTACAACCCATATCTAAAATAAGTGCTCCTATGCTAGCCAAGGACACTCAGTTCTGCTACTCCAAGATCTCTAAAGGAAATCCACCAGTGTAAATTTGCTCTAGAAATGAATGGTGTTTATCCTCAACCCCTACCCTCTATTTATAAAAGAGGAAAGAGAGAGGTTACGAAGGTTGAGATGGTTGGGGAATTTGAGATAGTTATGACTAAGGACCCAACTGTCCTCGACTAAACTTGTTTATATTTTTTAATTTTGATTTAAGGAGTTCATGATTATTAATACTAGTAGGCCATGCATGATACACGACTTTCATAAGGGAGACCCACAAATTCCAAACCTATTGATGTATACGCCAATTGTAATGTCAATACTCACGAATGATACGTGTGTGGCACCCAAATATGCTTCAAATATTTTCTTGAATAAAACTGATTATCACCTTATCAATTGCATTCCTTGTGGAAATGGCCTTCACCCATTTTGTGAATACATCAGTGGCTGTTAGTATCCATCTATGCTGTTCAGAAGAAGTAGGGTTTATTTCACCTATAAATTTTAATCCCACTGCTGAAAAGGATCATTAACTGCAATGGGATTCAATGGTAAAGACACAAGATTTTGTTTACCAGCAAACTCTTGACATTGAAGACAAGATCTAACTTGCTGATATACATCAGAAAATAGAGAAGGCCAATAGTATCCTGACCTCAAGATTTTATAAGCAGTAGCCTTCCAGTACTTATGACCTCCACAAGCACCCTCATGTGATTCTGAAATAACTTCTCCAATCTCTGGCTTATCTAAACATCTGAGCAATACCCCTCCTAGATCCTTCCAAAGTAACTACTAATCTATTAAAAAATATTTAGTAGCTTTTAATTTCAATGAACTAGCTGCTTTTTTGTCTACATGTATAGTACACTACAAATACAATAAGAAATTAACAATGTCAGCATACCATATAGATTCTGGGAGGAGAAGAATAGTAGAGTTATGCTGCTGAATTAATACCCTGGCCTAATCCATTAGAGAGAAATTGTGGAGCAAGTTGGAGCTATTGGGGACAAGGTGTTTGTCTTGTGAAGGAGTGTCTCGACACTAAGGCACATGGTTGTAAATTCTTTCATTTATTTTCTAATGCAAAGTTTATTTCCTTCCCACATGTTTGTTGTGTAAATCTCGCATATATGTTATTGGATTCCTTAGTCACTAATATGGATGTGTAGATGTTTTTATGGTAGCTTTGATGCCTTTGTATATTTGATATGTCTTACAGGTATACAGGTATTTCGTCAGAGTTATATTCCAGGATTCTATAATCTTCAGGGAAGGTCTTCAACCAAGTTATTCACTCATTTGTTCTAGATCTGAACCATTCAGACCAGAGGAACAACTTCTATATGCAGAAGGTGCATTATTTCTGATTACAAATCTGGTGACTCCGTTGGGGAACAAAACTAATTTTAGTTGATTTGATCTTCCTTAGTCCTTGAACCCTTGTCCGAATCCAGGCTCCAGTTTCTAACGCTCTTCAGTCAAATCTGCCATCTGACTTAGTGAATTTTAGTTTAAAACTTTTAGATATGTTCAGATCTAAACTATTTTAACCTTATATGCTCTTTTTTATTGTCAATTCATCAGTCTTTACCTTGATTTGATCAATTTTTAACATGAATTCTCATTCTCCTTGCGTTTTGTATCTATTCAGAAAACCACACATGTGCTATTGGAAATAAGCGGTGCCACCGCCTGGACCTCGTTAGCTAGAAGTGGTGCTCATCCAGAATGGATTTTTCCAGACCCCTCCAGTGCAGTGCCACGTAGGCCTTGTTCCAGAACTTGTTTTTTGTCATTTTTTGAAAAAGTTGGATTTTGTTTTCTTGAAGTCGTGTGCTCTCAGGCTTGTGTGTTTGAATTTGTATACTCATGGTTGAAATTTTTTGGTAAAAATTGGTTTGATTGAAGAATTCAAAAGCTAGATTAGGCTTGTTGATTGTTTGTATGCTTTCATGCTTGTTAGTTGCAATTTTGAAAGGATTTTTTGAAATATTAGGTTTTAGATTAGATCTCTTTTTGTTTCATTTATAAATACTAAAAGCAAAGCCACTTGCTTATCATCTTAATTTCATTTTTTCCAGAGAGGACTTCTTTTTGCTTATTAAAAAGATTTTTTTTTTATTGAGATTAGGTCATTATTATTACTAAGCATAGGGCATTGGATCTCTAATTAGACTCACAAGATTTCAGGTTCTCTTTGTTCTTTTGTCTCTCTTGCATTAGTACTATCTCATCAAAAGAAAAAATAGTGTAGTTTTAAGTTAGATCTATCTATGTTTAAAAAAAAATTAAAAAAATAGAGTTCATATGCTTGTAGAGTGCTTGTTGTTTTTCTTTTAGGAAAAGAGACTCTTACCCCTTTGATTGCATTCAAAAAGAAAAATGAGTTTGGAATTTGTTGCTTGTCTTTGGATTTGATTTGTTCAAAGTAGTTGTTTGGGAATTTTTGGTTTTCAAAACGAAAATAAAATACTCTCCGTCCCTCCCATAAGTAGGCATACCATGAATGGTAAAGTGAAATATTTGCATCTACATTCTGCATGGTTTTACTTTTCTATCAGAATTCCATGCATTCACATAACCATATTTTGGTATGACCAAGCCCAATGAGCCTTTGATAATCTCAAACATGCTCTAACTCATTCACCCATGATACACCCCCCAGATTATTCAAAGGATTTTCTCTTATACATTGCTGCCTCTACTACTACCATCACTATGGTTTTGGTGCAGACGGTTAGGAGCATGTGATCTACTATGCTAGTAAGAATCTCATGGATTCTAAAACTCGATATTCATGTGTGGAGAAATCAGCATTGGCCATGGTCATTGCTATTAAGAAATTTTGTCACTACGTTTTTCTCCACACAACCACCGTATTGGCAGAGAAGAACCCTATGTATTACATGCTGAATTGTCAAATGCTTGGGGGAAAGTACTCCCAATGGATAGTCATCCTATAAGAGTTTGATCTGGAATTTTCCAAAGCTACATCAATGAAATCCCTAGTCTTTATTCAGCTCATGTGTGATATTCCCTGTGCTTTGACAAATATGAGCCCAGTGATTCATTCCCAAATGAATTCCTGTTCCTGATAAGCACTACTGACCCATGGTATGGATATTTTCTCATTTATCACAAATATTTCAGCACACTCTATCCCATGATGATCGTCGCTATATCCATCACCACGCAAAATACTACCTCATCTTGAACCTCACTTTGTATAGATGTGGTATCGATTCTGTTCTCTGGCTATTCCCTACCCATGAGGAAGATGAACAAGTTTTGAATGATTTCCACTCTGGAGCATGTGGCAGTCATCTATCTGGGATGGCTATAGCCCAAAAAATACATCGTGCTGGCTATTTCTGGCCTTCTATCCTTAATGATTGTCATGAGGCTATTAAGAAATTCCCACCCTATCAACATTTTTATTCGAAAAAAGCGCACTCATCCTGCTTCGTTGCACCCTGTCATTGTCGTTGGCCCTTTCGCCAAATAGGGGATTGATTATATGCATTGTAATCCTACCTCAGACGAGGGGCATGATTACATCATCGTAGCCATTGATTATTTTATAAAATGGGTTGAGGCCATGCCTACATATGCAAAGGACGGTAAGACTGCCACTCTCTTCTTGTTCAATCATATGATAGCAAGATTCGGAGTCCCGCAGTCCATAGTTATTGATCACGGATCACATATCCATAATCAAATGATGGAGGAACTAAGTGCCAAGCTAGTTTTTCGTCATGAAAACTCTACGCCCTATTATCCACAAGCTAATGGTTAGGTTGAGGCCATTAACAAAGTTTTGAAAATGATGCTTCGTCGAATGGTTGGAGACCATAAATCCAACTAGAACCATATTCTTTTCTCTGCTCTTTGGGCCTACAATACTTCGGTGAACACAACTACTGGTTTCACACCTTTCCATATTGTCTATGGACTAGAAGTTTTCTGGTCGATTAAATGTCAGATTCGATCCTTGAAACTTTCCATCAAACTTCTCCCAGACACTTCTGCAGACGAAGAGAGATTTCTATACTTGAATAACCTTGACGAATCTAGAATAGATGCTACCTTAGCTAATGAGGCACACAAGAAACACGTCAAGGCACAATATGACAAGTCTGTCCAACCTCATGCCTTTAACGAGGGTGACCTAGTATTAACGTATGATCAGAGATATGACAAACTAGGGAAAGGGAAGTTATACTACATGTGGTATGGTCCTTTCATCATTTCCAAAGTTTTACAGAAAGGGGCCTACGAGCTCGTGGACTATGATGGAATCCCGTTAGGACAACCTCCCAATGGGTTGTACCTGAAGAGGAACTATGCCTAGATCTCTCTTGGATAGTATATTGTATATATGTATATTACTTGAATTTTAGTGTGCTTAAGTATTTTCAATATGGTTTTGAGTTTAGTGTCCATATCTGTTTATACCATGTTTTGGTCATGCAGAGTAGATGGCTTTCTACGGCTTCACTCATGGTGCTTTCCACTACACTTTGAATCTTTCCTAAGCTGCTTGGGTTCTCTATTCCCCAGCTTACAATTTGGTCAGTTCAAGAGCAGTTTGTATTGGTCCCACTACCAACAATATCGCTAAGTATCGAGTAGTCATAGGTCTTATGACTGAAGCTGCCTCCCAAAATGTTCATAACTTGGTAGTCTTGATGGACTCACAACTAGTGTTTTGTCATCTAAACCATGTCTACACCATTATGAATCCTATGCTTCTCCATCTCTTCTGGAGGGTACATTTATTAGAAAGGTCATTTGAAACTATCACCTATAGGCATATCCCTAGGAAACATAATGAAGTTGCTAACTAATTGGAAAATTACATCCTAGACTAGCATATTGCCCATTCATGACATGAAAATCAAACATGGTTCATTATAAATAAACTATAAAAGACACATAAAACTCATAAAATACATTCACCATTTGAGACATATAAACACCAAGGTAGAAGTCTATATATATATATATATATAAACATGTCTTACAAAAAATAGGTCACGAGACCTCATCTGAAGCACTCAGGATTTCAAGTAAAAAATCATCATACAAAAGTCCTAAATCTATCTAGTAGCTTTCAGTGAATACATCATACACCCTATCATCTAGTGATGCTTGTGGTAACACATAACCTCCTGAGCTACTCGACATAGCAGTCTGCTGAAATGACCTGGTACTCCCACAGTAGGCCTCTGGTACCTCAGTGCGAGGTCATCGATTGAGGCATATGGGATGTCTAGAGTCAACCTCTCAAGGTTCTCCTCTAGCTCCCCTGTCACATCATCACCCTGTGGTACAAAAAAGGCTTCGGCTTACCTGTCTAGTGGGGAGGCTCCCCCAGGTCATGCTCCTCTGACATCTGCATGAAAACATTCAAGTCTCATTACTAAACATAAAAAATATAAAACATCAAAACATTAAACAATATTTCCATTTTAGGGTTTTTGTTTCTTACCGATATCCCCCCATTGTCCTCCAGGTGGGAGTGGTAGATCAGTGTCACCACTAGAGTCAGTGCCTGCATATGCATAGTCCTCCACCATGAGGAGATAATCTCTCAATAATTGAAAGAATGGGTCACCGAACTTTACCTTGCCTTTACCCACTCTAGTACGGGCCATGATCCAGACCCATATCTACATGCGAAGGTCTCATGTGCTCAAATCTATAAAGACAACTTGGGTTCTCATCTGTGGAACATGCTCAAAAAAGAAACAAGCTAGAATGGAACCAAAATTGAATTGCTTCAGCTCCACCTACCTACACTTTGTCAATTGATACTTGAAGATCGAAAGTAGAGCTTTCACTTAGTTGAAAATTGTGGGCGCCATGGCCTCTATGGCATAGAGAATGTGTGCTCTAGATTCTTGGTGTACCCCTTGGCTTCCCTCCACTCTCTGCATGGTAAACAAAATTGTCCATAGAGGGCCATCCACCACTACTTTTATGGGAATTTTCTTCCCTAATGTCTTGGTCCCAGGAATGCAATGGTGGTTTATCAACTCCTAAGTAGTAATTTACCCTCCATGGGAACCAGTCAAAGAGACGGGAGAACCCTATCTCGATAGGCCTGTCAGGATGTAGATGTCCTCTAATTCAATTGTCAATATGTGAGCACCAACTTCAAAATACTGTTGCTCTAGATTCCACATCCATAGTATATGTTCTAATAGTCACTCATGTGACACCATGGTGGGTGTACGGAAGAACTTTAGAAGTCCATAGTCTCTCAACATGGCGATACAATCCACGTTTCGTTCGGCAAATGTAGCTTCATTGTCATGTTTCCTCTCTTTCCATATTACCATTTTTATCAATGGGAAACTGTCAAAAACCATCACAAGACCAATTAGAAACATTCACAATCATTCAAATCATCAAATTTGACCTAGTTTTTCTTGTGCATGAATTTTAATTTACCCACGACCAGCACTGCCTGTGTCCCATTGAGGACAGGTAGTGGCACTGCTTGTGCGTAGTGTTTTCGGTGCGGTTCTAGTGGGGTACCGCTTATCCTGCAAGGGATAAGAGCGGTGCCCGCTTCCATGTTTTTAGGGCTCACTCAGTACGCCCAAAACACCACCAAAAATCAAAATTGAAAGTTGAAATGAAAGAGAAGGGTTTAAGCTATTACCTGGAAATGATGGTACGCGAATCCGACGGTAGATGCTCCCGATATCAGCGACTAAATATCTGGCCAAGAAAATTCTCCAAAGGCTCTCCACTATGGCTAAATGGTAAAATGTTTTGATTTTTTACTATTTACATAACTTTTATATACATTTTAGGTTTTGACATGTTATAGTTTTGTTTTAAAATCATTTATTACTCAAAATTTATCAGTCATAATCCTTTAATGTCAGTGATTGGAGAATTTAACACTTGTTTTTCAAGTCGTTGCAAGATATAAGAGCAGTAGCAATAAAAATTTTGGGAGTTTGTTTTTGACTTTTTCGTACTACCATAAAACAGAAAAAGTCTTTGAGCATTTATTGTGACACTTTAGTCATGCTCTTGAAACTTAGCATCAAAGGTCTTAGTCCTTTTCTGATCCTTTTCAGACTCATAAAATCCCTCATTATGAAAAGAGACCCAATGGAGTCTTCTTTAAACTCTTTTCAAGCTCCTTAAATACGAAAAGATTGTCAAGTGATCTTGTCTTCTTCACTCTCGTTAAAGCACTTGAAGAGTTATTCATTTGATGGTAGAGGTTCAGATGAACTATTTTATGAAAAAGGACCCTGTGGAGTCTTCTTCCATTGTTGTTCAAACTCTCTAAACATGAATGATACCGAGTTAACTTTCATTGGAATCATTAAATTAAACATTGGGAGACCCTCTTTTGGGAACGAACCCTTCCTCTCTCAGGTTCATAAAACATATGAGTTTGGACTTGTCTTCGAATGAGCTATAACGAGTGTTTTTTACCCTCTTTGAACTCGTAAAAATGAAAAGAGGCACTCATCAACCATGATGGGGAAAATGGGAAGGGAATCATTTTGCAAATAACTGGCAGTTTGTCATTACCTTTGAACATGGCACTTGTCTGCATATCATTTCAGTCAATCGGGTATTCAACTGATTTCTATGACGATCCACTTTCATAAGTCATTTCACTCCTTTTAGTCTTTCAAAAAAATGCATTGTCCACCGTTGCACTGTGTGTTTGTCTAGTCTAGTCATGGTGCCAAGTCTTTTGTCGTGTCGCCCGATGTTCAAAGGGAAGTTGAATAAGTTTACCTCTGTAGTCAAAACAGTCTCTGTTTTAGTAATTTTGAGTCAGTCTTATGGTTACCTCATTCACATAATTCTAGAACCTTGTTTCGTGTTTCATTTAATCGATGTGGGACTCTTCATGTCCCTCCTTCGACGAGAATTTTCCCATCGACATCAGCTCATCATCCAAGAAATAGTCTTAGAAACAAAATGTAGTACCTTGAGATCTATATGCCTCAATGACAGATTATCTCACTCTCGACATAGGTTCACATCATTGACCTTTGATCAATAGAATCAACTGGGTGTTCGACCCCAAGACATCTATTCACACTCAGTAAATTGTACTAGGTTACCTTGGGAATCATTGACATCAATGGTGATTTCCCTTGCACTTGTTAATGGTTCACATCATTGGCCGGTAATCAAGTGGTTTCTACCATGTTCAACTTTAGAACATCACATGGATAGAATCGTACATTATGGAAAATGATACGAAGACCATGGGCACTTGTTTAGCACTCATTACTTTCCCCAGGTTGCGATGGAGTTTTGTATATTTAGCATTGATCCACATTTGTATGGTCTTGGCTATGCTCAAATTTGTGTCTGTATGACATATATATACGTTGTATGTCTGGTATCTATGTCCAAGTTTGAGTCCTCTATCACATGGATCTACACAGTATTCTAGCAGCCATGGTTGTTTATTCCTCTCATGGATCTTCCTTGTATTGGTCTACAGCCATGAGTTTGTTACATTTTTCTATGAGTCAAAAGTATTGATGTACTACAGATGCCTACTCTATGACATTCTTTGATCAAGATAACTCTTACCTCAAAGTGACAACTTTTTCTCTCAAAGCTCTCACTTATCGTATCCCTCTAAGCCTCATGATTTAGGGGGAATTATGTTATACCTAAATCATGTCACCATCATGTGATGAGATCCTTCACTCGTATGTTTATCCTAAATCCCAAAACTTGGAGTGGAAACTTGCTCTGGATATCAATTCTATTTGAAAAAACCTAGCACCGCACTTACCCTTTGGCTGATGAGCGATACCTTGCTCAGCATCGCCTGTGTCCTATTATAGAGAGGCAGTGCCACCACAGAAGTGCTTTTTCCTTGAAGAGGTTCTCACCTAAACCGCTTTGTCATAAGGGAACAAAAGTGGTACCCTGGGTAAAATGGGAAAAATATAAGTTTATTGAGGCTTCTAGATCTTGAGCCTCATGTCCTCCCTCATCCCTATCAATATGGGTTAGTTGAGCTTGAGATCCCTCTTGGTAGGATCTTAGAGCTACCTCACCCACAATTCTCTCAACTATCCCTATCCATTGATCCTTATAAAATACAAGCTCATGTCCATAGTTGAGGGGAGGAGAAGAATAGTAGAGTTATGCTGCTGAATTGATACCCTGGCCTAATCCATCAGAGAGAAATTGTGGAGCAAGTTGGAGCTATTGGGGACAAGATGTTAGTCTTGTGAAGGAGTCTCTCAACACTAAGGCACATGGTTGTAAACTCTTTCATTTATTTTCAAATGCAAAGTTGATTTTCTTCCCACATGTTTGTTGTGTAAATCTCACTAATATGTTATTGGATTCCTTAGTCACTAATATGGACGTGTAGATGTTTTTCTGATAGCTTTGATGTCTTTGTATGTTTGATATGTCTTACAGGTATACAGGTCTTTCATCAGAGTTATATTCCATGCTTCTATAACGTTGAGGGAAGGTCTTCAACCAAGTTATTCACTCATTTGTTCTAGATCTGAACCATTCAGACCAGAGGAACAGCTTCTGTCTGCAGAAGGTGCATTATTCTTGATTACACCTGTCCTTCCAAAATATTAGTAGGATTGATCTCTACATCATACTCCATAATCCTTGCAATCTATTTTCCTCGCTTCCATTCACTATCAGGCTAAGTTAAAATATCTTTAATGGTAGCATTAGGAACATAAGCAATGAGCTTTGAATGCAGAACATAGATTCTAAAAAATTTCAATGCCTTTACCAGTGAATAAGCTTAATTTTACAAGGTACTGTACTTCAATTTTGAATCCCTAAGTGTCTTACTAAAGAAAGCAATAGGCTGCTCCAGTCCATCTGCATTTTTCTGTAACAAAACAACAGCTATTGTATCCTGTGATGCAAAAGAAAAAGTCAGAAAATATTTTGAAAAATTTGGGCTCACTAACACTGGTGCTTCTATAAGAGCCTCTTCTATCTTCTCAAATGAATTCCTGGCCTCTGCTGTCCACTTCACTTCTTGATCTTTCTTCAACATAGATGCTATCTACTTAATAGTTTCAACAAAATTTGGTATAAACCATCGCAAAAAATTAATTTTTCCAATCAAAGACTGAACATCCTTCTTACTTTTAAGCAAACTAATTTTTAAAATAGCTTTAACTCTCTCAGAATCCATACTTATCCCATCTACTGAAACCAAATGTCCTAGTATCTTACCCTCCTGCACAAAAAAATGAGACTTTTTTGGATTTAGTGACAGTCCATATTTCCTACATTTTAAAATGTTTTGTTTGAGGTGCTTTAGATATTCTTCATCACATTGTGAAAACACTGTAATTTCATCCAAATAAATCACAACAAACTTTTCCTTCTCCCCAACAAAGGCTATATCCATAGCTCTTTGAAAGGTGGCACCAACATTCATCAAACCGAATGGCATTTTTTCATACATGAAAGTAC
Organism: Pseudotsuga menziesii; assembly: GCA_001517045.1. NCBI lineage: Eukaryota > Viridiplantae > Streptophyta > Pinopsida > Pinales > Pinaceae > Pseudotsuga > Pseudotsuga menziesii. Next base: position 217,347 of record LPNX010627491.1, read on the forward strand.
CCCAAGTGGTAGTGAACGTTGTTATAATAATCAACCCATAGTATTTACCCACTTAGACATTATTTCATTTATTTTGTCTTATTTGCCTAGTCCATGAGTCCCACCATGTGCAAGTTG
>LPNX010627491.1:220274-264286 GCA_001517045.1 Pseudotsuga menziesii
CTACCTGATATTTGTTATGCAGTAAGTGTTGCCTCTATATTCATGGATCAGCCCCATGAGATCCATTGGAAAGCAGCAAAGAGGATCCTTAGCTTTGTTCAGGGAACAAGGACTAATGGGATTTTCTATAAAGCCAATTCTGATCTTGAGTTAATTGGTTTTACTGACAGTGATTGGGCAGGTGATAGCACTGACAGGAAGTCCACTTCAGGTTATGTGTTCATGCTTGCAGAAGGGCCAATCAGCTGGTCAAGCAAGAAATAGAGTGCCATTGCACTCTCATCTACAGAAGCTGAGTACAGAGGAGTTGTCAATGCAGCAACTCAGTGTTTATGGTTGCAGGGTTTACTTGGAGAATGTGGTTTCAAACCTGAGTACTCAACTACCATCTACTGTGATAACCAGAGTACCATTCGAATCTGCAAGGATCCAGTTCAGAAGCAGAGAACCAGACACATTGAGATTCACATGCACTACATCAGAGAGCTTGTGCATGATGGCACCATTCACCTACTCTTCTGTTCATCTTCGAAACAAGTAGCTGACATCTTCACAAAATCATTTTGTGAGAAGACCTTCAGCAATCTCAAATCACTGCTGGGGATTGCTGATCATGCTGCCAAAGCATGAGTGGAGACAAGATTCTACAATTTTGTTTTACAGTCCATGTTTAAGGGAGGATTTTCCCAAGTTGGTTTTGCCTCTTTCCTTGGTTCATATGGACTTGCAGTATGTAAAGGGTGACTAAGCCTTGTTGCTAGGCCCTATATTTTGATTTATTACTCATAAATTCAGGCTTAAGGGGGGGTGTTAGAATAATCAACCCATATTATTTACCCACTTAGACATTATTTCATTTATTATGTCTTATTTTCCTAGTCCATGAGTCCCACCATGTGCAAGTTGTCAATTGCCTATCCATAGAGGTCAAACTTTCCATTATTGACTCATGGATCACTTTGGAAAGTCCTGGGAATCAAATCTGCTTTATTCCTAGCCTCCTAGGTGCCCTTCTGCTTTTTCTGCTTTGTTGACTGCTTTTCCAGTTTTTAAAGCACATAAGGAAAGCTAGACTAGGTGAGGTGAACCTGTTTTATTCCCCTTTCATCCTCCACTCTTTCCTCCATGAAAAAGCATGTATGAGCTGCCATTTGACCACTCTTTATCTTGCCCATGCGCCCTTGCTAATTCGTGGGGTCCTTGATAGATTTGGGATCAGCTTTTTACACCTATGGGGGATTTGCCTATTTTGGGTAAGCCTGCTTTATGCTAGATTTGGATGTTTCCTCATGCATTCGATTTGCTCATGTATTCTATATATTCAGCATCCTATGTTATTACAGGGCTGGCTATCGTACACTTAGTTAATATAATTTTGTGTTACAGCTCCATATTCAGTCTCCATTGTTGATAATTTGCATGATCAATTGTTAATTGCTGTGAGTGAAATTAATCTACTGCAGGCCTGAATTTCTACAAACGTTTTCTTCTCTCTATCATCTAGATGCATGGAAATCTGGTTATACCCTAAAAATCCATCCACCATTGAAATTCTTTGAGCACCTACCACCTTCTGTAATATTTGCTCAATTTTTGGTAAAGGATAATTGTCTTTCAGTGAAGATATATTCAAATTATGGAAGTCTACACACAACCTTATCTCTCCATTATTTTTCCACACTAGAACTAGGTTTGCTACCCATGATGAGTATCTAAGAGGAACAATTATTTTTGCATCTAATAATTTTTTAACCTCCTTCTCTATGACAAGAAATAGTGCAGGATTAATTCTTCTTAATTTATGTCTGAAAGTTTTTATATTTGTCTTCAAGGGCACTTTATGTTGAATAATTCTGGTGTCATAAGTTTCTAAATCTCCATATGACCAAGAAAAAATGTGAACATATTATTTCAACAATTTTATGTACCTGTTCCTTTGCTTCATTGAAAGTGATTTCGAAATTTTCACTATTCTAGGATGCTCTTTTGTGCCAATATTATAGTCCATAACATTCTCTTTTGAAGACTGCATGGCTGGTTTCAATGGAGTATCATATTTTGAAAAAATCCTTTCAAGGGGAACCAAACCCTTGGGAATAAAATTACCTTTCAGCTCAATAATTTTATGACCAGCAATTTCATTTTCTGAATATTCCTCAGCATTTTCAACCTCAACATCCTGATCTTGATCAATTAATGAATTGTAAAACTCGCCAGTCAATTCTAAAAAACTTTTTTATCTCCAATTCATCTTCAAAGACCCTCCATTACTTGATATTATCTCTTACAGATGGTCTATACATGACTTGAATAGGATACTTTAGCTGAGTTTGTTTCAGAACTCTAAAATGTGTGGCTGCTAAAGCAAGTGAATCAACTGTCTGATTATGATCTCTTCGAATATAGGAAATATTAAAAGCTATAAATAAATTATCAATCATGTCCCAGACTTCATTCTTGTACACTTTTAACAAATCTTGCTTTACTTGATCATTGTCCCTTACCTGGTGGACAACTAATTTAGAGTTGCCATAAACTAAAATTTGTTGAATGCCCATGTCTTTTGAAGCTTTTAAACCCAATAGCAATGCCTCATACTCTGTTGTATTGTTTGTAGTGACAAAATCTAACTTATACATTGAACTCACCAACTCACCACCAGGAGATATCAAAACAATTCCTGCTCCTTCTCCCTCTTTGGATGACGAGCCATCAAAATACATTTGTCACAATTCATCTTTTTGTTCAATAGTACGCCTAAATAATTTTTCCTTCTCAACCTACAACATACCGCTTGTATTATCATCACTAAAATGTAACATGCAAGAGCCCAAATCTTTTTCTACAGCATAAAGTAGATGACTTGTTGGATTCGTATCATCAGTGACAATGTAAGCATACTATAATTCTCTATAAAATCTCCTATTCTCTCCTCCAAAAATAGGAATGGTTGCATATGATAAATCCATTTGTAAAGTACCTCTTACCTTCTTAGCCCAAGACCTAGAAAGTAACATTCCAAATTCGAAAGTAATATCTGCCACCACCACATCCATGATGACACTTTTCATGGGTAACTGAGTTAAATTAAGCACCATATCTTTTATCACTCCCAAGCATTTAACATCCCTAGAATCAAATGCATATAAATCATGATATGGTTTTGTAATGTCTAAATCCAGAGCCTCCATGACTGCTTTTGGCATCAAAGTGTGAAAAGCACCAAAATCCACTAGGAAATTATGAATCCTTTAATCATGAATAGTCAATCTTGTATAGAAAGGTGGACATGAACTTGAATCATTTTCAGTCTTATCAGCTAGGGAAGAACCAATAAATATTTTTGGATGTTCTTCTTGTAGGTTTTATGTATCTGAAGGTATTTGACTAGCTGATGAACCCATCATCTTTAAAACTAGATTCCTATAGCAAGTATTTTTCATCAACTCAGTAAAGGGCACTGGAATTTTAATTTTACACAATTCATTTTCAAAATTAAAACTCTGCACATTTTTATTCACTTCCTTAACTTCAACAACCTTATCTAGATCACACCGATTCTTTGTTTTTTCCTGTGCTTGACTAGATGACTTTTTAGGAGGAAGAAATATTTTCTTTCTAGGGTTTTGAGAAACCTATTTTGGTCCAGACCTCAAATCAATAGTCCTCTTGGGCTCATATTAGCACATGCCAGCTGTTACTTCAAGAGCTAAATCATCCTCTTTCTGAAAAATATTTGAATCATAATATTTAGAATTTAGATAATCATTTTCTGTTAAAAAAAGCTGGCAATTAATGCTCTGTTGATGTCAATTAATGTCAATTATACTTAGGATAGTGGTTTAACTAGGCCAATTTGATCAAAAAAAGTGTGTATGGTGGTAAATGTCTCCAACACCCCCCCTTAAGCTATACTCAGGAAGAGTTAGAAAACATAGATGCATAAAAATGCTAGGGCCTTGGCAACAAAGGCCATAGGTCACCCTGTATAATAAAGTAACTGCTTGGAAACGGGGAAAACCTCATGGAAAAAATACCCCCCCTCAAACGAAGCAGTAAATCAAGAATTGGTTCTTCTATTCAGCATCATCCTAAGACTATGCATGTTAACCTCTGAATCCAAACTAAATGAATATTTCTGGATGAATCTTCCACTTTGGAGGAAGAACAATGCACTCAACTGAATCAGAAATATAAACAGCAGCACGGTGAAAACTGGACCCATGTAGAGTAGCTGAAATCATCTGAAGAGAGAGAAAAGGTTCTTGAGGACTTGAACCATGTTTGGAACACTCAATAAACTGATATGTTGCAGATTTGAACAGCAAACCATGAGTGGTAAAATCAGCCCCAAATCTTAGGAGCAAGTGTCCAAGCAGATGCAAAATGTCTTCCTCTTCCAAAGGTAGAGAATCGCTGGGAATTTGGAGAGTGAATGCTTGACCTCCATAATATGATATAGCTTCTGAAATAGCTAATGAATCACAAAATAAAATATCAGCAACCTCATATGAGGAAACTAACACCAAATCCCCAACAGCAAAATTGAAGAAGAACTGAGGTACTTGATTTTTCACACCGGAATTGGTGAGAGCAGCTACAAGCATGACTGTGAGCTCTTAGATTTTAAAATATGAACAAAATAATATTAGATCAAAATGTAAATCAGATCTAAATAAGTTCACAACAGATCCAAAACTATGAAATGAAATCAAATCCCTAGCAGTAGTTTTGTAGGAGACTTGCGGTACTTGTTTCTTGACACCGTTGATGAGAATAGCTACAAGCAGTACTAAAGGCTTATGAACCTGAAATTTTGAACCAATAAATATCAGATCAGATCCGAATAAGATAATATCATATCCAATAAGGTTCGTATCAGATCCAAAATTATGGTAAACCGAGACGGTGGATGCACAATTGTCTTTTTCTTCAAAATTCTGAATTTTGGTGTATGCAATCCTGCAGGATTTTGCTGGAAGATCTAGATCATGGGGAGAAAATGTGTCACTCTTATAATCTAATATTTATTCCAAAATATCCATTTTTTTACATATTTTCACACCAGTAGCAACATGAGAGGGAGAAAAATCAAATTTCTCTTCACTTTCGAAAGCAATTACTGGTAAATTTTGCACAAAATTCAAAGGAAAATCATCGGTGCATGTTTGCATGGAAGTGCAGCAGTATTTTTCTTTAATATCATAGATTTGAATGTCTTCTTCTATTTCAGCAATATGAGGAGATGAGATATCAGAGATCTCATGAACTTTCAGAGCATCAGGAGAAGGAGTCACTGCATGGGGACTTTCTTCAATTTGAATTAAATGTGTAGAAGATTCTGCTTCATCTTCATCTTAAACAACTTCATCAGAGAGAGGAGAGGCTGAGTATTTTGAGTGAATAACTCTTGTGGTGCTGGCTGTGATCTCCAAAGTACTATTATGATCCTCATTGTGCTTGCCAAAGGTTCTATCCAATATTGTCCATAAATCCTTTGGGTATTCAGCAGAACCAACAAGGTAGTACACGCTAGGAGAAAGGGCCAGACATATTGCTCCAAAAGCTCTATCATTGTCATTTAGCCAGTCATTATCATTCTCATAAGACTCTTTTCCAAGTCCAATAGACACCTAATAGATACCTCGTCTCTTCAGAGATGCAATCATGTTCAACTTCCATTCCAAATAGCTTGTGAACGGGGTGAGAAGAGGGATTGATGAGTCCATTCGAAGTTGTACCTATTAAAACCTGCAAATCAAAACAAAAGGGGCACCGTAAGGTCAGAAAACTTGCACATGTTAGGCTTTCATGACACCCAGCATAGTCAATCAAGCAAGCTTGATCAACAAGTTCTTTACTTGGGATATTGAGTGGTAAGCCTTGGCTTCTGGTGCAGTGCTTGATTTTTGAGCTATTGCTCAAATTTCATGGAGAAATATGTCAAAAAACTTGTTTTTGAGAGATAGATCTTTCTCCCACCGTATTCTATGATACCATATTAATCTTGCACATTGATCTAGGAACTAAGAATCAATCACATCAAAGAATAATCAACAAATACTCATGAAATGGTGTTAATCGGAATCAGAATTGGTTTCCTCTTTGTATATTTAATAAACAACGAATGTTTACAATACCAATGTCAAGCAATAGCTTGAATCCATGAGAAATTTGAATACCTAAGGAGACAATTCGAATTCAGTGAGTGAGTCTAGCTTAACTGACTCTTAGCCATTCAATCACACTCAGTTAACCACTTGACCAAAACCCTAATTGACTCACCAAACCCTAACTAAATTCTAAGTGCAATAAATGACTAAATCTCAACTGAAGGAGATCAAACACATTTCATAGCAATCCAACCATCAAGTGCTAGTGCTCCATGACTTCAATGAACCCCGATGAGGTTAACTGAAGCTTAAATGACCATCAGAAGTTGGTGGAAGCACCTTGTTGACTCTAGATCATTAAATAATATTAAATAATCATTAACTAATATATTTAATGAGAGGAGGCACCTTAACTGACTGGTTGAACTGATTGTAACCACCAGTTAGCAATTAGGTGCATTAATATCACTCAGATCACCCCCAGAGTGCTCCAGTTAGCTTCCTTGACTGTAGGAGAAGGATAAGTTAGCCTCCTTGACTGTAGGTAGGCATGGGTGTGACTGGATGATGGTAATTAATGCTCCATTGATGTCAATTAATGTCAATTATACTTAGGATAGTGGTTTAACTAGGCCAATTTGACCAAAAAAAGTGTGTATGGTGGTAAATGTCTCCAACATATGTATATGAAGGTATTTGAATAGCTGATGAACCCATCATCTTTAAAACTAGATTCCTATAGCAAGGATTTTTCATCAACTCAGTAAAGGGCACTGGAATTTTAAATTTACACGACTCATTTTCAAAATTAAAACTCTGCACATTTTTATTCACTTCCTTAACTTCAACAACCTTATCTAGATCACTCTGATTCTTTGTTTTTTCCTATGCTTGACTAGATGACTTTTTAGGAGGAAGAACTGTTTTCTTTCTAGGGTTTTGAGAAACCTATTTTGGTCCAGACCTCAAATCAATAGTCCTCTTGGGCTCATATTAGCATATGTTAGCTGTTAGTTCAAGAGCTAAATCATCCTCTTTCTGAAAAATATTTGCATCATAATATTCAGAATTTAGATAATCATTTTTTGTTAAAAAACCTTCTGATAACAATTCCCCAAAATGATTTATCTCTTGATTTGAATATTCAAACTCCCCATCTTCTTCTTCATCCCCTTCATCTGTAACATTGTTTTAGAGTAGAGGTGGCACCTTTTGATCCTCTTTTTCTCTTCTCTCCCTTTGTATATCATTGTTTCTTCTTTCTCTAGGAATGAACTTAGGTGCAAACTGGAACCTAAACTGATTAGGATTATTAGGATTTCTTTCCCCTTCTTGTGCAACCCTGTTTGATTTTTTCTCTAGTTCCAATTTATTTAATTTTGCTGTTAAACTTTTGACTAACATAGCCATCTCATCAATTTTGTTATCAGCTGACTGTGATGTCAAAGCTATTGGAATAACCTCCCTTTTACCTTTTCTATCATAAGTTTGCTGATCTGAATTCACTTTCAGTCTATTAGAGGCTAAGATATTGGATTCTACCTCTAATGCTACTTCTCGCATGTTTAATAGAGTGACCGGTCTTCTCTCTCTTAGGTGTAAAGAGAATTCATGATTAAAGGAATTTTCATAGGTAAGCTTTGCTGAAGTTTCAAAGGGTTTGATTTATGTCAGAATCCTACCATACATCTTGTAAAATATTTAGAAAAATATGCCATGGTTTCATCCTTTTTCCTCCTTAAGGCTCCAAATTCTATAATATAATATGTGCGATCCTTTGTATCTCACGACTGCCTCATAAAAAAATCTTGTACCTCTCCCTGTAACTCCTCTATGAGAGTAATTGAATTTGTTGGCAGTGCCCTGAACCACTTCCTAACCTCTCCTTCCAAATTCTACACAAACATTCGCATCCATACATCCTTTGCTTCGATATTTTGGTTGTCTGCATAACTAAGGAAGGCATCCCAGTTCTCCTCATCTGTTGTCTCACCTTGGCCATTGAACCTGGGAAAATAATTCTGATAATATCCCTAGGGAGAGAATTTAAGGGTTTGGGAAGGAATAATGGTGCATACCTAGTAGCTACCATCCTATCCATCATATCTAAAGGCTATTGTCCTGCCATATTGAAACTAGTTTGTTTTAATGAAGGAAAAGTTTTATTTTCTTGACTAGAACTTGGATGAAAAGGAGTTTTATTGACTTTAAATTGAAACAAAGGGATCTTTCTAGGAGACTGACTTTTTTCCTTTTTAAAGGATTGTGGATCAGTAAAATATTGAAAACTGGTAAGAAGTATAGAAGGTGTTGACCATGATAAATCTTGTTTTTCTTCCTTTGAGAGTGCAAAAGGCGATAGTAGGTCAAATTGATTAGGGGTTCATAAATATGGGGATGAATGTGATTTATAAATCTTCCTAGCTTCCTTCAAAATATTTTTTGGATCTGAAACACCAGGATGCAAAGGTGATCTAGGATTCCCTTGTGTACCAATCTTCTTGGTAGCCACTGTGGACACTGTCTGGTGAAAAAGTAGTATAAATTATTTATTAATTCTATTCACCCTTGAAAATTAGTTGAATGATAAAAACCCAGGGAAGATATGCTTTCATTTTCATCCTTGGCAAGGGCGCTAAAGATGTTAGTGCTAGAAATTGTTCTTAGACTACCACAAGAACAAGCTAGCACAATCTCAAAAGTAAAAGTAAATCAAATAGGTTTTTGTAGTTTTTGGTCTAAAAGTTTATAAACATGAAGGTGATAAACATAAACAAGATAATACCAGAACTAAGTCATGAACAAGTTGAAAACCTAGGGATCAAACACATCTGAATAAGCCATGAACATAGCACGTGTAATACTGATTTCATCCAAAACCTAGAAGAATTTGCATGAAGAAGACCTTAAACAAGAAATGCAATTGTAGTTTGAGTAACCAAACAGATTATAAATGAAAACAACACAAAGGAAAAAAAGGCTTATCAGTATATATATAATCAATGTCAGTCTTCAACTTATATAAGAGTTCTCAGTGCTAGCTTGACAAACATTAGCTCCAAAATCCTCACCTTGAGTTAATTTTCAAACCTTACCACCATCTGATTTCCTAATTTTATCCTTCTTTCATAAAAAATAGTTACATAACTAACTAACTAACTCTTAGGTTAAGCTTCAAAACTGCTACTAAGATAATTGTCTTTTCATAATAAACTTTTAGCTATTACAAAAATAAACCACATAACACCTGTCAGTAGTAATTGTTAACCCAAAAATCCCCCACATAGCTCTCTATAGCCTACACCACCCAAGCACACCATCTCACAACCCCCATATCACTCCATAGGACCTTCTATTAGACCCCCACACCTCCAAAAGATCCCAAGGATGAATAAAAAGGGCTAAACAACCCAAAAAGGAGCCCAAAATAGCCCCCTAGGAGCTAAAGCCCTCAAAAAGGGGCTAAAACCCTAAAAGGGGATAAAGTTAGGGTGGAAGGGGCTAAAGCCCTGACCAAGGTCTTAAAACCCTAAAACCCCTTGGAAAAGCTATAAAAGGAGGGTGGGGGGTCACTCTCAAAACACTTCTCCCTTGCCTATTGTTATGTTGCATGTGGATGCTTTGAGACCTTTTCCTCTCAAACCACCCATGTTCCCTCTCCTCCACATCCATTCTGATTTGAGCCATTACTCACCCAACTAAAAGAGAGAGGCTTCCAAGAGCTAGGGCATGGTGGCCCATACCCACTAAGAGAAGGTATATTTGTGTTTTTTGTGTTTGCTTCTTAGCTATTTAGATTCCTTTGACTTCTATCCATTATAGCTTAGGTTTGTTTTGCAGGGTTTAAGGAGGTGGAACCCTAACCCATTTTCTGTAGACGGGTTCACAAAGCTTCCACTCCTTCTTTCTGCTCTTTCTTATGATTTAGTTTAGTTCTAGTTTCCGTCACTAGATTAGCTTAGTTTAATTTACTATTCTGTTTACTTGCATTTCCATTTCCTTTTTCTTGTTTTCCAACAGTAGGAACCTACCCTTGTGCCCTATAGGCACAAGGGAGTCATTCCTACTCCTGTAGTGAGGAGAAATCTACACTACAGCTTTGGTAACCATATCAAGTTGATCCCATAGGATCCCTGGTCCAAAATTTTCATTTTTAAGTTTTTAAAATTTTTGCCCTAGTTTTTCAAGAATTTTATTTCAAATGTGCCTTAAATCCTATTTATTTCCTTTTTTAACCACTACCAAATCCTCTTCTAGGCCAAACCGAGTCATACTGACCCTAATACTAGTTACTGTCGGCCAGATCTGACTCTGTCTCAAAAAAAAAACCATTCTGGAGCAGGGCACTCTTATCGGGGAAAAAGGTGAGACTGGGGTGCTCTTAATGAGAAAACAGGTGCACCCAAGGTGCACTTAATCCTCCGATAAGCACAACTTCAGCCCAAAAACTCAGGTTACAGCTGTTTTTGCATTTTGTGTGACCCCCTCGCTCATTTTTGAAAAAATCTCACGGCCCCCTCACTAGATTTGGTCAGAAATGTGTGGCCTATCACATAGAAGTTGAATTTAAGATTAATAGACAGTAATTTTCAGTTTCAAAGTACTGTAAGTGTGGCCCAGCCACCTCTGTCCACCATTGCAAGTCATTTTCAGTTTTAGTTTGTTACATTTTCTGCAAATAATTTCATGAACAATGTGTAAATGTTAAATGAACCATTAAGGCTTAATAAAATGAACTAGTCTAACTAAAAATAACTTAAAAATAACCATCTTGCTTCCCCCTTCCTCCTCTACCCATTCATCACCCTCCAAGCTATTCTGGGATACAATGAAGGGGAAGCTCGTATAGATCTAGGAACTCCATGATATTTTTCCCAAACCACTAAAACCGGGTGACCTGGAAGGTAGAGGGGGTAGAGAAGGAGGGCTTCTCATGGTTCTAAGCGTCCTCCTTGTTGACCAACCTAGCATTTGGGAGGTGACTTGAGGATCTACAGATGGGCTTAGTCCCATTGTGTTGAGAGACCAGCACCTTCTCTTGGTTGAAGAAGAATATTACTGCGAGGTAGACATCTAGGTAGGCCAGCAAACATTCAGGTTTAATCACTGTACTTGCTTACAAATTTTTGTTTATGCTTGCATACAAAACCATGACATGAAATATACCATAATGAATTCATAAACCATATTACAGCAACCAAATACCAGAAAAAACAAGCAAGCCAACACACCATACTGAATAATTAACCCAACTCAGTTCATGACGCTGAGTAAGCCTTAAAATTTACCAAATTTACACTAAGTTCAATCAATTCTGCAGTCTTTGAGGACATAAGTCCCTGACTACTTCAACTGTGGGAAGTACTTGGGCTTTGCCCAGAAACTCATTGTGAGGAGTACCACAGGAACCCCAAAGTAGCTGGCTGCTGAGAGGAATTTCCAAGGGAAACGGGCAATGACCCGTTCCGATTGAGTAGAAGCGCCTGTGAGGAACAAGCCAAGCGCTGTCTTCTGGCAGTCTTGGTGGCCGAGAGACCACCTTCAGCTAATAGGGATCTATTGAAACCTGGGTCCAAATCTCATACCCACTATTTTCATACACAAAAGTGAACACAATTGATCCTCCATGATCTCCCTCACGCCTAAGAGGTGAACCACCACCATTTGGAACACTTGATCGACACCGTCGAAGCTGTTCTTAGCGATCTGTAGACGACATCATAGGGTTAGTCTCCCAAAAACCATAGCCTAGATCGACACCACCTATTGTTACACCGCAACCAAGCAACACTGCTAAAGTTGCTTACCAAAACCAAGCTCAGGACTATGCTAGAATGATGTCTCAGTTTGGAGTGACAATTTCCTATGCACAACCTGTTCCACCGCAATAGGCCCAGGCCATGGCTTGGACAACACAGCAGTATGTGGGGAAAATTCCCACATTCGTGAAACCACCACTTCCACAAATATATTATGCACCACCAATGCAACTGGTTCAAGCCCCCGCCCCCACTGCACCCGCTCCGTTGGGAAAAAAAATTGCACAGCAAAACCATCCCAACAAGTCTACCCCCAACAATCAACAAGGGTAAGCTAGGAATAACCAGCCCCGCAACTAAGGTAATAACCAACCACAGGGAGGCGGTCAATAGCCGAACCCTCCCAACAATGCCGCGGCAAACCAGCCAGCCCAAAACCCCCCACAACGGAATGCACCAAGATGCAATGCTTCATTGCGCACAAACCAACCATGTACACTCTATGATGTTTATGGGCACTACACATTTGAGTGTCCCCTCATGGGGTGCACCAAGAAATCCATTCGAAATGAGGTCCAACAGGCTTCCAATGCTACAAACGAAGCACAACCCAGCTCGACACCACAAGGAACTCCCCCCATGGTGCTTCAAAACCCACTACTAGTCCAAGGATTGGTGGCAACCGCACCCCCTCCCCAACCCAACCCCAACACTCTGGGGGCACTGCCCATGGCCGAAATAGGTGTTCACCACCTGCTAACCATGACCACTAAAGAGGTCAACTTACAAACTAGACAAAATCAGTACAATACCACCACCAAACCTACCAACTCATCAGCAGCATCCACGTCTAAGATAGCTAACCTACCTCTCCAATTACCCCCATTCCTGTGCCCCCCATACATAGAATTACCAATAATGCCACAGCTAAAGCTACAATCAGCTATATCATTGTGGATGATTTGGCGCAAATGCCAACTGCCATGTTCGCTCTTGAGGTACTTAAAACATGCCCAATGTAGTGGAAATCCTTACTAGCCACTCTAGGGGTAGTAGACCCCTCCGAATCCAAGTTGATCACTTTGGACATGGAGAATAGGGAACCACCCATGCCCTCCACTATCACCTTCCAAATCCCAATGTCCATCCAGAATTTGGTTGTGCACTGATGCATAGTGGATGAGGGGGAATCCACGTCCATAATGTCTACCTTAGTTTGGTAGAAGCTTGGATCACCAATTCTACAACCATCCTCCAAGACTTTGCAGGCTTATGATGGACACCCCATTAAAGCCCAAGGAATCCTCCCCCATGTCCCCATCATGTTTTCCAAGAAGACAGTCCTGATTGACATCAAAGTCGTCAATGCTCAACTGGACAACAACCTCCTCCTCGAAAGGAGTTACATGTATGCCATGCGAGCCATCACATTAACTGTCTTCTGCCTCATGATGTTTCCCCGCGAAGGGAAGATTGTGATGGTTGACGAGCTCACCTACCATGATCCACAAGGGTTAACAGTGCCTCCCAACATTATCCCTACCATCACCACCATTGAGCTACAAGTAGTGACCACACATGCTAACGTCATCCCTGCAACCAACACTGTGGTTGAAAACACACCAACCTCCTCACCGTTGAATGTGGGCCCTGGGTTGTTTACCGAGCCCACCATGGCGGCTCCTTTCCTGTTGGTGTTGTTACCACCTAAGTTGTACTTAGTGGTTTTTTATCAAGTGAGATGGTGAACCGGACAGGGTTAACTTGTTCGGACTTCAAAAGACCTTTGGAAGTACTTTTGGGAAGTGCTTGTTGTATCATATCACATGTCCATACCCCATGGGGGAATTGTAATAAATTTTCTAGCATGATAGTGTCTGTAAAAGGTTCAGTCTCTTAGACTTCATTTGTCAATCCGATCAGCCCAAGGTGTTTTTTCCCTTGGTTATTATTGGTTGTTGAATAAACGACTGATAATTTCTGAGTTTTTCACTCCATACCTCCAAAGTTGGGGTGGTCGGCTTGGCATTTAGGCCTATTTAGGTTATTAGAGTCTATGTGTCAATGTATAAGCATGCTAGACATCTTTTTTTAGTCATATGAACATGTCTAAGTCCCCCTAGGTGTTTTTCAATTTTTCAAACTTTTAATATTTGTTAGTGTTTTTTATTAAATTAAATTTTTCCAAAACTTAGGCTATTTTTTAATAGTTTAATTGGAAAAATTGATTTTGTAATAAAAGTGGGCCAAATAATCGGTTTCAGTCATGTAGGTGCTCATTTTCAAGCTAAGAGCACCATGTAAACCCATGGACCCACTATTTCCTAAGTTTTGAGTGATCTTCCATCACTCAGGTCAGAAAGCCCCAAAAATCAATTATTGATTATTTTAATTAATAAATTGATGAATAATGGAGCAAATCCAAAATCCATAAATCAACGGATTCTCAACCGATTTGACTGGAATCAATCAGATATGGAGCAGATTGACTAGATCTGACAAATCCTTGACTGAAGGAGGGGATCAAGTCAGATTCGGAGTTGATCTACAACTGTCTTCATGGGGAATTGCACCCTCTCTCTCTCCTCCACACGTGTGGACTCTCCTGGATGCTCTGTGGGCCGATGTGTCGGTGTATGGGTTGATGTGTCAGCTCAATCAAGACCCCGGTTGAAAAGTAGGCTAATTTCAGCTTCAACACTACATTGATGAACTCTCCATCAGTTGATTTCACTTGATTCCATGAGAAATTGCGCCCCCCTTGGGCTGGATGGCCTGTAATTTGTATATATCCTGGCTGAGGCTCCCTCTTCCAAGCTAGTTAGAGCTAGGATGAAGGGCTTTCCATTGTAACTATGTACTGATATTCATTTGTTGAAATAAAGAGAAGCTTTGGAGGCTCAATTGTGGAGTACCTTTCATGTGTGTATTGTCATTGTCATGTTGCATTCGAGGTGAAACTGCTATTTTTCCAATTCTTTTTGCACTTAACTATTGTCTGCCTGAATGGTTGTTGCAATCATAAGGATAGATCATTGTAAGTAAACTTACTTACTTCTATTTTCTGCATATGCTTGAATTAGTTAATACCTGTATGTTAAATAAGATTATTTGCATGCTGTATCATCCCCTTCTCATATGTATCTTCAGATTTGATAGTTCTGTTTGCAGGAGTTGTTTTGTAGCTTACAGGTTTACCATGACTGGAAGATCTATGGTTCAGGTTTGATTCCATTTATTTCCAGCATATATTACCAATATCATGCCCCTCAGTGCTTCACTACCAAGTTTTCTCTGCATATCTACTTCAACAACAAGCACCTTTCTTCCCCTTTCTCTCCTTTAAAAAATATTAAATTTTCCTCAAACTGGTTACTTTCAAGGTTTATTATTACTCTTATCTATCTCATTAAGAAAAATACACATAGATATAATTATCAATATCCCTTCCAAATTCTAGATCTTAGTTTTGTTTTGCACACAAAGTTCAATTTCAAGAGATCTAGCTAAAATTACCATATTGTCGCAAGCATTTTTAGTGAAAATTCGTAGCTTGCTGTTAAGGTAGTTTAATTTTCTGTTATAAATTTCAATATTCTGAAATATCAGTGAATATTTAATTGGCTGCACAAACAGCAAGCCAAGATCCCAAGGAAATCTTGCTTTCCTTGGTTCCCTTTTCGCCCATTTAACTAGTTTAACTTCAATTTTTTTTAGATAAGGTAGGCTGATCCAAAGGTAATATTAAAGTGATTTTGGGAATTTGTTATTCTAACATGCTCACTTTATTTTAGCAGGTATGACAGAAAATAAAGGAAGCTGCTGTCCGAAGTGGCCTCAGGAGCGTTCAAATCCCCCCAGGGGTCTCCCTTTTCACCAAAAAACTCAAAATTTTTCCAAAGTTGTAAAATATTGGTTTCAGCCTGTATAAGGACCAATAATTTTATGATATATCAGTCCTATGATACTGTAACCATTAATAAATAAAATCATTTTTGGAATAGGCTCTTTCGAGCCCATTCCCCATCCCCCCTGGGGGGATTTGCGTCGGTGTCCTTTTCGTCGCTTTCTGATTATTTATTTTTTAAACTAGAATTGATCTAAGATGAAGGGTAGTATACTTTAGTTCATTATTAATATCATACATCATATTTTACATTTCAAAGTTATCATAATAGTTACCCCACGATTTCCCGATTGACCGAAAAGGGGAAAGAGATTCGTGGTAGGACTAATTAGAAAACCAGAATTGTGTATTTGTTTTATTTTTCATATTTTATTTATCAGAAATTTTAAAATCAACCCCTCCTCGATTCCCCTATTGAGATCCACTTGGATCGAAAGAGGTCCCTGGAGGGTTTTCTTTTTAAACAAGAACACTCAGTTTAAAACTTATTAAAATTGACAAGACTCCAGTGTGTATGCTATGCACTTGAATGCGGTTCATCTGATCATTCAAGCTGTATCAAAAGCACTTGGGTGACTAGTATAATTAGGACTCACTCTCCCCAACTGACAAACCATCAGGTGAAAATCCAACACCTAGATCAAACCTTTACGGTGGAAAAATACCCAAAGGAAGCAGGAAATTCCAAAAAAGTGACCTCGGGGCACTGATCTCTGTCACACCCTAATGGGTGCGTTATGAACAATAGCCCTAGAGACTCCATTTCAGCCCACATTATCCTTGCGGGTAGCTGTGAAGGTTTAGTTTTGGACATACTCCAAGTACTCTCGGGTATATCTGGAGTCCCTCCTTTGCCTAATTTAATCAACTCATACTTCACATTTAACTTAAAACATACCAAGAGGCAATCGCAAAACATTCACTCCAAGCACATGCAAGCATATTGATTCTATTTTTGACTCCATTGTAAGGCACTGGTTAACTTCTTGCTTTATATATATATTGTGTCTCAGTATTGTGCTTTCGTGTGTTCATATTTTCCATCTTGGCATCTGTGATTATCTATAGTTAAATTGTAAACTCCTAAATAACTCAGTCAGTTTAAACATCACAACACTAAGTAATTCTCCTTAGTAACTTAATAGGGTCTACCCCCCTTGGCTCCGTTAGGAGTTGAGCCTAAATGGAGGAGTCAAGAACAAGGTGACAGCCTTGACTCGAGACTTGCCCCTAAGGACACACCAAGTGGCTTGAAGATTTCTGCCACGTGACCCAGGGGTGTGAAAGGCGGCAACACTTTTTGGCGCTGTTGTCGAGGATAAATCTTTTTATTCCCAAGTATGACTTAGCTTAACTTTTTTCTAAACAACTAAAAATATAAAAAAACTTTTGATTGATCTAGTCTTTCAAAAACATAAAAATTAAAACTCGATCCATTTGGCGACTCCACTGTCTAACATCCCTTCAAGAATTTCTACCCCAAGAAACCGTCGACAATTATTTAATCCTCTCCCTGATCCTGAAAGGTTTATTAGGGAAAGATTGAATAGGCAGACTTCTCGTAGAAACCTTGAAGATTTAGGAGACCAATCCCTCTCAGATATCCATTAGATATTTGTAGAGAGTCATACCTTCCAATCTCAAGAAATGACGTAATTTTAAAAACCCCTTGAATTTTCTCAGATAGCAGGTGCTCCTCATGACATTCCGAATGATGCTATCAAGAAGATTCCCATGTTCGAGGGAAATAATGCTACCACTGCCAAGACTCATCTCTGAAAGTTTGAGAGGCACCTAGTCAGTTATTGCAATAGTGTTGCCGCTGACCATGAAGATGTAAAAATGAAGCTCTTTGCTTTATCCTTAGAGGATGATGCTGCGGAGTGGTATGCCAACCTTGGTGATGATTCATATAAAACCATTAATGAATTCCTAGAAGGTTTTAAGAAGAAATGGGGGGAAAAGAAAGAACCAAGACATTTGCTTGCTGCCCTTCATAATATAAAGGAGATGGAAAATGAAACCATTAATGAATTTAATACTAAGTTCAGACATGTGGTTGCGGAACTCCCTAGAGAAATCAAGCCAAGGGATGCCTCCATCCTCATATATTACATCGAAGCTTTCACTGGGGATTTGAGGTACCAGTCAAGGGACAAAGATCCGATCGATCTAAAAAATGCTCAGGATCTGGCCGAGAAAATAGAAAGGAATATGCAATCTTCGGCAAAATCCAACATTTCAGGTTACACTAGGGGAAACACTTCGTACAACAAAGAGAAGGGAAAGGCCATTGAATTAGAGGAAAAGGAAACCTCTAAAGACCCCATGGAAAAGGTAACTAGAATGTTTGAAAAAGTGATGACTAGTCATAACCAATTCATGACAAACCAATCTTTGCAATTGAATCATATCCAAAACAGAATAGTCACACTGGAGAGAAATAATGGACCTAGGAATTTTCAGCCAAAACAAAATCAAGTGTATCAAAAGAAGTTTCCTTAGCAAGAGCCTAGGAATCCAAACCAGTTAGACTCAACTAACATGGTAGATGAAGTAATTCCATGGTGTAGACCTTGTGAGCATTTCCACCCAGAAAGTACTTGCTACATAGCAAACCAATTTATAGAACATGGGATGGCGGAGGTCCGTAATCTGGAAACAACATGAGGTGAGTCTGATCATGTCTACATGGTAGGCTGAATCTATCCTCTATCGAACCAGCATTAGCAGCAGGCCATGGATTATGGTTTCGAGAAGGATCTCCTGTCTAACTTTTATGGTGTAATGCCTCCTCTGGAAGAAATTAAGGAAATGAAGGAGGCCAGGTTCAAGGGAGCTGTGTATCAAAGAATAGAAAAGCAATCACCATATAAACAGTACAATCCAAAGGTAACCACTCCTCCCCTCCCAGATCCTCCTATTGTCCCTGAGTCAAATATTGATATGGGAGAATGGATAAGTAGTGCTAAGATTCATGTTTATGCAACTGATGTCCTTAAAATTCCTGGTCAAAAAGAAAATTTGTTGAAAGCCTTAGAGGATAGTCAAAGTAAATCTCATAATATTATTGAAGAGGATCCTCTTCCTAATAATAATGCTATATTTGAAGCTGAACATATTGAACCCATAGGTATGCCCATAGTCCTCAATAGTGTTGATCCGAGAAGAGAAGATCACCCACCTTTTTATGTCTCCCTCTTAGTTGATAAACTTCTCCTTCATAACTGTATGTTAGATTCAGGTGCTTCATCAAATGTCATGACAAGAAACGTAATGGAGCAATTAAATCTAGGGGTCACCCAACCCTACCACAATGTTTGTGCCATGGATGCAAGAGAAGTTGAAGTGGTAGGGATAATCTGAAATTTACAAGTTAAGTTGGCTAAGTATCCTGATATCGATATGTTGATGGATGTGGTGGTGATAGATGTTCCATATAATTGGGGTATGTTGTTATCCAGAAAATGGGCTGCAACTCTTGGTGGGCACATTCAAATGGATTGGACATATGCTACTATACCTGCATCAGAGAACACTAGGGAGATTCTCCATAGAGAAAAGCTGAGGAATCGACATGTAGAAAACCCTAAGAAGCCCGGAAATGAATTTGTTCATTTCACTGATAATTTTGGAAACTATGTTATTTTGTCAAATTTCATGGCCCCCATTAAGGAAAACATTAAAAATGAAAAGATCGATGAAGTTTGGAAAATGTACTTTGATGGGGCTTATTCCAAAACCGGAAAGGGTGCGGGCATTGTGATCATCTCTCCTTCAAATAAAGTCTACAACTTTGCATTCAGGTTAGATTTTGAAGCATCAAACAATGTAGCCGAGTATGAGGCATTGCTCCTAGGGTTAGAAACCGCTAAAGATATGAGGATAAAGATGTTGAACATAAAAGGTGATTCAGATTTAGTTGCCCTCCAGATTAAGAATCAGTATCAATGCAAAAATGATAGACTAAGAAAGTATAGGAATGCCACATGGGACACTATGGAATGGTTTGATGCACTTAACATTCAAAAGGTCCATAGGGAAATGAATGGGTTAGCAGATAAATTAGCAGTAGCAGCATCCACCCTCTAGCCATCGGATGAAATGATTAATGGGAATGGAAAGATGGAAATAAATTTCAGACCATCAATTCTAGATAATATAGACCACTGGAAAGTGTTAAAAGATGATGAGAAACTCTTGAGATTCATCCACAATCTACAAGAGTTTGAGGGTTGCAAGATCAGTTATCAGCAGGAAGGTAAAGAGTCTCAGTAGTGCGAGGATAATGAAAGAAATCACATCTCAAGTAGCCTTATAGCTTTCGAGAATCTTTTCTATCGTCAGGATCATCATAAAAAACAAAAAGAAGAAATAAAAACTGGGAATTATATGGAAATAAACATAGGAATTGACAAGGATCCCAAGTTAATAAAAATAGGAAAAGGTACTTCGAAAAAGGAAAGGAACAACTTGATCAACCTAATCAAAGAGTATAGAGATGTGTTGGCCTTTAGTTATGATGATCTCAAATCCTATAGGGAGGATGTGTTTCAACACACTATTCCCCTCACAGAAGAAGCTAAGGAGGTCAAACCTTTTCGAAAAAAACTTAGGCGAATAAACCCTAAGTTGGCCCCCATTGTGCAGAAGGAACTTCAGAAGATGTTAACAGCAGGGATCATAGCACCTACAAGGCATTCATCTTGGTGCTCCAACTTAGTTGTTGTCAGAAAGAAGAATGGGTCAATTAGAATATGTATAGATTTTAGAAATATGAATACATCATGCCTCAAAGATAATTACCCATTACCCGACATGGAAACTTTGCTTCAAAGAGTAACAGGATCAGGAATGATGTCCATGTTGTATGGCTTTTCTGGTTATAACCAAGTGTTGGTAAATAAAGAAGATCAACATAAGACTACATTCACCACACCTTGGGGTACCTATAAATTTCTAAGAATGCCTTTTGGCTTATTGAATGCTGGTGCCACCTTCCAAAGAGCCGTGGATTTTTCCTTCAAAGAACTTATAGGAAAAATAATTGAAATATATCAGGATGACTTAACTGTTTTTTCAAAAGAAATATTTGACCACATAAGTCATCTTAGGTAGGTTTTTATAAGATGTCGAAAATATGGTATTTCCTTGAATCCCGCCAAGTCAATCTTTGGAGTTGATGAGGGCAAGTTGTTGGGGCACATCATTTCTAAAGATGGTGTCAAGGTGGATCCTGAGAGAGTTGAAGCTATTAAGAAAGTCCCCTTGCCTCACAATCTAAAAGCTCTCCAGTCCTTTAATGGTCAAATCAATTTCATAACAAGATTCATCCCAAACTTAGCAGAATTAATGAAACCTCTACAAAAGCTATTAAAGAAAGATGCTAAGTTTGAGTGGACAGATGAAGGGAAAGATGCATTCAAGTCCATAAAAAATGCCATATCCATGTCCCCAGTCTTGACTAGTCCAGATTATTCCAAAGAATTCCAAATATTTTCCTTTGCCTCAGAAGACACCAGTGCCGGTGTTTTACTTCAAAAGAATAAGGAGGGACAAGAGCAACCCATAGCCTTTATGAGCCGATCCTTACAAAATTCAGAATTGAAGTATACCGCGATGGAGAAATAGGCCTATGCTCTTGTCAAGTCCCTTAAACATTTCAGAACTTATATAGGTTAATCCAAAATCATTGGATATGTACCCCATGCAGCTGTTAAAGATATCATGTCCCAGCATGATTGTCTAGGAGTCAAGGGTAAGTGGGTTTCAAAAATTTAGGAATATGATTTGGAGATAAGACCTACTAATTTAATTAAGGGACAAGGTCTTGCAAAGATGTTGACCCAAGGAAATGAGAAGGCTTTAGGAATAATCTGCCAAAGTAGCAATTCAGAGCAAAGTGTATCAGATGAGTTTCAGAGATTAGAGCAGCACCCCCAGTACACTGACATCATATTTTTCCTCCGCAACCTTACATGCCCCGTTCACTTACTGGGCCATAAAAGAAGGGCATTAAGGTTAAAGGAAACTAAGTATTGTTTGACCAAAGATGTTTTGGGTTGGAGAAACCTAGATGGTTTGATACTTATATGTGTCGATGAACCTGAGTCCAAGAAACTCATGGTTGAATTCCATTCAGGATTTTGTGGTGGACATTTTGCAGCTAAAACAACCGCCCATAAAATCCTTAGAGCAGGCTACTATTGGCCAAACCTATTTTCAGATGTGCACAAGGCTGTCAGAGTTTTCCCCCAGTGTTAGTTATTCATCGGAAAGCAACAAATGAAAGCCTTACCTCTAAATCCAATAGTAGTCCAAGCCCCTTTTCAGCAATGGGGGATTGACTTCATCGCTAAGTTCAAAGATAACTCGAGCAATGGTTACTCTTGGATTCTCACCACCACGGATTATTTTACCAAGTGGTTAGAGGTGATACCCACCAAAAAGGCAACTGATGCCATAGTCATGGATTTCCTAGAAGATAAAATCATCACAAGATTCAGTGTGCCAGCTAGAATAATCACAGATAATGGCCCATGCTTTGTTTCTTCTGAGATGTCATCTTTCTGTTTCAAGTATGGCATTATCCTCTCCCACTCATCTAATTACTATCCCCAAAGAAATGGTCTAGTAGAATCAAGTAACAAGAACTTAATGACCATAATCAAAGAAATTGTGGGCGACAATAAGAAGGCTTGGGATAGCAAAATCAAATTAGCATTATGGGTCGACAGGATCACAAAGAAAACTTCAACCGGGAGGATCCCTTTCGAACTAGTCTATGGCCTTGATGTCACCTTACCAGTCCATATAAAGCTTCCAGTTTATCAGCTCCTCCAAACATTCAACTCAGATCAAGAGGCCATCCAGAATAGAATAAACCAGTTGATCGAGCTAGATGAGAGCAGAAGAGACTCTCTTGAACATAGTATCAAAAATTCAGACAAGGTTAAGACAGCCTTTGATAAGTCTACCCAGCCAGGTTCCTTCCAAGTAGGTGACATGGTTATACGTTGAGACAAATGATGGGAAAAACGTGGAAAACATGGGAAGCTCGATAGCCTGCGGTTGGGACCATACATCATCAATGAAATAGTAGGAACGAACTGCTTCTACCTAAACGACTTGGAAGGAGAAAGATTAAGCTTACGAGTGAATGGTTTCCTCCTCAAGCTGTTTTTGTCGAGACAGTTTGATGCCTTTAGTGGCATCGACGGTTTCAGGGCCAATTTCTAAACTTGCCCTGCATGTATTTCTAAATTGTATATATCATATTGTTGTATCATAGATATTGTTGTATTATAGTTATTTTGTACCATGTTGAAAATTTTCCCTTGTATATTAGTTATTGTAAAATATTCCTTTTTGCACATTATAGATTATTATGTACATTAGTTTGCTTTTATAGCTAATTTTTTTTATACATACATGTTACTGACAAACTCTAATTTCCTTGCAGGACCCAGAGATTCCAGAGTTATCACATCCTCTCCTTTGAACAGAAGATCAGTCAGAGAATGTGTCCTAGATGGAGCCAGAATGTTACCACCTAAGTTGTACTTAGTGGTTTTTTATCAAGTGAGCCTGGTGAACCGGAAAGGGTTAACTTGTTTGGACTTCAAAAGACCTTTGGAAGTACTTCTGGGAAGTGCTTGTTGTATCATATCACATGTTCATACCCCATGGGGGAATTGTAATAAATGTTCTAGCATGATAGTGTCTATAAAATACTCGGTCTCTTAGACTTCATTTGTCAATCCGATCAGCCCAGGGTGTTTTTTCCCTTGGTTGTTATTGGTTGTTGAACAAAGACTGATAATTTCTGAGTTTTTCACTCCATACCTCCAATGTTGGGGTGGTCGGCTTGGCATTTAGGCCTATTGAGATTATTAGAGTCTACGTGTCAATGTATAAGCATGCTAGACATAGTTTTTTAGTCATATGAACATGTCTAAGTCTCCCTAGGTGTTTTTAATTTTTCAATTTTTTAATTTTTTTTAGTGTTTTTTACTAAATTAAATTTTTCCAAAACTTAGGCTATTTTTTAATAGTTTAATTGGAAAAATTGATTTTGTAATAAAAGTGGGCCAAATAATCGGTTTCATTCATGTAGGTGCTCATTTTCAAGCTAAGAGCACCATGTAAACCCATCGACCCACTATTTCCTAAGTTTTGAGTGATCTTCCATCACTCAGGTCAGAAAGCCCCAATAATCAATTATAGATTATTTTAATTAATAAATTGATGAATAATGGAGCAAATCCAAAATCAATAAATCAATGGATTCTCAACAGATTTGATTGAAATCATTCAGATCTAGAGCAGATTGACTGGATTTGACAAATCCTTGACTAAAGGAGGGGATCAAATCAGATCCAGAGTTGATCTACAACTATCTTCATGGGGAATTGCACCCTCTCTCTCTCGTCCACACGTGTCGACTCTCCTGGATGCTCTGTGGGCCGATGTGTCGGTGTATGGGTTGATGCGTCAGGTCAATCAAGACCCCGGTTGACAAGTAGTCTCAGCTCAGCTTCAATACTGCATTGATGAACTCTCCATCAGTTGATTTCACTTGATTCCATGAGGAATTGTGGCCCCCCTGGGCTGGATGGTCTGTAATTTGTATATATCCTGGCTGAGGCTCCCTCTCCCAAGATAGTTAGAGCTGGACTGAAGGGCTTGCCATTGTAACTATCTACTGATCTTCATTTGTTGAAATAAATAGAAGCTTTGGAGGCTCAATTGTGGAGTACCTTTCATGTGTGGATTGTCATTGTCATGCTGCATTTGAGGTGAAACTGCTATTTTTCCAATTCTTTTTGCACTTAACTATTGTCCGCCTGAATGGTTGTTGAGATCATAAAAAAATATCATTGTAAGTAAGCTTACTTACTTCTATTTACTGCATATTTTTGAATGAGTTAATACCTGTATGTTAAATAAGATTATTTGCATGATGTATCATCCCCTTCTCATATGTATCTTCAGATTTGATAGTTCTGTTTGCAGAAGTTGTTTTGTAGCTTATAGGTTTTCCATGACTGGAATATCTATGGTTCAGGTTTTATTCCATTGATTTCCATTAGATATTTCCAATATCATGCCCCTCGGTTCTTCACTACCAAGTTTTCTCTGTAGATCTACTTCAACAACAAGCACCTTTCTTCCCCTTTCTCTCCTTTAAAAAATCTTAAAATTTCCTCAAACTGGTTACTTTAAAGGTTTCTTATTACTATGATCTATATCATTAATAAAAATACACATATATATAATTATCAATATCCC
The DNA here is from genome assembly GCA_001517045.1 of Pseudotsuga menziesii. Lineage (NCBI taxonomy): Eukaryota > Viridiplantae > Streptophyta > Pinopsida > Pinales > Pinaceae > Pseudotsuga > Pseudotsuga menziesii. The sequence goes on from LPNX010627491.1 coordinate 245,345, forward strand.
TTCCAAACTATATATCTTAGTTTTTTTTTGCACATAAAGTTCAATTTCAAGAGATCTAGCTAAAATTACCATATTGTCGCAAGCATTTTTAGTGAAAATTTGTAGCTTGCTGTTAAGGTAGTTTCATTTTCTGTCATAAATTTCAATATTCTGCAATATCAGTGCATATTTAATTGGCTGCACAAACAGTAAGCCAAGATCCCAAGGAAATCTTGCTTTCCTTGGTTCCCTTTCCGCCCGTTTAGCTAGTTTAACTTCAATTTTTTTGAGATAAGGTAGGCTGATCCAAAGGTACTCTTAAAGTGACTTTTGGAATTTGTTATTCTAACATGCTCACTTTATTTTATCAGGTATGACAGAAAATAAAGGAAGCTGCTGTCCGAAGTGGCCTCAGGAGCATTCAAACCCCCCCAGGGGTCTCCCTTTTCACCAAAAAACTCAAAAATTTTCCAAAGTTGTAAAATATTGGTTTTAGAATGTATAAGGACCAAGAACTTTCTGATATATCAGTCCTATGATACTGTAACCATTAATAAATAAAATTATTTTTGGAATAGGCTCTTTCGAGCCCATTCCCCATCCCCCCTGGGGGGATTTGCGTCGGTGTCCTTTTCATCGCTTTCTGCTTATTTATTTTTTAAACTAGAATTGATCTAATCTGCAGGGTAGTATACTTTAGTTCATTATTAATATCATACTCCATATTTTACATTTCAAAGTAATCATAATACTTACCCCACGATTTCCTGATTGACCCAAAAGGGGAAAGAGATTCATGGTAGGACTAATTAGAAAACTAGAATTGTGTATTTTTTTTTATTTTTCATCTTTTATTTATCAGCAATTTTAAAATTAACCCCTCCTCAATTCCCTGATTGAGATCCACTTGGATCGAAAGAGGTTCCTAAAGGGTTTTCCTTTTAAACAAGAACACTCAGTTTAAAACTTATTAAAATTGACAAGACTCCAGTGTGTATGCTTTGCACTTGGCTGTGGTTCGTCTGATCAGTCAAGTTGTATCAAAAGCACTTGGGTGACTAGTATAATTAGGACTCACTCTACCCATTTGATAAACCATCAGGTGAAAATCCAACACCTAGATCAAACCTTTACAGTGGCAAAATACCCAAAGGAAGCGTGAACTTACTGAAAAGTGACCTCGGGGCGCTGATCTCTGTCACACCCTAATGGGTGCATTACGAACAATAACCCCAGAGAATCCATTTCAGCCCACATATTCCTTGCGGGTATCCGTGAAGGTTTAGTTTTGGACATACTCCAAGTACTCTCAGGTATATCTGGAGTCCCCCCTTTTCCTAATTTAATCAACTCATACTTCACATTTAACTTAAAACATACCAAGAGGAAATCACAAAACATTCACTCCAAGCACATGCAAGCATATTGATTCTATTTTTTACTGCATTCTAAGGCACTAGTTAACTTCTTGCTTTATATATATATTGTGTCTCAGTATTGTGCTTTCGTGTGTTCATCTTTTACATCTTGCCATCTGTGATTATCTATAGTTAAATTGTAAAATCCTAAATAACTCAGTCAGTTTAAACATCACAACACTAAGTAATTCTCCTTAGTAACTTGATAGGGTCTACCCCCCTTGGCTCCGTTAGGGGTTGAGCCTAAACGGAGGAGTCAAGAATAAGGTGATAGCCTTGACTCGAGACTTTCCCCCAAGGACACACCGAGTGGCTTGAAGATTTCTGCCACGTGACCCAGGTGTGTGAAAGGTGGCAACAGGTGTCACCACCACCGACACAAAAGCAAAATGCAGACTTGTGCATGGTCTCATCTAGCACCACTACACCCAAACAACAACCGCAGCCGCAGCCCTAACCACAACCACAACATCGTCCGTAGCCTCAACACCAATAGAAGCCACAACATCACCCGCAGTAGCAACATTACGCATAACCGCAACCACAACCTCACCCCCACATGCAACCAGCTTGGAGTTCTATGTGATCATCTCCAGTCCATATAATTCCCTTCCTCTATCCCCCACCTTATGTCATGAGCAAGCCAGTCATGGCCACCTTAAGCCTACCCAACTTTACATTGGGGATCCCAGTGTGGTATCTCGATCCACCAGCTCAACCAGCAATGCCTTGGGTTGTTTTAACCTTGGTGCAACCTATCGCAGTCGAGTCTCACCCTCCACCTAGTCCACACAAGCCAACCGCCACACCTACACCCGCACTGCCCCAACCCAAAAGAGCTAGGGGCAAGGACACCAAATCCACCGTAGAACCACGACAAGTCCCACCTTGTGCCTTCTACGAACAACACGGCCATCCAACTCAGAATTTCCTGAAAATCCCAGTGATCCATGTGCAGCTGGATGCCATGGATATGAATGAAAACATCCCCATGGTTTAACTCCCAACTACTCCAGTAGTAAGGAATAAGGCATTGAGGACAAACCATGCTTGCACCCTTTGCGGCTTGTATGGACATTACTCCCACCATTGCCAAGACTTACCCAAGTTTTGAATGGCTCTCACTGACCTCCATCACCATTCCCTTGAGTCTAAGATCACCTTGATCAAAGAAGTCCATCTCCCACCACCTTCTTCAGACACCATCTCCAGCTACATGATGTCCAGTTCTGCAGACACTCTTGTCTCCACCATTACCGACGGTCCATTAGAACTATCTCTTCCATTGTTTTCACAGCCACATCCGCAACCTCAGTTAATAGGGAAACAATGGGGTACATTCCACGATCAACATGATCATTTTTATTTTTCTTTTCCTTTTCTTTTTCCTACCATCCAGGATCATGAGTAAGTCTACCTTGGCAACCCTCCATCTACAGGATTTCACACTAGGAGATCCTCTATGGTACCTTGAACCACCTACCCTACCTCTAAGGCCCTAGGATGTGTTGACTCATGTCCATCCAATTTAGATGATGTGGCACCTACCTCGAAGTCCATCAAAGACTCCTCCCATCTCCATGCCTGTCCCTCTTCCTCCAACAAAGACAAGGGGCAAGGCCACAAAAGCAACAACCAATACCACTTTCATGATATCTAGCACCAGTTTCCATTTCACCTCGTCGGCTATGGAAGATCCACCTGATCTATCCTGGCACCACTTACACAATGACGATGATATATGTAAGAACACCTTCAGTTTTACCCCATTCCCTTTAAATCATAGTATGGAATCGGTTCTTCCCATAAAAGACCAGATTCTGTCATCCTGCCTTGCCAGCGACCTTCGTCTCGGCAAAGGGGCATACACCCTTATTGACTCTGATGAGCAACTCTTGGAGAACCCCCACAACAGGCTCTACGTAATTTTAACTTTTATTTTGTATTTTTTGCACATAGTTTCCTTTTCCATTCACTGCATCTTACGCAGACCTCTGGACCACTGTCCACAAAACAATTTCTTTTTCTTGCATGCATTTGGCATATAAATTCCCCTGGACTTGCACTCACATCGCATGTAGTCACGTTCGTCCACCGAAACACACACACACACTCTCCTAACCTCTGTTTGATATCCACTTTGTTTTGTGTGCCTCTGCCGCACCGACTGACAGGCGTCTATTGCGATATATCCCATGCATGCATTGGTATGTTTGAGACCTGCTACTCCATCCATACTGGGTGGATGAAATTTGGACCTTTGTCCATCGTCCTGACATGGGGCACCGCATGTACCACCACAGTTGATTGACCACATTGGAGTTTCGTTTAAGCTCTTTTCTGACTCCTTAAAACAATGAAAAGATTGTCGAGCGCAGCTGCTTCCTTTCCCGCTCACTAAAGTATAGGAAAGGGCATCTACATCGTCTCATTTATCTCCTTTTGCAGAGCATGTAGACCATCTCATGAAAAGGACCTCTTTGGGACACTCAAGCCAAGACCATACCCCTCTGCATACTTTTATGCTTACTCGGGCAGAGGGGCCTCACTTTACGAAAAATCCCACCACCGGTTGTTGTTAAGATCTTTTCTATCCCTCTCAACAAGAAAAGATTGCCAAGCAAACTTGGTTTCATTCATGCTCGTAAAAGTATTTGAATGACCATCCAACCAATATAGGTTTAACCTTTTTCGGCCTGATTGGACTACCAATGGTAAAGAAGTCTCTCATCCCCTCCAGGATGGGTGAGCTCTCCTATGTATACTTTTATCCTTTTTCAGGCACGGAAGACTACCAATGAAAAAGATCCCCCAATAGAGTATTCTTCGTGCTTTCAGACTCTCTAAAATTGAAAGCACCAACAAGCATTTACCTTCACGAGATCACCAAAAATCCATGATATCGTACCAGAATGGTGTCCATAGACACCACCCCAGAGAAAACAGTTTGGAAACATTCCCACATTGGGTCGCCTTTGTTCAGAGTACTCTGTAATGTGTCTTCCTTGGATCCCATTAGTATCAAAAGTGTCCACCTCCTCCAAGTATTTCCCATATGCAGAGACATTCTCGGTATTACAGCTATGATCCCATTCGCATGAGTCAATTTCATTTGCTTCCTGGTCCACCCTACCATCATACTTTGAACAAATGAAGTTTGAGTCTCGTACTCCCCCCCTGCCCCTGTTCAGTTCCTTCCCTTCCCTTCCCTCCCCTCCCCCCCGCAATTCAGTGAGTCAGTCCGTAGACTGCTTCACACCTTTTGGTTATCCACCTCGCACTCTCGGTCAAGGAAACATCATTGCCTTGACTAGAGGCAGGTCTCCCTTTGTCGACGCCAACACACATATTCCAAAGGATAGAACCAGAGGTCCCTATACCTTAGTTTCATTAACATCATTGATGAGTTCCTTGGGACCACTTGAGAGGAGTCCTTAGTGCCTCTTGGGATGGTTTTTTCTCACGTCCTCGACTTCAACTCCATCATCGCACCATTCAGATTCATACAGGGTTTGTTCCGCACAATACTTGGTCAAAGACCCCGGATATCACTTAACTCTAGCACATTGTGAGTCCACTCGAGGGACCTAAACAGGATATGTCCCTTGTGATTTTTAGGTTGCTTTGGAGACAGTGTTTAGAAGCCCCAACAGTGCTTCGATATACCTTTATGATTGATACAACATACTTGTACCGCAGATACTCTGACTCGCAATCAGTGAGTCCACATAGCTATGTACCAGATCCAACAGACTATCAGTCATGAATATATAGCATTCCATGAGAATGCCATGGGTCCAATGTACTAGTTCAGTATTGTATTCAGCCTCACATAGAGGCAACCAGCATTGTAACATCAGTTGTATATGATCGGATCTTGTATTTTAGAGCATAGATCAAATGATTCTTTTGACATTGTCATGAGCATGGGAATGCCCACCTCGTCCATATACATGTCACACATTTATTGTATCTCACCCATTGATGGGAACCAAACTAATACAAAAACCAAAAGCCACCATGCTCCAGCCCCGGAAGCACCACCTCTATACAGTAAATCCTATGATGTATGTTGGCCATACATTGAGCTCCTACCCTCACACATGAGGGGGAAATTTGTTAACCCAAAAATCCCCCACATAGCTCTCTATGGCCTGCACCACCCAAGGACACCATCTCACAACCCCCATATCACTCCATCAGACCTTCCATTAGACCCCTACACCTCCAAAAGAGCCCAACGATGAATAAAAAGGGCTAAAAACCCTAAAAAGGAGCCCAAAATAGCCCCCTAGGAGCTAAAGCCCTCAAAAAGGGGCTAAAACCCTAAAAGGGGCTAAATTTAGGGTGGAAGGGGATAAAGGCCCAAAAAAGGGGCTAAATCCCTCACCAAGGGCTTAAAACCCTAAAACTCCTTGGAAAAGCTATAAAAGGAGGGTGGGGGGTCACTCTCAAAACACTTCTCCCTTTCCTATTGTTATGCTGCCCATGGATGCTTTGAGACCTTTGCCTCTCAAACCACCCACATTCCCTCTCCTCCACATCCATTTCCATTTGAGCCATTGCTCCCCCAACCAAGAGAGAGAGGCTTCCAGGAGCTAGGGCATGGTGTCCCATTACCCACTAAGAGAAGGTACATTTGTGTTTTTTCTGTTTGATTCTTAGCTATTTAGATTGCTTTGACTTCTAGCCATTGTAGCTTAGGTTTGTTTTGCAGGGTTTCAGGAAGTGGACCCTAACTCATTTTTTGCAAAGGGGTTCACAAAGCTTCCACTCCTTGTTTCTGCTCTTGCTTATGATTTAGTTTAGTTCTGGTTTCTATCACTAGATTAGCTTAGTTTAATTTACTGTTCTATTTACTTGCATTTCCATTTCGTTTTTCCTATTTTCCAACAGTAGGAACCTACCCTTGTGCCCTATAAGCACAAGGGAGTCATTCCTGCTCCTACAGTGAGGATAAATCCTCACTATAGTAATATTTATAGGTTTTTGGCTGCCTCATCTAGTAACGCAATCCCTTCTAGGGCATGTGACTTCCTTCTAGTTCTCTACTGCTCTGCTTCCATATCTTCAATCTTCTTCGATAGTCTCTCATTCTGATGGGTCAAATCTTTAACTGTTTGGTTCAATTCCCCAAACTAGCTTTGAGTCTACTTCTTTCTCCTTAAAGCTTATTTTGAAACAGTAATTAACTACTGGTAATGTGTGTTTATGTCATCAATATCCTCCCTTAGCCTTTTGTTAGTCATCAATAATCCCTCATTTGTTTCATTCAGAAAACTGATTTGACATTTGCATTGCTTCAGTGTTTTCTACAGATTTTTGATTTCAGAATATATGCATAGTCCCTATTTTGTTGTAGAAGTATTGTTTGATAGCCATGTTATATTCATTTTCCTGAAAATTAGATCATCATCTTATTAATCTTTGTTTGCTTCTTCTACAAGAACTTCTAGAGACCTATCTATTTTAGTACCGAAAATTTTTGGCTCTTCTGCAACCTTGTCTTTTCCTGGTGATGACTCTAGAGTCACTGAATGTTCCTTCTTACTATGAACCTGCTTAGAATACAAGCCTTATTCTTATTCCAAGTCTTCTTGAGATGAAGAGTCTTCAATTATAGTGAACTTATCTTTAGCTATCTTCGGATTTAAAATCTTTTTCATTTTAAGTCTTAATTTCTTTTTAGCTCTTGTTTTAGGTCTCCATCTCGTTTCTACTCCTCCTAGCATTACAATTGATTTGACTTGATTCTTAACAATTGAGAGTTGTATAGTCTCACCTTTTAATCCTTCTATAACTGAATCTTCTTTAGAATTTTCATTTGAACTCTGTAGATTATCAGCTTTCAACTTATCTAGAACAGGAAACTCCATTATATCTTTTTGTATACCTGCGAAACTTTGATTCTGTTCCAAAGAAGTCCTACCTTCTTCCTATTTTATATCAACTTTATGGCTCTCTTCTATATTCTCTGATAAAATGCTCTTGATTTTCATTGAGTGCTCCTATGATCTCTTCATACACAGACTCTTGAAATTTATGAACTGAACCTTCTTCTTTAATACTTTCTTTTACCATCTCATCAGATATTTCTCTCTTTAACCTCTTTACAAGGCAATGTTGTTTGTTCATCTGCCTCTTTTTGGGTTGATCTTCTTGTTGAGTATGGATACCTGGCCAAAACAAAAAGTGTTCCTAGGTTCTACCCTTTTCCTAAAGGACTGTGTTAAAAATCAACTTTATAATTCCATGATGAAAGATAGATTGTTGAGTGTGGTCTTTATGCCCTTTTACTCTAGCTAACATTTTTTGCAAGCTTTTCAAAAATAAAAAGGGTAAATTCATTTTGGACTCTTGATTTAAATGTTGGAGGAATCTGATATGATATTTGAAGACTAAGGCAAATATTCCCTCACAAGTGATGTAACTCTATATAATTCTGATGGCCTCTCTCCCCCCAGGCTTAAATTTGTGTAACTATACACCCTTGTCCCGATCTAGGGTTTCGACCATAGGAAATAAGAAATCTTTTGGATTGAAAGTGAAGGGTATTTTCTTGAACCAAAGTTCTCCATCACCTGCTATTCCTGTGGCTTCTTCAAAAAAATATGTGGTTAGTTCAAATTTGAGGGTATTAAATGAAACAACGTTCTTATCAAAACCCTGAGAAAATCTATATGATAATTCTAGGTTAAAACCATTGATTCTATGAAATAAATCAAACCAACCAGCCCTTTGAAAAATCGCTGCACAATTAGGAAAACTTTCTTCCCAGCTTGTATCCCTGGGTTCAACTCTGTTTTTTTAGCACTCTTCTTCATTTCTGTTGTGCAACCCTAGCCTATGAATTTATTTTTAGAACAATTCAAAAATATTTCAAAAATGCTTCTCTGTAACAATGAAATTGGAAGCCTAGTAAATTCGTGACAAACAGATTCATGATTTTTTCAATTTCCCCTACAAAACCAACACTCTGTCAATGTAAGCCACAATCTTGCTAATGATTTCTCTACTTGGTTGAACATATGTCATGATGATGAACACAACTACTGAATATCAAATATCATGTCTTCATATGTATCCAACAAACTTCCACAGATTTCTCTTCAACGACCACGACTACCACGGACTCCTTCAATGATTTTATCAAATTAAAAATTGATAGGTGACACCACGATCCTCAATAATCCTTGCAACTTCTCATTCACCTGTCATAGTCATTACTGGGTTCTAAACACAAATAATTTCATCGTCACAGGTGTTAAACGACTCCCTCTGCTTTCAATTACACAGCATCACCATTATTTTCCATAATTTCACAAGTTTGAGATTCTTGTAGCGCTGTCGTTCTTTGACCTTCACTCCCGTGCTACAAGAATCCTCTTTTTCATATTTTTTAACCAATGCTTAAAAAGGAGGGTTATCCATAAAGCATAAGACTTGAAATAAACTTTATTATAAGATTTTTAAGACCTTAAAGATACATATATTACTAATAATCCCAAAGAAAAACCTTAATACCCATAAACATGAAATAAATCTAAATCATCAAAATCATTTAAAGCCTAAAATAAAAATAAAATGTATTTATTACTAAAAATCCTTAAAAACAACTTAAACTATAAAATCATAGTAATTCAAAGTTTGAAAATTAGGAAAAAAAGAACAAGATCTAGTTATAAAATAACCCAAAGAGAGAAATTATTCCTTATATTTCTTGTTAATTTTTAATGAGTCAACTCGAGTCTCTCTTCATTTTTTACAAGCTTGAACAGGGGACAATATAATGCTTGATATTCACTGATTCATGGATTTCATGAGCCCGAAATGGTAGATGCTTGTTCATGTTTTCATAGTTTTGAGAGTCTAAAAACTCTTAAGAAGACTCTAGGGGGGGGGGGGTTTCATACAATTTAGTATCTTGAGGCTGGAAAAGTATAAAAAAATCCATAGAATAACTCTCTTAGATCCCAAAGGACTAAGGTATACCTTTTTCGTACTTAGTCGGCAAGGTCCAAAAAAAGGGTAAACTAATACTATATTGACATACCTTCAGAATAAGAATATAGCCTGAGTTTAGCGAGTGTGAAGGAATGCAAGATCACTCAGAAAGATCCTTTTGATTACGAGAAATGGGGCTTAGAATAGTAAACTCGATGCTTTTTTATTTAGGTTTTGCAAGCATGAAAAAGACATAAAGTACGCTCGAAACATTTTTCATGTTTGGGTCTAGAGCACGAAAACGATAAACCTAAGCTCATATCGGGTGTTCCTAATCTGTAATTTTATTCCTTAGGTTCGGAAAATAGATAAACCTATTCTTGAATATGCTCTTTTCAATTCCACAGAAAAGAGAGTATTCCTTTTGCATAAATAATCTACATGGTCCTTGAAAGAGATAAATTACCACCAATGTATATGATCGTTCACTTATTCTTAACGACTATGAACGAACAAGTTTACTTGGAAGTCTAGTCTGCTTTGGGGAGTCAGAACAGGGCCTAAAGAAAACTCCATAAGTGTGGGGAGCCTTATAAATGGGTATAGCTCACAAAAAGATGCAAAATGAGGCTCATTTTGACATGAAAAACAACTAATAAGGCTCTTGCAAACCTAACACAACTGCGACAAGGGTACTAGAAAGATTATAAAGTGTTCTAAAATAGTGTACACATGAGAAGGAGGTCCTATCCATGGAAGAACAATGATGTGTACGAGGTAAACATGGTTTTACACCATAGTCCATGGACAAAAAAGTGATGCTAGGGTTTAATGACAGATAAGGTATAAGTGCACATTCTGCAATGAGGACCAAATCCTATCCTATATGCGACCAAAAACAAATTTTCAATGATCCAGAACTTGTTGAAGCTATAAAAAAGACCATGGTATTAGTCCATTCATTAAAACTTGATTTTAAACTATAGCCAATGGGTAAATATTTGAATTTTTATTATAAATAGTTCAAAAACAAAAAAGAGACATACCATTTGGAAAATTTACTATATTTGGCAAAGTTACCTTCAAACTTCAAGTGACCACCGTGGAAAATGTATTGAACGAATTATGATTTCGCAAGGTGCAGGTTGGCTATCTCTCTTTTCTCCTCCTTTATATCCATTCAAATTTTTATTTTAGTAAAAATAATTATTGTTTTATGCATTCCCTAAGAGCTCTATGCGGCATTCACAGGTCGACTTAGTAAAATTTATGAATATGCATTCTATTCATGGTTTTTGGTACAATAGCCTGTGTATGGTTCGCGCTGTGCTAAAAGCATAGTCGTGAATACTATGAGACCTTAAAAAACCTAAAAATGCACTCATAAGAAATATTTTTGATGGATTCTAATGGTTGAATATGCTCATTTGGTAGGAAAAATCATTTTTGAGTGGAGGGAGAGGGAGCATGAATATATGGATCGAGAGGAAACGCAGGTTGCCCCAACTTTGCAAAATTTACAACGAAGTGGCTTGCAAAAATTCTATTGTATATCCAACATGAGAGTGCAAGTCCTCTTACTGGAGACTCTAGTAGATTATTGGGACCATGAGCTTGGTCTCTTTGACCTTCAGGGAGAGACACTCGAAATCAGAATAGACGAAATTTATTTCATACCTGTGCACATTGAGCGAACTGGAAGGGGTAGTAACCCTATGAGTGTACAAGATTACATTGATACATACTACCTACCTGGTACACAGAAATCAGGGACATGTGCAACAATCTTGCAAATAACTAGCATCCCCATGAAGGTGATGGTAAGCACTATAGCTAGGGTTATTGGTTCTTCTACATTACACTTGGACACACAGACCCACATTCAGGTTGCATTGAAATGTATATGGGGCACATTGTTTGATTGGTGTTTGGGGATGATACTGATCATAAAAAACAACTTTCTAATTGCAAGAGGGGACAAAGGAAGAAATTTATATATGTGAGCATCTTAGTATCATTCTTCTTTGAGAGGGTTCCTGCCCTCAACCATGTAGTACCATTGCCACCGCTCTCACCTCGTCATCCTAGACTTACGAGATGGGGAGACATATTTCTCCATCAATGTGGTGGAGGGGGGGTTTAAAGTGGTTATGATGATGATTTCTATACCCGGTGGGAAACATAGGTCCTTTCTCTTGAGAAGTTTCCATATGCCGGATTAGATTTCCAAGGAGAGCCTAAAATAGTCCTCCCTCAAGGAGAGGGATGGGGAGAGATAGGTAGGTTTTTATTTTTATCTTTTTTATTTTTATGAGTTTTATTCATAAAGTGATATATACATATGTATAAGAGTTTGACCCTTTTTATGTTTTATATGCAAAAGTTGGACTGGTGCGTTGTGATGGGAATCTCATGACATATCTATGGCCCATATAGGGTGGGGATGACAGTTTTCTATGTGTCATTAAGGGGAAGCTGGAAAGGATTCCCCAAGATTTCCCCATAGTTTAGATAGATCGGATCCCCATTCTTATACAGGAGTACATTATTGGAGTTTCGATGACCTGGATACACCTTCTCCGAAGGGTGGCTAGGGACATTCTTCTTTATAGGGACACTATGGAGGATTTCACAGCCAAGGAGGCTGAGGAGAAGGACTATACTTTGACATATATGGATGATGATCCCATTGTTTTTATATTTATACATTTTTGACAAGATCTACGGATCAAAACTTGTTATATCTATGGACATATTTTACATATATAGATATATATACATATATATATCTACTGCTAGTTATGTACATGCATTTCAAATGTGTTTGTTAAATTCATATTACAATATGTTTGTTAAGTGCAAATCTAGTATGTAGTTTGCATATGCATTAGTAATTATTTTTTCATTTCTTGAAATGTGATTGAATGAAATATACTTAATGTTTCTTTCAAGTAATATAACATGTAAAAACTGACGTAGTAAGTTATGGTTGCACACCTGATAATCACCATTGACTTGGGAAACTACTAGATGAGAGTCAAGTATAACTTACATACAAGTAATTCCATGTAGTGTAGAATCCCATAATAACTTAGTAACTACAATGTACTCAGCCAGGAACCACCGGACACAACCAGTTGTCTTGTGGGTGAAAAGATAACCCAGATTACTGAATCCATATTACAAGTATGGTGGATAGCACCATCCACAAAACCTATGAACCACTTGGGTGACATATGAATCAACCAAAATACTATATAAGAAACACTAATCAGCTAACGACCTATTGTAATAAAATACATACAATAAAAATACAAGAACAAGTACCATGCCTAGGTGTAGTACTTCTTTAGGTAGATCCCATTTCTAGGCTCCAACAACTTTTTTCCATCATTATCAGTTAATTCATAAGCTCATGTTTTCAGCACCTTCGATAGCATGTAGGGACCTAACCACATTGAATTAAATTTTCCTCCCCCCATGGGTTCCTTGTCTTGATCCTAGATTAAAACAAGTTCTCCCTTGAACAAAAATATTGGTTTTACGACTTTGTTATATTGGTTCTTGACCCTATTCTTGTCAGCTTCATTTGTAGTCAACGCATCTCTGCGCTACTCATCTAGATGATCTAAGTGAAGAAAACGTTACTCTAAATCCTTTGTATTGGGAAGCACATGAATACCTATTTAAGGGATGGAATTTTTCATTCAACAAACGCATCTGCCTCCACTCTGTGAACAATTTCAAATGGTGAAAAACCAGTAGAAGTATTGAAATTAGTATGGTATTCCCAAAGTGAAGGGTACAACATAATGTGCCAATTTGATCAGCTCGCATTAGTGGCGTGCTTTAGAATGGTTTTCAAGGTTTTGTTAACCTAATCTACTTGTCCATTCTCTTAAAGGTAAAAGGAATATGGATGATCTTTCCTAAACCCTAGCATAGTGGTCAACTCATTCATCATGTTGTTCTGAAAATAACTGCCATGGTGAGTGACAATATTCTTTGGTATACCGAAAGGAGCAATGATTTTGTTGAATACAAAGTAAGTTGTTGTTTCACCATCATCTTTGAAGGTGGGCATTTCCTCTGCCCACTTTGTGAAGTAACCTACAACGACAATGATATATTTGTGCCCCCTTGCATAAAATAGATTCCACACCATGTAATATACTCCCCACTTGGTGAAGGGCCCCACCTGCGATCATGGGAGATAAAGGAGAAGGATGCAACCTCATCTTTCTGGTATAAATATGACAAGGATGACAATGCTTCATAGCTTCCACACAATATCTGAAGATAGTGGGATAGAAATAGCGAACACGTAGAGTCTTTTGGGCCATTGCTAACCTAGATAAATGAACCCCACACGATCTACTATGGAAATCGTTCAGGGAAAGCTCTTCCTCCTTGTGGGTGAGGCACTGAAGAAAAATAGAATCTACCCCTCTTCAATATAAGGTGTCGCTGATTATGAAGTAGTTTTTAGTGTTGAATGGCAACTTGCATCGATATTCCCACGACAAGGAGAAAGGACACTTAAAAATATGGAGATATACTAAAATATATCCATATGAGGGATCATCTATTGAAATCAAAAAAATATACTCATCTGGGAATGAGTCTTATTGTGCCACTATGGCCTCTTCCGTAGGGAATTTCGCAGTCATTTCTGAAAAAACCAAGGTCTTTTTTGACTTAGCATATTGAAAATCCAAGTCAAACTCCTGGAGAATGACTATCCACTTATTGAATTTTCCCATGATTATACGACAGGATAAAATGTACTGGAAAGGATTCACATATTCCACCATTGTAGTGGTCCCCAGTAGGATATAGTGTCTAATTATTTAAATGACATAAACAACTGCCAAAGCCAACTTCTTGACATGAGAGTACGTAAGTTAAGGGCCAGCTAATGTACAAATGAGATAATAGATGACATACTCTTAAAGATTATCATCCTCCTCAACTAAAACTACTCCTATGTTGAAATCCCATGCAACCAGGTAAAATAAAAAAATCACTCATGGGATCAGACAGAGAAAGACTGATAAGGAAGCCAAAATAAAGGACCCACAATAGGTTGGACTCCCCAGGGAAGTCTCTAGTTTTGTTGTTTAGGAGAATACAACCTTATAAACTAGGGTCTCTAGGGTTACCAACGTACTAAATAAACTTCCATACATTCAGCCATTTCATATTTTGATAGGGAAATATGGAAGAGAATAGGTGTACCTTGCTTATGAGGGTCGATCCTAGATTTCTTCTTCACTTCAAATTGCTTCCACTGCTTCTAGGGAATGTCCAACACCTGAAAAAAGAAAAATATTTCCTCTAATATCTTATATATTATCCATATGATGAATGAAACAATATGCTTGTAATGAAATAACAAGAAAATTCATATATCATAATACATAAGAGTACAAAGACACATATTGGAAGAAGGACTCTGTTTAATTATAAACAAGTGAGGTAAGATTACAACCAGTATCTAAAACAATTGTTCCTCTACCAGCCAAGGACACTGATTTCTTCTGCTCCAATATCTCTAAAGGGAATCTAGGAGCATAAATTTGCTCCGGAAATGAATGATGTTTAGCCTCAACCCCTATCCTTTATTTATAGATGAGGAAAGAGAAAGGTTACAAAGGTTGATATGGCTGGAGAAGTTGAGATACCTATTATTAAGGACCCAACTATCCTAAACTAAACTTGTTTATATATTTTTATTTTTATTTAAGTCATTCGTGACTATTAATACTAGTAGGTCGCACATGATACGTGACTTTCATAAGGGAAACCCGTGAATTCCAACCCTATTGATGTATACCCAGGTTGCAATGTCAATACTCATGAATGATATGCGGGTTGCAATGGGATTAATCATAATTTCACACTAATGACGTTATAAAAAATAGGTAATACTAGTAAGAGGATGATGTATCAAAGTTCATGAACATCTATAGTGTTTTGGCCACTTCTATCCATTTTGTCCTTTTTTGTGCCAACACATTGAGTGTCAATTATTAGATGGAGAAGTGCCATCTTACAAGATAACATGTATCTTTATCTCAAGTCTATCATCATCTTCTATTTCTCCTGTAATATTGTATCATTCCATCCAGTGGTGGAATGACATGCTACATTGATGCTAATTGGTATTTGCAACCGGGATTTCTTCAAATATAGTTTCCTTGATTATGTGTAGTGCATCATCAATTGTCAAATGTTTGCTTGTGAAATCAAATGTTTGGGTGAATATTATAACTAAAATTTCCCATTCGAGAGTTCCTTTTTGCAGTTCCACTGTCGTGTACAAATTTCTTGGTACAATTTCCAGTGTGTGGATGAATTGATGGACCCACTCTTATCATGGATATTCTTTCCATTTCCTACAATCATGTTGAATATGCTCCACATGATTTGTCAGTCCTATATAATTCATATCAGAATAACTGATCTCTTCACCAAATCTGATCTCCATTAATCTTCTACACCATGGCCATTCAGAGATACACTATTTATGTGTACCCCACAATTTAGGGGGCATCACTTTCGGCAAAAAGTCCAAGGCAAACAATCGCTGCAATTTTGTAACTTTTTATTCAAACTCCACCAGAAAAGATGCAAGGTTGGGTAACCCTTCATATGTATGAAATTCTCTTGCTTTATCTCCTACCCTTTGGATAGATATTGTGATTCTTGTGCATATTCTCACGGAGACATCAGGTAGCATGTTCTACCAATTTTCTAGTGCATCACCTAAATCGGATGTGCAATATCTTACACTCTTCCAACTTAGTTTTCCATCAGTTGTTGGATTTATATAATATTCTCTTGAATACATGATATTGTACAACTTATATAAGTAGTTTCCTTGGCCTTCACTACTTATGGGATCGACATATCTCTTCCCTTCAAGCATATTGATTAGTACAACCACCCTTAGTTTAGAATATTCAAATGATAAGATCATTTTCTTAAACTTTATAATGGTTTGGTTGTCTATTTCCAAGTCCATTCCTAGAAGTGTAGGGTATGGATTTGTGTCATCGATAATTTCGATTACTTCGAAGTATGCATATGTTCTTAATATTTCAAATTCTACATGTACTTGAACTAATCTTCCAATTGGTAGAACCTTTGACTGGTTCACAAGACTTAATTGAATGGGAGACCAGTCTAGTCACAGTTTATTCATGCTTTCCCATGTTTGTCTTGTCAAAATGTTAATATCCAATCCCAAATATAATATGATACAATCCATATCATAGTCTCCTATATGCGCAGTCATTCATAGTTCTCATCCTATTTTTAGTCTCTTCCCGATGTGGTTAACTCTTTTCTCAGGTTGCAAGTCATTTCGGGTTTCCTCTATCAGTGCCGTCAGTTCTGTGACAACATATTTATCATTGATTAGTGCTAAAGAACTATTGAAAAATTCCTTAAGCTTACTAACCCTTTTCATTGGTTACTTCTTGATTACTTCTTCAAATCGTTCGATCATGGTCTTGATTTGTCTAGATGTCGATGGTTGATTATCATCAAAAAACTATGGTTTCACATCCAATAATACTTACTTCTCCTTCTAGACATCTAGCGAGGAATTCTTTTGTGGTGCGAGTCTCACCTACGGTTGTCCTTGTTGTGTATTCTAGTATGCACATGCCACGACACCTCCTCTTGTAACCACAACAATGTGAGGTTCTCTCAGCTCAGTAGAAATCATATGCATGTTCTGGTCAGGGTTCAAATTCTGATTCTATACAGGATTGAGATTTATGACAGTCCAAGCCTGCCATTTCGCAATTAGTTGTGGGCACTGTTCAATAGTGTGATCAAAATATTTAGAATATGTACAAGTATTTACGGAAATTTAGAAATCTCAAGAAAAATGTCCTGGATTCCCACAGTTCTAACATATGATTTGGCCTCTTCCATGACCAAATCCTCCTCCTCCTTGTTTTTTCCCTCGGCCTCGAAAATGTCCACACCCTTTTTGCTAAGGGTATTGTTTCTATTATGGATACTGCTTGTGCTAGTATTGTGGCTCAGGATATTGTTTGTTGATATTGTGGTGGTGGGTAATGAGTAGGATAATACTGAGGATGCGCTCATTCAGCTTGCATATGCTCGTCATTTTTCATCAAGTAGGTATCCACCAAATTTTCTTGTAGCAGTTGAAGTGCTCTGTGGTATTTTTCATCATGGACAATTAATTTACAACATTTACAGTATAGAATAGTCGGTACACTTATCCCTTCTACAATAAGGAATCTCTTGGGTGTTTATCGGTTTCGACGCTCCTGCAACGATGTAGTTCATGAGCACCGAGAAATTGTCTTAATGGTTCCTGTATCTTCTGCATCTTGTACACCATAGTTATTATTGAACCTCCTTACCTCTATTAATGTCTTGGAGTTGCACCATAAGGTTGGATAGCTGCAATGGATTTTACACCATTCCCATTCCACTATCTCCAATCAACGAGGATTCTAACTTCATTTCTATCTCCATATCTTCTATATGCGACACAATATTTTGTTGCATAAACAAGGTTTGAATGTGTGGCAATAAGGAGGTAATGAACCATTCCTTATGTTGTGCATACAAAATTTGGAAGCTTACTTTGGCCTTTAAGGTTTTTAATCTCTGGTCAAATTCCTAGACATATCTGTTGGTAGCTTCTTAATTTCTTTGATCTCAGTAATGCATTGTGATTCATACTTTGGATTCCTTAACTCATCTATCCTGCCCATTCAAATCTTGTTGAGCATTTTATGGAGAAATCCTACTTGTACTATGGAAAATTTTATGTATCAGTCAAGTGCATGACCTCGTAGAGTCGTGATTAGTTGTGCTTTCTTGATATTCTCATCCTAGATATGTCACACAGTCCACACAACTTCACATAGGAACCAATGTTTTTCTGGGTAGTCCAACCCATTTCCCAGTGAATATTGGTAACTGAATGTCAGATCCAGCCATTATATTTACTGTTGGTGTAGTCAGAATAAAATTTTGGCTAGTCAAACCCCCTTTTCCAATAATTACAGCATTAGTACTACTAGTATTTGCAAATTAAGTTGGAGATAATTACTTAGATCTTACCTTTGGAGACATTTTGCGGTGTTGTAGGTGATTTGTAACCACATTCTCGATCTAGAACTTTAGTCGACTTTTCTGATTCTATGTCTGATTCATAGATTGGCTGATACTCTTCTTCTTCATCATAATAACCTTTGTTGGAGTACACCACAAGCTCATAGCCTTATTCTTCTCTGTTCGTGCTGCAACTCTCTTTTCCTGATAGAGTCTTTCTTTGATTGTTGGATCTAAATATTCTTCTGCTTCTTAAAAATCCTGACTCTATTTTAGTTCCATTGTCTCCTACGAACATCTCAATTCATGGTCTGTCATTTTTCACATAGTTCTACTGAGACATAGCCACTCTTTTTACACACAATCTTCTCACATTTGCAAACTACCTTCTTCATGTTGTCCGCCGATTGCACACCAGCAGCAAAAATCTTCCGAAAGCTGTCTCCTCACTTGAGAAAGTGGGAGAAGTGTGACCTTGGGGGCAAGCACAGAG
>LPNX010627532.1:0-11332 GCA_001517045.1 Pseudotsuga menziesii
TGGAAATAATACACAAAAAATGGAAGGAAAATGTAGTCGTAGATGCACTCTCCAGAAAAGATGAGGATATTACCTCTTACTCCATCTCAGTTGCAATTCTAGAATGGCTGAATGAAATACGAAGTGAATACGTCGAGGACCCAGAAACAAGCACTATAATTAACAACTCCAACCATGACCCCAAGTTTGAATTGAAAAACGATATTCTTTGGTATAAGGGGAGGATTTATTTGAACTCAAACTCTAAATTCAAGGTTAAAGCAATAAAATAATCCCATGATTCACCAACCACCGGACATGTAGGATTATTCAAATATTATTATAATGAAAGAAGGTCATTTTTCTGGAAGGGAATGCAAAAAAATATCCAGCAATATGTGGCAGAATGCGACAATTGCCAGAGAAACAAAAGTGAAAATGTTTTAACCCCAGGGTTACTCCAACTCGTACACATTCCAAACCAGAAATGGGAAGAGATATCAATGGATTTCATCGATGGGTTACCTCTGTCAGAAGGAGAGGACAAGATCCTTGTAGTGGTCGATTGATTAACCAAATTTGCTCACTTCACGACAATTAAAAAAACAGACATGGCAAAACAAATTGTAAGTATTTTGCGAAAATGTCTACAAATTGCATGGCTTCCCAAAAGTCATTGTTAGCGACAGAGATGCAAAATTTAATGGAAAATTTTGGAAGGAATTCTTTAAACAAATGGGTACATCACTCAATATGAGATCATCTTACCACCCCCAAACAGATGGTCAGACTGAAGTCTTAAATAAATGCTTAGAATCATATCTACGTTGTTTCGTAACAGATAAATAAAATCATTGGTATCAATGGTTACACTTAGCAGAATGGTGGTACAATTCAACATACCACACCTCTGCAAAAATGACCCCTTTCCAAGCGTTATATGGGTATGAACCTCCAAATTGGAAGGATTTGGTTCTGAGCAACAGTAATGTTCCATAAGTAAGAAACCAACTAGAGAAATCCCAAAAAACAATTGAATTACTAAAGGATAACTTAATCATGGCACATAATCGCATCAGGCAACAAGTAGATCAACGCAGAACCGAAAGAGAATTTGAAGTAGGAGATTGGGTATTCGTAAGACTCCAACCCTATAAACAGGTATCCCTTAAAAGTGGAGGGAAAAACAATTTGGCCCCAAAGTTCTATGGACCGTACCAGATTATCCAAAAGATTAGTCAAGTGGCATATAAATTACAGTTACCTGATAAAAGTCGTATCCACAATGTCTTCCATGTATCATGTCTCAAAAAAATGTTGGGTAAACATCAAATAGTACAAACAATACTTCCTAGGTTAGATGAAGGAGGAAGGGTCATTTGGGAACCTGAGGGAATCATTGCAATACGAGAAAGAAAAATCTGTTCCAGAACACTCAAGGAATATCTCGTTAAGTGGAAGAATTTTTCAGATGAAGATGCATCATGGGAGACAGAACAATTTCATCAACAATACCCATCCTTACCCTTGCTTTGAGGACAAAGCATTCTAAAATATGACGGCAATGTCATGTATCTAATATTACGAGCAATTATTTTAATATTAATGTAGTATTAATTAAAACATAGGATCACACCCTTTCAGTGAAACAATGTATTTTTAACCTATAAAAGGTTTTCTCATCATTGTAATTCAATCATCAATCAATATTCAATTTTATTGTGGTTAATTTCCAGAATTCATGTGGGTTTTAGAGTTTTAGTCCGCCTCAGAAATGTTGTTCGACTTTAAAGCTACGTGTGCCAAATTGAAAGATTTCTCTTATTCAGAAAACGTGGAGCTTAGGCTATTGGATAAGGAGATTTTCCATGTCCCAAATTTTTCATTGGTTCACAATGGATTAATCACATTTTGCATATTCATGAGATTTTGTCAAATTTATGCTAAGGGTCAAATAATTGCCAAGGAGGAAAATTACTAGTTTCCTAGGTTGGGGTGGAAGCTTTGGGATTTGGAATAAGGGGGGAAATAAATGGTGTTTGAACATTAGAATGGAAAAAATATTTAATAAAAGAGATAAATAAATAAATATAATGGAAAATCAAAGTGACAATTGATCATGAAGACACATGGAGGATGTGGGACCCACACAAGCTAGATTTTCTATGCCACATGGCATCCTCCTCTTGCAATTTCGAATCCATGGGAATCATAATGTTATTGGATGAGTGAAAAGGATAATACACTTTTCCATATGCATAATAGGTCAAATTTGGAAGGAAATGTAGCTTACATGGCAGAGGAAGAGTCATTTTGGAGCTAGTGAGACACTTGGACTAGATTCCCTAGCTCTATGATAACAATGATGAAGATTCTATGACACCTATGACACAAATCAGATATCAAGGATGAAATATGACATATCTGGCATGTCAGGTCAAAATATAGCATCCAAGAGGGTGCTAATGTGAGCTGGGTAAGCTCAATGGGTTCCTAGTCAAATTGGGGGAAGATGGAAGGCTAGGAAAGGAAGGACACATGGCAAATCTTGAGCACACACCCAAATTTGAATTGGATTGAGTTTGTGGATGTATTGGTAACCTTATAAGTCTAATTATTTTTATAAAATACATAAATCAACCAAGAGAAGGGCTATTTTTCATTTCAGAAATTGTCATTTGTAAATTCTGAGAGCTAGTGGATGACTAGTTTTCTTGCCTTAGACAATTTCATGGGTGAAATATTCCCATCCAAGTTGGTGTTTGGAGAGTCCACTCAGGTCTTTCATGGAGATTTAATAGATTTTTATTCACAGGTGTAAGTTATAGGGCATCTATTGGTTTCTTATATTGCACCACTTTCTCTCAACCATTTCCAGTTTTTATGGCATATTCTTGCACACTGAGGGATTGTGCTTTGGGTGAGCTATTGATCTCTTTGGGGAAGATTATAATGCCCAATTATTTTATGTTCTGATGTAAATTCTCTATATTTCAATTTCAGAAGACTATCAGGTTGAAATACCAAAATATTTCATGCAAAAATGTTAAACAATGAAGAAATAGTGTAATTTCCCCCACTATCTTGTTGTAAACCATTGTAATGCTAGTTATTTAGAATTGGTATAGATTTTAACTGTCCATTATTTATTTTAATAATCTCAATATGATATTTTCTTCATTCTTAGAAATTATCAGGTCAAAATATAAAATGTTTGTATGAAAAGTGATTATTAATGAGCAAACAATGACCATTTCCACACTACATTGATGTATGCTATGATAATGTTGATTATTTCAAATGGGAGAATGTATATATGATATATTTGTGATTAATGTACTTTAATTTATGATTATTACAAGTTTCACATGCATCACTTAATTATTCGAGGTCATTTTGCTCAGTTTAATTGCATTTGGGGAAGATTTGGTGCCATTTCCCCAAGGGTCGAACTAGTGATTTTGTAGCTGTTTGGGAGAGGGTAATAACAGCTTGTACAAATTGAATAATTATTCATATGAGACATTAACAATTTCCCATAAAAATCCTCTACCTCTGTTCAGACATCACATGAGTATGAAGAATTTTCTATTGAAAATACTGAATATCATTTCGAGACACATTCTACCTTGGAAATGAAACAAAGAGCATCTACTGATGGATGATTCAACTATGAAGGAGTACCTACTGATGGGTGCTCACAACTCTATGTTGGTGACATAGAGATCATATTTCAAAATGTTGCTGCAAGCCAAATTTCTAGTAAACATTAAAATGAAGACCTTGTAGCAACTGAAGAAGAAACAAGATCAACTTCCCTATCACCACTTGAGCTTCATGAAGTTGGTCCAAGCAAGAAGGAAGAAGATGAGGAGGTTCATTTGTAAGAGACTCATTTTCTTGAAGGGTCCTTAAATATGAATGAAAATAATATCCAATTGGCCCTTAGAATACTCCATGACACTCGAGCATTAGTGTCAAATTCTTGTTGGATAGCTACTATGATTGGAGGAAACATCCTTCCTTGAAGACATGGAGAATATTCAAAGAGCAATGCGCCATATATAAGGTAATTTCATGTCTTTTATTTTGTCTAGAAACCATTTGTTTGAGATTAATTAATTGTTACATGATTCATACTTGAATAATAATGAGGATAATCATAAGCTCACAATTCAAAATGAGAAACTTCTTGGAAAGTTTCAAGATACTTGTTTTTCCTCCTATGTTTCAAATTGTCAAATGGTAGATTGTTTGGAGGATTCTCATGACATGGTAGATCATGATAAATGTGGAAATTTGAATTTGCTTATTTTTTTTGAAGAATATCTTAATCAGATCCAAACACTTGATGTGGTGGAAGAGGAACTTGAATTGTCTCTTGATGAAGGTTATGCAATTTTTAAAGAAGAGCATGATTCCTTTACATTGGAACCCATCTATGACAAAGGTTTCACACTTTTGAAGGAGATGCATGATACTACCCATATGGATCCTTCACATGATGAAGAATCTGCACTTTTTTATCCTTTGGGTGAGTTAGTTCATTCTCCTACATCCTACAATTCCACGTTTTGCAGCATTAGTCTCAATGAAGTAGCGGTGAAAGAGTTTTTTATGGCGCCATATGAGGAGTATGGAACTCCTAGATTTAATTTTTATGATTACATGGTTATAGCACACTATTATTCGCATTTGCAGAATCATCCTTTGTTACTTTATGATGATGCACATCTACATGGATGCACCTATGATGTTAACTTGAGTCCCTTGGAGACTCATGATTTTCCTTGTTCTTTGCCTAGTCTATTTGATGTTGGAGGAACTTCATCCCACACTTGGGTGAAGAGATATATTATTGAAGAACATTATTATTGGCAGAAACACCCTCTATTATTTCATGGTGATATACATATTCATGGTTGTATTGATAAGATGTCTTTGAGCCACTTGAAGTCTTCATGTTTTCTTTTCTCCTTATTTGGTTCAGATTTTCGTGGAGATTCTTCATTCACTTCTTGGATGAAAGAATACATGGCTGAATATTTTGATACATATCACATCCTTTTGGAGAAAAATTATATTACATGGGATCCTCACCTCTGTCATTGGAGCATATTTGATTGGTCACTTGAAGCTTTTATTCACTTGGCAAATGGTGGTCCACTTACTTGGAGGTATAAGCACTTTCATGATTTTTTGATGAGGAACCTCCTTTATGTACATTTTTATTATGTTGTTATGTACTTTGATGATATATATTATGTAATCATGATGTTTCTAAGAATTCATACAGGAAAATGGGATCCCAAAATTCTCTTTCCTAATGGTATGGGTTGGAGAGCAGTCTTAATAGTTGGAGTGCAATATAAGCAATGGGACCCTGGGATAGTTTTTAGTCCCATTGATTTCAATTTTTTTAGGAAATAAGATGTATGGGAGATGTGCTCCCCACTTAATAAATTTATTTTAATCAGATTATTGCAGCAGCAAGCATGGTGGTTCCTCTCAAAAATATTCATGGAATTTCAAAGACTCAAAGTTGGGAAACACAACTTCATAGAACCATATAGAAAGCAGGTTATTCAACACCCATGTTTGAAATTGCTTGAGGAAAAGCAATAGTGGGAAGAGAGGATTTTTCATGTCCCAAATTTTGCATTGGGTCACAAAGGCCTAATCACATTTTCCATATTCATGAGAGTTTGTCAATTTAATGCTAAGGATCAAATAATTGTCGAGGAAAATTACTAGTTTCCTAGGTTGGGGGTGGAAGCTTTGGGATTTGGAATAAGGGGGACAATAAAATTTTCCACATTCACCATAGGTCAAATTTGGAAGTAAATTTAACTTACATGGTGGAGGAAGAGTCATTTTGGAGCTAGTGAGACACGTGGACTAGATTCCCTAGCTCTATGGAAACAATGATGAAGATGATATGACGCCTATGATACAAATCAAATTTGAAGTCTGACATCTGACATGTATAACATTTCAGGTAAAAATAGAGCATAAAATATGGCACCCATGTGATTTGGGTAAGATCAATGGGTTCGTACTCAAATTGGGGAAGATGGAAGGATCGGAAAGGGAGGACACCTGGAAAATCTTGAGCACACACCCAAATTCGAATTGTCTTGAGTTTGTGGATGGATTGATAACCTTAGAAGGCTAAGTATTTTTATAA
This sequence comes from Pseudotsuga menziesii, assembly GCA_001517045.1. Classification (NCBI taxonomy): domain Eukaryota; kingdom Viridiplantae; phylum Streptophyta; class Pinopsida; order Pinales; family Pinaceae; genus Pseudotsuga; species Pseudotsuga menziesii. Next base: position 6,167 of record LPNX010627532.1, read on the forward strand.
AATCCATGAATCAAATAAAAATAAGTTCTTTTGTTCATTTTATAAATTGTCATTTGTGAATTGTGAGAGCTAGTGGATGACTAGTATTCTTGACTTGGCCAATTTCGAGGGTGAAAGATTCCCATCCAAGTTGCTGTTTGGAGAGGCCACTCAAGTATTTCATGGATATTTAATGGATTTTTATTTGTAGTTGTAATATACATGGCATATCATTGTTCCTTCTATTGCAGCACTTTCTCTCAACCATTTCCAGTTTTTATGGCATATTCTTGCTCATGGAGGGATTGCGCTTTGGGTGAGCTATTGATCTCTTTGGGGAAGATTCTAATGCCACATTATTTTATGTCCTGATGTAAATTATATTTAATTTAAATTAATAATACTCTCAGGTATAAATACCAAAATATTTCATGCAAAAATGTTAAACAATGAAGAAATAGTGTCATTTCCCCACTATCTTGTTGTAAACCATTGTAATGCTAATGATTTCGAATTGGGATAGATTTTCATTGTCCATTACTGATTGTAATAATATAAATATGATATGTTATTTATTATTATAATTTATCCATTTTAAATATCAAATTTTTGTATGGATAAGTGATTATTAATGAGCAAACAATGACGAGTTCCACACTACATTGATGTATGCTATGATAATGCTAATTATTTTGAATGGTATAATTTATCTATTATATATTTATGATTAATGGACTTTAATTTATGATTATTAAAAGTTTCAGGTTCATCACTTAATCATTCGAGGTCATATTACTCAATTTAATTGCATTTGGGGGAGATTTGGTGCCATTTCCCCAAGGGTCGAATTAGTGATTTTGTAGCTGTTTGGGAGAGGGAAATAATAGATTGTATAAACTGAATAATGATGCATATGAGACATTAAAAATGTTTCTTAAAAATTATCCTCCTGTGTTCATAAATTAGAGTGGTTTTTGGAGCATTTGAGAATCCATTTCCAACATTTACCCAGGGGGAATTGGAGCCCCAATTTGCTAGTAAAGCCTCCTACCTTTACCAAAATATTAAAAAAAATTAAGAAGTAATTGGAGGGTAATAAATCATTCCTGGACATCATATTCAAGTCCTAATATCATTCATATACCTTCCAATAACATTTGGGATCATCTGGGTCAATTTGGAGATCTAGACATCAAAACTAGTCGAGGGTCGAAATTGGGGAAAAAGTGAAAAATTGGTCATTTAATAGAAAATATTAAAATGGGACATTACAATATGATCAATATGGATCTTCCAGCTGCTGATAAATGGAATATAGTTGAAAATTATGAGAAAACTAAGTACAAGTTGCGCCAATGAAGACATGAAGATCACGTAGATTTTACAACTAAAGATTGATTTTAGTTATTTAGTTTGTATTTAGAAGCAGTTATTAGTCAAGAAGTGTCGATGAAACATGTAAAAAAATTTGCAACTACTTTTAGCAGTTAGTTATTTCCTTGAGCTCATGGGGAAATGTATAAATAATTCTACATTTTATGAGAAAAGGGTGGAAACCTGTGAGACTTTAGCGTTATGTAATTTTGAGATTTGTCTTTAATAAAAGTTGTAGAGCCGAATGCTGGCCTTTGAATGAAAAGATTCATGTATATTTCTCAATTACAGTCTGTGATTTCTCTTGTTTATCTGCATGCCCTTCTTGTTAACCTTTCCATTATGTTTTATTTCATATTTGACATAAGTGTGTGATAGTTTTCAGAATTCATACTTCGTTATGCTACGACTATCGTTGTAGATATTCATAAATCATTTCTACCAAAGTTAATGCAAAATTCATCTAGTCGGTGCTCTGTGTTAATGTATTTTCATCATTTATTCCTTATCACTAGACCAAAAACATATTGACTCTAACCAAATTATTATCTTTCTTTTGCAGACATTTCCCATGCAAACTGCTCTATGTTTCTTGATAATTGTGACTCCATATCCCAATGTACCCTTATCTTGTTTCAACCACAATAATATCTGAATTTCATTTCATGTCTATATCTGGCCTTTTTATATATCTGTGAGATATCCCTCTCTAGAGACAGAGAATCCAGCTCCCTCTCTTAAAGTGGTTATGTTGTTACCTCGGGGTTCACCTTCCACAACCTTGGGTGCGATTCTTAGTGCTCACAATGATGATGATGATGAAGATGATGATGATGATGATGCTAATGATGATGCTGCTAATGATGATGATGATGGTAGTGAAGATGGTGATGATGATGATGATGGTGATGATGATGATGATCATGATGCTAATGATGATGATGGTGATGGCGGTGATGATTATGATGATACCGTTGATGATGATAATAATGAGGAGGAGGAGGAGGAGGATGAAGATGGTGATGATTATGATGATACTATTGATGATCATAAAGATGAAGATGATGATGATTGTGATGATTCTAATGAGGATGAATATGATGATGATTGTGATGATTCTAATGTGTATGAAGATGATGATGGTGATGATGATTGTCATGATGATGATGATTATGATGATAATAATGAAGATAATACATGATTATGATTCCCATGATAACAGTGAAGATGATGATGATGATGATTGTGATGATAACATTGTTGATGATGACGATGATTATAACATTGATGATGATGAGGGTGAAGTCAAGGATGATGTCGATGATGATGATGGTGGTGGTGGTGGTGGTGGTGATGGAAATGATGAGGAGGAGGAGGAGGAGGATGAAGATGATGATGATTATGATGTTTCTAATGAGTATGAAGATGATGATGAGGATTCTAATGAGGATGAAGATGATTGTAAGTTGTTGCAACAATGTGCTTTGAGTTTTTAGTTACATTTCCTATTGAGTTGCTGAAACAGATGATTAATTAGGAATATAATTGTTGAATAGTTGACTATGGAGTGTGTGAATTTATTTCTAGAAGCATGCCATCAAATTCAAGAATGATTGTTGTTACAACTATTTTCTGTCACCTGATTTGATTAATGTTTATCTTCGTTTGTTGCTGAGACTGGTAGTGATGTGTGATTTTATTGAATGAAAATATTGTTTTGGAGTGTTTTAATTCTAGAACAGCTTTACTTACAACAATAGATTGGATTTAACCTCTTGAAAAAGTAAAACTAGATAATTATTCTATGAATTATTGTGATTTGAAGGATTGTGAACCTTTTTATTCTTAAAGATTGAATTAGCATTAAGGATTGGATTGATCAATGGTATAACATAGTATTAGGTTGCAAGTTTTTATTTTGAATGAACATGGTGATTTATGATTATCATTTATTGTGTGTTCATGCATATATTTTGTGTAGTTTCCTTTGAAATAACGATACTTCCCTGGGTTGACAATTTATATTGAGCACTTTGTTTGTGAATTAATTAGCGATTATAGTGACCAAAAACTAATTTATGAATTAATTAACACTAAAAATAGAGGAAATTAGTAAAACAAATTATACCATATGAAGATGCAATTAATATATTACATACCTTAGGAGTTCTATGAAATAAGTGTTTGATCAACCATTGAAAACATTCAAGTTCACCAACAACAGTATAGAATATAGATGATTCGTTGTTGAGCCTTCGTAAATAGGTTCTTGGGACTTCTCAAGTAGAGAACCATCATGAATATCATGGAGGTTTTCCTCATCCAATGGAGAAAATGTGCCTTGGATCAATCTATTTATCTCATATTTGTCATTTTTATCAATAAAGTCATCTTTGTCCATAGGATCATTAAGAACTCGATCCTCAATATTCTAATATCATTGTTCATCACCGTGTAAAGTAGTATTTCTACTATTATGTGGAAAACAACTCTATGGATATCGACATTTAGGGGGAATTTTCTTTATATTTACAAACAATGTAATAACATTAGTGTATAATATACAACACATATATTTAAAATGATAAAACATTTTGTGAATACATGATTAGTACTATTACAAGAAGTACATTATGTAATTGATAACATCTTACCAAGGGATGATATTCATACCCCCCTTCAATATTCCCTTTCTCCTTACAATGTTTTCCAAATGTTTTTCTTAAAATTCTTCTTGTTCACAAACCTTTTCAATCATTGCAAGGGAAATAACACCTTCCATCACCCTTCGCCTCCAATGCTTCCTTAGACTCAACATACCTATCATTATTTTCTTCCCAACTTTATTTATTTGACATTATAATATCCTATAAGAACCAACAAAACTCAATCAATATATAAGTAAATTGAATAGAGGATATATATAAGCGATAAATCTATATAAGTATTAGTATTGAGGAGAAAATGAATAGTCAACTCACTTTATGTATGGCCCCACACATAAAAGGAGACAAAGAATTTAAAAAAACTAACCTGGAAACCAAAGGAGATCAAAAATTTGATGTGTTACAGGACTCTTGAAATCACTGATCAAACAATCAACAGATAAATTGTTGCAGCTATATCAAATAATTTGTTGAAATATGAAATAAGATCATGTATTTATAGATCAATGATCATGGCAGTTCAAGCGAAAATGTACGACGATCATATTCCAACAATAAAAAAATGTCAATGATTGTTACTGTGATGGCCATTTATGTTGCACATGTTAAGTTTACCATTGTTATAGCGCTGAAACTTGTGCTTCCATTGTTACAGTGACAAACAACTCATATATATCTCTATTGATACAAACATTCATCACTATAGTGACAAAATGTTATTATTGTCGTTATAGCAATGATTACCAAGGGCCATAACATTTTCTTTTCAAAAAATTTATCTGTTTATCCATGAATTTTTTTATTTTAACTTGTTCGTGCGAATTTTTCATGAAACTTTTGAGTCATATGTACTAGTGATTGTAACAACAAGCATAGTTAGGTGCTTAAGTGTAGTGGGAAGAAATTATTCTACAAATGTTGTTAAGAGAAAGAATATCCATAATTGGAACAGTCCCAAGAGGTAGATCTAGAAGATACTACGCTAAAAAATATCTTGCCATGCATTGGCCAACATTACCAATCCTCAAACTCTCAGGATATAAGGATATATAAAAAAATAAAAAGGTAGTGTTTACAAATTAAAAACACTAACCCGTAACTTCATTAATTACAAATTAGTGAAAATTCTCAATTTCTTTATATATCC
>LPNX010627534.1:2042-35490 GCA_001517045.1 Pseudotsuga menziesii
TCATATGTCCAAGGCCTTACATATTTAAGCACAAACCCATTAAATATAAATTTCCTAAAAAGAAAAACCCTAATTGTGAAATACTATAGGGATTTGAACCCTAAAATTAAAATTTACATCCAGATAAAACAAAAGGAAGCAACAAGAAAGAAAGGGTTCCATAATTGAAGATAATTATGGAATTCTTTTATTTTACTAGAATTTACTCTAAATATTAATAGGAACCTAAATAAATCATGCACCAAGATCAAGAGTAGGAATTTACATACTTGAATTTCTACTATGCAGAGTTTTGTTTCATTCACCATACCTTACAAATTTCGATCTTTATAAAATTTGGTTGCTCCAAAATACTTCCCATTAAGTCTCTCTTGCAAAACTCCACCCTCAAAATTTCAACAAAATAATGAGATAGTGATTGGGTTTTCTTTTTCAAAACACTTTATCAAACTAGTATTTTGAAAATGGAATTCTCACTCCTTTTTTATCTCATGGAAAAAAAATGTGCATTTTTTCACTTTTTTGCATACTTTTTCACTTTAGTATACAAGTGCACCAGTGCAACCTAATATATAATGTACCATTCACTATAACTTCGTACTACTTTTTCTCATAACCAGTTCACCTATATTAAGATATGATTGCACCATTGTGATATAGGTTTAAAAGTGCAATGTCTAGGCATAAAATAGGAAAATAGACATTTAAAAAAGGTATTTTCATGTTGCAATATGTGAATACTAGTTCACTTATAATATAAGTGGCCACTAGTGAACCTATGGTATATAAGAGCATCAGTGCAGTATAGTTTGCAAAGAACGCATTTGTTGGAATATTCAACCCATATAGACATTATCCTTAATCATTTAAAGCTTGAATGGTGTGTGATGTACTATTAACCATGGTCTTAGAGATGGATAAGCTATTACTTCCCCTTTAGATACTAACCACCTCTAGAGTGAATTAATTTAGGATATGACAACTTGGAACAAAATTAGAACAAGATGATCACATCATTGGAAAAACCTCCTTAGTATATTTGATATGATAGATAAATTAAAGTTGGCACAATTCGACCATGTAGATAAGACAATATATAAAGATAAGGTATGATAAGATAAGAGAGAACTTGATTTTCTCAGTTCAGTATTGATAAAAAATTATGTTAATTAGATGAGAACTCAAATTGTTAAATTCAATGATGTTAACAAGGAAGACTTCAATTAATTAAAGGAGAAATTGAATTGTTCACTTCAGTGATATTAACAAGAAGGACTTTAGTTAAAAGAGTTAATTGATCATTAACATAGAATATATAATTCACTAAGTTTTTTGCAAGATGACACTTGAGTTAAACTAAAAGACAAAACTTAAGTTACAATAATTGAGTTATGACATTTTCTTGACAACACTTGAGTTAAACTAAAATATGACACTTGAGTTAGCATCCTAACTAAGTGGTCTAGCATTTAGTTGAAGGGAGAGTTCATCCTGAAGTCAAAAGACAAAGATATAAGTTCATCATGATATTGCGCACTTGTTATGTAGGATTCTATGATATGAAAGTGTAGAGTGAATCCAGACTTGAAGGTATTCTCTATATTGTGCATGTGACCAAAAAGTACAAATTGGTTTAGTGTAGAATATGTTGTTGGGTTCTTCTATTATTCTCTCTTCTCTCTTGTTCTAATATTGCACCATGGGTGCTTGGTATTTATCTATGATAATGCAATAGGGGTTGTTTATGTAATATGATCATTGTAAAGACATTCTCTACAATCCATCAATATACTAAGGAATATTTTGATGGAATTTTCTAACTCAATTCATAGAGGGTTTCCCCAAGGTAAATGATACATTATGTGTGATTGCTTATGATTTTGATTATTCAATTGATTCAAGTACTACTATAATTCCACAGTTAAGATAAAAAAAATCAACAATTTGTTCATATTCTTAGGAATGGTGGGAAAACCAAAGACACCATTCTTTCTCTACAAAAAAGACTGTTATAATTTAGATAACCATATATAACATTCCATAATAAAGTGGATGAAAAATTAGCTTTTCCATTTTGAGATAGGTAGGTAAAGTTATGAAATCTTATAGATATGCCTTTCAACTTCAACAAATTTCCATATTCATACCTAGTCATGGTGACCTGGTTACTAGAGGACGTCCTTATATCTACAATTCCATCTATCATGTGGATGGAATGGCTTTGCTGTCGAATCTGCAATAAGGACAACAAGATTCTCTACAAACTTGGAAGATAGAGAACATTCTGAAACAAACAGTTGGGGAACCCAAGTAGTTTGAGCATGATGGGACCAATTCCCCTTGGTTTAAGGATGGATTTCTATGCAATTAGTGATTCAAAACATGTTTTCTAAAATTCATGTGTCTGATGTTGCACTAGTATCGGGAAACCAACAATATTGATAAGATGAAAAAGATAGTATTTCATTTATTCGAAGATTACAATGTGAAACAATATAATGAGCCAATTCAGGATATTTACCAACCTCTTGGCTCTTACTCTTGTATTCTTTATTTTGGTTATGTATTTATTCAATGGAGTCCCAATGGGACCAACACTGATCTACTTCATGTCTATTCTCTTTGAGTTGTTTATGCCCCCCTACCTTTGAGCTTTCTTCTTCCTTGTCCTCTTTTGCTACACTTTCCCTTGGAATAGTTATAAGAAAGGAAAAGTGTTCTTTATTTATCCAACTATAGATGCAAAATAATTCATCTTCTGCAACTTTTTACCTCTGTTTCCTGCAAATAAATGGAGTAATTGGAAGAAGAGGAAAAGGTGCAGGCCTAATTCTCTTCCGCCTTATTTACAAAAACAACTATTTACTCTTTATGCATATTATATGATATTTTTGTAGGCTAATTGAGCTTTCTGCAGACTCTATCATATTTCTACAGATGTTATACTACTCCTACAAACACTTTATTATAAATCATAAACCATGGATCTTGAAATATTGAGCACCCTTCTAACAATCTCTGAGACAATAAACCTTGAGACTTTAAAATTTTACTTCTTCACAAATAAGAATGAGTGAAAATAAATTCAAATGGTATACTATCTTAGTGTGAATCCATCACCCCAACAACTCAATAATCTATGATTCTAGGTAATATTCACAAACTATCCTTCCAAAATCTCAGTATATACATGATTGAAATGAAATAAGAATCAAAGTTGACCAATTTGACACTACTTACAGATGTTGATTAATGAAAAGATTAGGGTTTAACAACTCTGTTGAGAGGTCACAATATCCAAATTTTTAATGCACATAATCTTTAGCTCCAATATAATTTTCAAAGAACTATTAACTACCTTTCTCTTAGAAGGAACGGATGGTATGGAGCTTGATGGATTGGATAGTGCCTTCAGCAAGGTTGAGCTGAGCAAAGATGATCCTAGAGAGAGAAAGCTTGGTTATAAGGTGCATAAGAGTTACCTTTCCTGAAAGCATAGACTAACAAAGATAGAACTCAAGGAGGGAAGCCACTGAGCCTAGGAGAGCTCCAGCGTGCTGGTGATTTCTTTATGTTACCAGACTAAGTGAGCCTCTGCATGTGCAAGGTAAGAGTGTGCAATGAGGTGGTCGCATATCAATTTATTTTATAGGAGTTTCAAAACGTCTTTGCGTGGTCATATTCAGAAATTTCTAGACTCGATCCTACCATTGTCGAATTCAACTCATGAAATAATGTAAGCAGAAGAGATTGAAGCTATTTAAAGGCATACATTATCTAACACTTTACTGGAAACTATTAACATAGCCTAGTTGACGTGAAGCGGGTACCGATTAGGTAGTGCTTTATTATATTAGTTCTTGTTTCTACCTACCAACATAAGGGGGATTGACGAGTGGGAATTCCAAAGGAGGGAGCCTTCAAAGGAACCTTCCAACCAAAGCCTTACAACCAGAGCCTTACAACCAATACCTTCCAATAGAGCAGAGCCTTCCTAGTAATACCTTCCAGTTTCAACCTACAAAAGGAAGCCTAACTAAGAAAGACCACCTCACAATGGAAGAAGCCTTCTAGTTTCAACCAACTAAAGAGGGCTGGCCTAACCAAAAGGGCCTAAACATGGAAGCCTTCTTGTTTCAACCTAACCGTTGAGATTATTGAAAGGAACCAACCCACCTACCCACAAAGGAAGATAACAGAGTGCTTGATAGCTATCACTTGTATACCAAGAAATAAAGGGCAATGGCCAAGATACCCTGTTAGTGATCTAAATCATTGCACCAGAATAGGTGAAGGATCCAGACCGACGAACCATGAGTGCCCTTCGGGAGCTGAACACTGAACAGTGTGCATAGCATCAATTAGAAAGCCTTGTTTTAATTACTGACTGCTTTACTTCTTGTTGGGCTCTTGATCGCTAGCGCTTGCCAGAAAAAATCATCACATGAGGGTCCGATACTGATTGCCTTCATTAAGCCTCCCTGTCGCTTTTATGATTTGTTCCCCTAGTGAGATCACCCTCCTTTCACTTTATTTTAGCTTCGAACCCAGATGGCTAAAAGGAAGGAAGAAGAGGAAAGATTGATACATCAACACTTGCATGAGAGGCACTTGGTTGAGTGACTTGGGTGTTGTTCAACCTTGAGTCCCATACCTTTACCTAGATGTATGACCTTTAGCCATGTCCAGGCGGTACCTTTAAACCAATTTCGCTTCCATAAAGCCCACCTTTCAATAGTACGCGCTAATATAATCCACTAGGGTTGATAACTTGCAGTTGTCTTTAGGAAAATAGCTGAATTATAGCATTTAAGCTATGAAGTCACTTGTCCGCATCAGGCAAGGTAATTCCACCCTCTAAGGTCAAGATAGGCAGTGCTCCATAAATAGTAGGGTGAAGGCAGGCAGTAAGTAAAGGTAAGGGTAGGCTTCAAAAGTCAATATGATTGGTATAAATGTAAGTGCCAGCCCAAGCAAGCCCGTATGTCCCATCTGTCCAATCAATAAGAAAAAGTGAAGTGAGCAAGTATCTACAAAGTGCCCACCCAAGCAAGCCCATGAATATCAAATTTTAGGTAAGTGAGCCTATGGAAAGTAAATAGTAAAGGTGGATAGAGGCAACCTTTTATTCACTAGTGTAAATGCCCTCTAGTTGAAACACAACTAACATTGGGATTCTTTACCAACGCTTCACCACTAGCTATTGACACTTCAATGCATCTCTCATGTAATACATCCATTCGTAGAGCTAGATTTCTCTACACAACTCTAATTAATCCACCATCAACTCAATTCTCAATATTTTTTATGCTTGTGTAAAATATTTCGATGGAAACCAAGATTGTTTCATTGCATGTAACATATTAGAAATCAATATACAACTTCATTTGTAGTTGATTACATTCCTATAGCACCTCAAACTTTTCCTCTAACCCCTTGACATGATCGACCTCTACATGTTAGCTCCATGGGATCTTCACTTACAGAGAACATAGAGAGGCACACACTAAAATATTAGGGTTTCTACACTCACCCCACCACCTCTCAAACAATGTGGGAATAAAATGACTTCACACAAATGTATTTAGCAATACTTGGAGTCTATCTCGAATTCAAAGCAGACATCACACATTTTTCTTCATGATACACTAGTATCCACTCTCACAACATGTAGAAACAATCGTCATGATGTAAACCACAATGCTCTTTACTAACGTAGCTGCTACTCTATGATATATATTGCAATGCAAGTAAGACGCATATAGGTTTTGGGAGAGAAAATCATAAATGAGACTAAATTATAGACACCAAAATTGGGTTCGTGTAGGTTGATGTTACAATATAATAGTGTTCGGGTTTCTAGATGAGGAGAAGGAATAATCAACTATAGAAGGAATCCACAACGACAAAACAAATATTCTAGAAGATTTGGTAGAGCGCATGACATATGTACCAAAAAAAATAATTTTTTTTATTTCATCTTATAAGATAAAAAATAATAATAAAAAATAATTAAAAAAAATAAAATTGTAAAACCGAATAAAATGTCATTAAAAAATAACACCTTAAGAAATTAGATGCCTCTCGGTGCCTGATAAATCCGTGTTTAGGATGGATCTATGTTGGTAGAAAAAATCATGATTACATTCATTTGAAGCACATTGTTGTTGAGATGGCTCTCTTGCAATGCAATTATTTCCATTTATTTGATCATCTCCTTGTACACTTTTATAGACATTCCTACTGACATTTTTTCGTTATCACCTTGTTTCTCCTTTGAGATTTTCATAATCTTTTGGAAAAATTAAAATGACATCAAACCATTTTTATATTGATATGAAAAGTAAATAAATTAGAATTAATATAAATAAAGGAATGCTTTTGAGTAGTACATACATATTCTAGGAAAACATGTTTAGTAATGTTTTCAATGATTATTTTTTGTTGTTGTATGTTTTCTCTATTACAAGTATAATTGAACATTTCTTTGGAAACAATTCCTATAGTTTAAATAGAACTTGATTCATTAATTCATTTGATTGATTTTTGTATTGTAAGTGGAAAGTATGTCTTTATGTTGTTTCCACTATATTCCTCGTAGTTTTTTAAAATTTATACTTTTCATTAACTTCCAACACCACTCTAGTTGAGATCATTACCAATTCATTATCATTTACATCTTCCATTATTTTTATTTTCTTATGATGACATTCCCCTCCCTTGTATTCAATACTTGCAAAACATGCAACATATGTGAACTAGATTCTTTGAAACATGTTAGCAAATATTCCTAAGTACATTTTACTGAAAATTCAAATAAAAATTCATGTTGATTATTTTTTATTCACCTAATTCATCCATCTGCATCTTTTCCATCAGGGTTTATGCTCTTTTCTACTTAGATTTCAAATAATATTATCGTGTTTTCTCATTTTTTGGCACTACATGACACCCTTTAACCAATAAACATTAGTTCAACTTACATATGATTCAAATATATTATTTTTATACTAGAATTACAAAGAAATTTCCTTCTTCACTTTTTTGGATGTGTTCCCATCATGTCGATTATAATTATTGTTTGTTGCACTTTTATGACACATTTTCTATCAATAAACAATGTGGACCACTAAATAGATAAAATGGTAAATATATTATACAAATAAATTACATAAATTCTAGAAAAAAAAAATTAGTATGGAATATCAATGTGGTTTATCAATAGAAAACCCTCGACATGTCTACAATATATATGCATTGATGCATAGAAATGTTTACACATCGTTAAGGAAAAACAAATTTTAAGAAATTAAGCTACAAGTTTATTCATGCGATATATTTATTCAACAACACTGGTCCAAATTATTATCAATAGTGCACCAAAAATTCCATAATTTATTTTTAATCATAGCCAAACGATGTGTTTTTATTAAAAGCACACCTATGCATTCTACGAAATTGACCACAATGAAAGCCACAAAAATGTGTTTTACAAAAAACACTAATATGGATAAGGTTTAGGATCTGCTGCAATAAGTGGTCCCATTGCATCATATTCCCAAGGCCTAACATATTTAAGCACAACCCGATTAAACATAAAGCTCCTAAAAAGAAAAAACCTAATTGTGAAATACTATAAGGATTTGAACCCTAAGGTTAAAATTTACAACCACATAAAACAAAAGGAAGCTAGAAGAAAGAAAGGGTTCCACAATTGAAGAAAATTATGAACATCTTTTATTTTTCTAGAATTTACTATAAATATTAGTAGGATCATAAATAAATCATGGATTGAGATCAATAGTTAGAATTTACATACTTGAAATTTCTACTATACATAGTTTTGGGTGATTCACCATACCTTACAAATTCTGATCTTTAGAAAATTTGGTTGCTCCAAAATACTTCCCAATATGTCTCTCTTGTAAAACTCCCCCCTAAAAATTTCAATAAAATAATTATATACTGATTGGGTTTTCTTTTTTAAAACGCTTGATCAAACTAGTATTTTGAAAACAGGATTCCCACTCTTTTTTTTTATCTCATAGAAAAATATTGTGCATTTTTTTCAAGTTTTTTACAGAATGGTGCAATTTAATATACAAGTGCACCATTTCAACCTAATATACAATGTACCAATCACATATAGCTTCATACTACTTTATCTCATAACTGGTGCACCTATATTAAGATATGATTGCACAAGTGCGATATAGATTTTAAAGTGCACCGTCTAGATGTAAAATAGGAAATTAAACATGTAAAAAATGTAATTTCATGTTGCAATATGTGACTACAAGTGCACTCATAATATAAGTGCCCAATGGTGCCCCTGTGGCATATAAAAGCACAGGTGTAGTATAGTTTGCAAAGACCACCTTTTTGGAATATTTAACCCATATAGACATTATCCTTATCATTTATTTGATTTCCTAGTTCCTAGACCATTATTAGTTGACCACTTAGTGTATAGTCGTAAGTATAATGCTCACTACAAACTATTATTTTTTCATTATTAGCCTCATTATCTACATATGTTCCCTCTTCCTTGTTTGTAGGAGTTAATGCACCCTCATGCATTATTTTAGTCCCACTTGAGTTAGTCTCCTAATTTTTAGGAGCCTACCACTAGTTAAATAGCCTTGATCTCATCACCCGAGTTAGTTTAAGATTCGATGACCACTAACACTCAATTGAACGCCTCTTATGCACCCCACATCATCAGTTATAATTAGTTAGCTAGCTAATGCTTCTTCTAGGTCCACGTACTCTCAATTACATTTAGTTAACTTATTTGCTTTAGGAGTTATGACTGGAAATTATGTCTAGTGATGGTTTCTATGATATCTAATCCTGCCACATATATGGAGTTCAACTACCTCTTTAGGATCATGAATTTCACCCTTGGAGATGTATTATAAGTGTAACCTTGTTAGTGAATAATAATCAGATGGATTTTATACCAATTGAGTTTTCTCTCTTATGTTTTTGCTTCATTATTTTCACTCCATTATTCTTCTTATCTTTGTTGCAATTCTTGTGATGTTACATTAGATTCTCATATCCATTGTGCATATTCTTATATGGTATTATATCTTCTAGGTTGAGCATAGATCATTTAGAATCAATTAATCTCCATATATATCTCTAAGAAGTTAGTTTTGTAGGTATTCTTGGTACAAAAAATTCTTGGATTCGAAGTTGTTCCTAAATTTGTTGAATAAGATTACAGAAACCTATATTGTTGATGAAGAACTCAGTGATTTATCTAATCTTAGTTATCATATTCTTCAATTTTTTATCTTGAAGGTGATAAGTCGGTTGTTTTTTTTATCCTGTGCATGCTTCATAAGATGATGATGTGAAATCTAGTGATCTCTTGGAAGTTTTTAAAGGTAGATCAGATTTTGAGAGTACTATTTCCGCACTCCTAGCTGGTGATCTTATTCTCTCTTCCTACTCCTCTCTGACGACTGACATAATTCCTTAATTTTCCTTTTAAGATAGAGACTTTGCCATTGTTTTTTCACACATGGGACTCTTGTTCCAACCCTTTTTTTATCCTATCTATCTTCTATTTTGAATTATAAAGATAAAAATCCATCTATTGCAGCTCATACACTCTCTAAGCCTCTCTTTAATTCACTTTTTATAGTGTTATTGGATGTTTTGAAGGTGTAATTTTAGAATGGAATTGTTGCATTTACTCTTACTATCATCCTTCCTATCTACTACATGATTTTGAATGGCATATGTTCTCAGAGTTGCACAGAATATGGAGGAGAAAACCATTTACTTTGAGATGGTTTTACTTTATTGGATCACAACTTGGTTCAAATTTCATGGCTCATCATCTCAAGTATCATTTGGACCTGATCTTAGGAATTTCAAGTCTAATGAGCACCTTCATTTGCATGGAGACTATGCATAGATCCATCAGATGATCTAGACATGGGAGAAAAAATCTCTTCTTCCCAAGAAGAAGATCCCTCCATAAATCTAATCAAGTTCACACCTAGTTGGATTTGGAGCAGTTTATTTCTGGTCTACCTCATGTACACTTTTGAGGAAGGATTTTCCACATGTGGTTTTTCCTTATTCCTCAATTTACATGAATAAATAATAGTGACCATATCCTTTGTTGTTTGGCATTAATTTCCTTTTTTTCTTCAGATAAGTCAAGCTTAATGCGAGGTATTGGAATATTTAACCCATATAAGAATTATCCTTAATCATTTATTTGATTTCCTAGAGCTTAAACCATTATCAGTTCACCACCTAGTTTATAGTCCTAAGTATCCTGACCACTCCAGACTATTATTTTGTCATTGATATCCTCATTGTCAAGCTATGCTCCCTATTCCTTGTTTTTAGGAGTTAATGCAACACCATGCATGATTTTAGTCCCACTTGAGTTAGTATCCTATAATTTAGGATCCTACCATCACTTAACTAGCCTTGATTTCATCACTTGAGTTAGTATGATATCCGATGACCACTAACACTCCATTAAACACCCCTTATGTGCAATCCATCATTAGTTATCATCAATTAACAAGCTAATGTTCCTTCTTGGTCCATGTACTATTAGTTACACTTAGTTAACTAACCAACTTCAAGAATTCTCACTAGAAATTATGTCTAGTGATGGTTTCTATGCTATCTAATCCTACCACATGTGTGGAGTTCAACTGCCTCTTTGGGCTCATGAATTTCTCCATTGGATATGTATTATAAATGTAACCTTATTGGTGAATAATAATTAGATCTAGTCTATACCAATTTATTGTTATCTCTTATGTTTCTTCTTCATTATTTTCTCTCAATTATTTTTCTTATCTCTGTTGCAATTCTTGAGAGGTTACATTAGATTCTTAGGTCCACTTTGCATATTCTTATACACCTAGTATGCATAAAATATTTTCTTTTACGTACTCAAAATAATTAAGTTTGTATTGCGTTTTCCATTCATTGGTGCGTATTAAATAGATCAGTGCATTGTTTTCTATAATATAATAAGTGCGCTGATGGTGATAATATTGAAAAATGCATATATAATATCCACTATCAAAGATAAAAAATATTTTATTTTGTAGATTTTTGTGGATGTTTAGCATATGGTACATATATGTTTGTCACACATTTGTGTGCTTAATTATTTAATACACATGATGCTCTATCTTTATTAAAGCACACTGAATGAGTTAAAAATACCTATGAATGTATGTTTGAAAATAAAATGGCATATTCATCTCAAATGTTATTTTAGGATACAACCACATCAATCACAATAATTCATAGTATACATATGTTGCTTAAACTTTCCATATTCTTAAAAAATGGTTTCAAAACTATATTGAATGTTATATTTTGAGATGGTTCCCAAAATTTATTTTAAGAATGTAGACATGTATTCATTGTTGATTTGGATCAAATCCAAGGAGAACAAGTTATAATATCAAAAGGCTGATTCTTCAAACTTTGACTCATTCCATACTGTTCAAATCTCATTATGTCCTCCCTTTGCATCTAGTATGTTTATATTTTATTTATACTTTGATTATATAATTGAAAATATGTTATATATCCCTTTGAATTTGGATAACAATGCATTCATATTTTTAGGATCTATATTCAGGATTGAGTATAGATTCATAAGATATTTCACCATTTGAAAAACACCACAATCCCTTGTAAGGAGAAAGATGCTACAAGAAGTTGGTATATGAAAATAGACAACTGCTTTACCCCACTAATTGTAACATCCCATATCCCTACCACAATCCTAGGACATCGACCATAATTCATCGTGAGCTACATATATTTTATGACATCCTGATCAATGATAATACACAAATAGATTTGAACCCAAAATCCAACGACATGATATGACAAAACCAAAAAAGATTGATTGTGTCATCAAATTTTAGGTTTAAAGTTTTGGATTTCATTGTTTTTAAATTGACCCCGAGTGTCATCAAATATTCCATGGTCATAAAATATTTGAATTCAAAATGTAGAATATTTGATGATCATAAAAAATATGGCTTCCAATCATAAAATATACAATTTGGTCTCTTAGTTGAAAGTGGTCAAATATTTGATGTTATTTCCCATTTTTTTCAAACGATTACTAGTCACTTTGAATCATCTATTCAACATTGTTTCTCAATTTTTTTCGAACGATTAATAGTCAAAGGTCATTGGATATCCAATGAATTCATTTTTTAGAAACTTGAGGATTTAGAAACATTCCGACATAAATCCTATACTAGCGACAATTTGTGGATGTTAAAAACTTTGCACATATTGTTTTTTGTTCGAAATACAAAATTATTTCAATTGTTATTATCATTACAAGTACTAAAGTGTGGATCTTAAAATCTTTAATATAAATAATCATCAGTCAATATTGGTAAAATGAAATGTCACATAACAATTTTCGTGATCCAAAGGAACAAAACTGAGAATTCCTTGCTAGATTGCTGACTAAAGTGAAAAGAAAGGGTGATGGGGAATGTTATTGTGTTTGTAGTGAATATATGGGCTTTAAAATGAGAAGAATAAAGATCAGAACAACTAAAATACACTATATGCAATATGGACACGTTGAGTGGGGATATGAATATCG
The DNA here is from genome assembly GCA_001517045.1 of Pseudotsuga menziesii. NCBI lineage: Eukaryota > Viridiplantae > Streptophyta > Pinopsida > Pinales > Pinaceae > Pseudotsuga > Pseudotsuga menziesii. The sequence continues at coordinate 14,674 of LPNX010627534.1, forward strand.
TCCATTTGTAATTTCTTCATTATATATGTCTTTATATTGATCGTTTTTGTGAATGTATTTATCATATTCCATGATCTTTTGTATTTTTTTACTACATGAAGAATTTGAAACCAACATTTTGAGAATAAAATTGAAACCAACATATTTTTTTGTGTCATTATGGTTTCTTCAAAACTTTCTAGCTATTTATTCTTCATTGAAGATGAGCAGGGTTTCTGCTCGAAACGTCGGTTTTAAATTCTTCATGCAATAAAAAATTCAAAAGATCATGGAATATTGAAACAATTGCAAAATCTTGAATCATATTGTATTTAAAATTTTTATATTTATTATATTTACACTAATATCTCTAGATGATGGTTTTTAATTATAAAGGAGAGGGATCCTAAGGCATATGGCCCAGAGGATGGGCTTGTAGAACAAGCACCAGAGGAACATGGAGCTCTGAATATTGAAGATCAAGTTAATGATCATATTGAAGAGGATGATCATACTGATAATATATTTGAAGATGATGGTACAAATAAATTAATCCATGATGCATTTAATGTTAGAATGGATGATGATTATGATCCTAAAAATCATGACTTTGATTATGTTCATGATTTACCTCTACTTGAGAAGGCATACAAACCCATTTATAAATGATCCAAAACAACTCTTCTCTATGTTATATTGCTGATATTGAACATGAAGGTTATGAATGGTCTTTCAAACACATCAGTCACATAGATGTTAAGTTATGCAATATATTCCATCAAATATATATGATCATGACAAACGTTATATTTGTTTCTATAATAATTTCATTATTAGTGCATAAGTAGAATTAATAGGGATGAGATATGTTTCATTAATATTCCTTATATAATATATTAACTATATTTTTCTTTACTAATTTGGTGTAGCTTGATAGCTGAATTTTTGTTAACATCATCAAATATTTTACCTCACACATATCGATATTTATATGCCATCAGGAAAGATATTGGACTGCAGCCTCAACCAATTGATGCATACTCCCACGATCATATTATATATTATAATCAGCATGAATTTGAAACAAAATGCCCAAAATGTCATAGTAGTATACATAAAAATATCAAGTAATAAAGAAAGGTGCCTTGCAAGGTTCTTCATTATATTTCCATTGTTCAACATTTGCAACGATTGTTTAGGTGAAAAAACATAGCATAATTCATGTCTTATCATGCACGAAACAATGAAGATGACATTCTTCAAATGCTTGCAGATGGTTATGTGATTTAGAGACATGGAGGAAAACTGGCCACACTTTAAAGAAGAACCTCGTAATGTCAGGAACTACAACAAATTTGACTTTTAGGGGCAGTTGTCTTCCGCCCCCAAAAGTCACTTTTAGGGGCGGTTGTCTTCCGCCCCCCAAAAGTCACTTTTGGGGGCGGTTTTGGCTTTGGAGGTGGTCTTTACAAAACCACCCCTAATAGCACCAACGCTAAAATTTTTGAATTTTAAGGGTTTTTCTGACCCCCCCCCCCCAAAACGGTGCCTAAAAGTGACTTTTGGGGGGGGTTCTAAACCCCCCNAGTGAATTTTGGGGGCGGTTCTAAACCACCCCCAAAAGTGACTTTTAGGCCCAATTTTGGGGGGGTTTAGAACCACCCCTAAAATTCAAAACTTTTAGCATCAATGTTATTAGAATTGGTTTCGTAAATACCGCCCCCAAAACCAACTTATGGGGGCGGTTATAAACCCCCCTCATATAAACTTACAGGGGGGATTTTGAACCCGCCTTGTAGCCATAATAAATTATAATAAAATATATTTTATTTATAACATCAATATTGCAATATCATTAGCGAACAAAGGAATCGAACCTTCAACCTCCTTCTTGTAAACCAAGCACTCTACCATTGAGCTAGAACCCTTTAAGAATTGGGGAAAGGGGCAATATTAACACAGAAACATTTCTCCCATTGTTCCTTTGTCTCGGGGATGTGGGAAACATGTTCCCAACCCTTAGAGACAAGTCCTCATGGATCACTACTAATATCTCAAGCGATTAGTCACAGCTCACTATACTCTGAAAGAATCCAACTAAATTAGTAAAAAAGTGCAAGTTCCCAAAGAATTTATGTAAAGGTCAAGCATGATTAGTTACTTGGATGCAAGATTTTATTAGAATAGTCTTAGAAAATACAATAGACTCCATCCACAACATGGATTTCCTACCACATAAATCCGACAATTAAAAGCTAACAACATATGAACTGGCAGCATGAACATTAAAATAAGGAAGAAACCCAATTAGAAGAATTACATGTACCTATGGGGTCTGGACATTGATTGCATGGATCAAGATATTATATTGTCATGTTGTAGCTACAACATTTTCCCAAAATTCCAAAAAAATTCGGGACCCTCCTTTTGCTTAAGATTAGTTTGATTTTCTTCTTTGATTTGATCTAATGATTTTTCAGAAAGGCCTTTCTAATGCTTTGGATTGATCTACCACTTGTTTTAGTTTTTCCTCTAACGCTTGAAACAATCCACTGTGTGTTCAAACTTTATCGTTGCTTTTAATTACATTTTCGGCACGTTTGAATCAGAAGTTTATTTGGTTGGTGCTCCCGCCGTTGCGGAAAAATAACGAGTTTTGGCTTCGTTATTTTTCTCCGACGCTTTTGGCTTAATCGGTCAATTTGTTGGTTTTGTGTCGAAACTTTTTTTTCTTTCATTCTCCGCCATTATGGATGACAGATCGCGAAGTCTCCCGACTATTGTATTGAATTTCCGAACCCTGCTTTGTTGTTGTCGCCGATCCTTAAAGTTTACGGTTCCGCCGTTGCGGATGAAAGAAGCACTAACCTTCCTGATATTTATTCGTTTCTCCTCTGATGAAGACTATGCCCATTGCGGACTGTGATATCCTTTATATCTCTGCCATTGCGGCTCCTGTTCCGCTATCGCTCTGATGTTTTAGAGTTCCGACGCGCAAGTATTTGTCTCCCGGTTATCCCCGCAGATAGATTGGTGTTTTGGCCCCCGATGTTACGGAAGGGATTATGCTTTCGACCTCCGATCTTTAGAATTATGCCATCCGATATCTCACCACTGCACGTGGTTGTATATATATATATATATATATATATATGGGGGGTTTTTGTTATTATTATATTGTTATTCCCGACTGTCGCAAGCTGTCATTATTGCGTTCTGTCATTTGCTCGAGCTTGGTTGGACCCCCATTGTCGATACTCGCGTCCAGGTGGCTCAACTGTGGAAGCTTGACCGCCTTTCTTCCCATCAATTACGCAGCAGTCCCAGGTAGGCTTCTATTGCATTATCCTGTTCTATTTGGGCGTTTGGTGATTTTTTCCCACGGTTAGGTTTTTGTCGCGGCCGTTTTCCCTTGACCCTGTCGTTCACTTGCATATATAATTGTGGATTTGTATCGTAACTGTCCATAGGAGGGAATTTGGCCCATAGGGTGTTTTACTCCGTGACCTTTCATTATGCAACCCTGCGCTTAGAGAGTTGGGGGTTTGGTGCAGACGACCGTTACGCTGTCTCCACCAATCCGCCCCATATAGTGATGTTTTTGCAGGGGAAGGCTTTCATGGCCTTCCTGTGGCACTTGGAATGGTTGCCCCTCCCCCCCTTTTTGTTTTCGTGCTACCCGCCTCGTCAAACCACAGTCACGTTTTTTCATGCTATTCCGTGCAAAATCGGTTCATGGCCGGTTTCGAACCCAAGCCAGTGGAGGGGGATTTATCACTGCATATATTTATTGACCATAGTTTGCACTGACGATGTTTCTTCCTGAAAACACACCATGAGAACTCGCATAATTTCCACTGTCTTTCCCGCGCAGCGCGATGAGCATGGCGCCCGCAGATAGCCCAAGTTTCCTTCATTTTTATGTATATTTGCTCCCCACTCGATGTTATTGATAGAATTGTTTTAGTAGTAGATAGCGGTGTTAGCTTGCACACCTTTTACTTCATTTAACTAATTGCAATCAGGGTAAACATAGTTAAAATGAAATACTGCACATGTTGTCTCAATGTTTGCAACGTAGTCAGGAATGTCTTAATGATGATAATTGCATGTATAACAGGAAGATTCCGAATTCAATATGTCAAAGCGACAGAAGAAGAAGGCCCATGTGGTCGAAGAGGACCCTGAAGTGGAAGTTATTACCAAAACTGGATACATCTATGAAGACACGAAGTGTATATCTGGTGTAGAACCCGAGTATCAATGGGGAGAGATATACAGGCTGATCACGCGCCGAGAGGTGCCTGATATGGGCTTGGAAGAAGAGGGCATATATGCCAATATAGAGATATCTTCACTGATGAAGATTGCCACCAGACCAAAGCTATTCCCATGCTTTGAAGTAATTGGTTGGATTCTACCCTGATCAGATGTCACCACAATGATCCTGGAGAATGTCAACAAACAGGGCTATGCTGCTTATAGCCCTGGATATGTAGCCCTGGCCTACCACCTACCAGAAGCACAAGTATTTTTGTCCAATGATTGGTTGAATAACATTAGAATGGACCTTGTGGAGACCCTTAAAAGAATGTTGTTATCTAGAAAACATTTCAGAACCAGGGCAACAGGAGAGTATGACACAGCAATATTAAGGGCCCCGTGCAGGTTCATAGCTTTAATGCTTAACAGGATTTTTGGAAGAGCTCATGGTAGGTTCTTCAAATTAGAATGGATGCCAATTATTTTTTATGCTGCAACCCAGGGGACCATTTTCAACTGGGCCAACATTGTATCAAACAGTCTTTCAGCCTGCATGGCCTCGGCTTTGGGAGGAGTGTCCCAGAAGAGATCTGAATTCTATATGAGCTCCATACTTGTCGATTTTATATTGTGCAATCAACCTTTCCCTAGCCTTAGGTGCATCTGGGACAAAGAAAGGATTCATGTTTATGCCGCATACAAGCCACTGTGAGCACACAAGTACCATAGTCATTACCGAGAAATCTGTGAACAATTCATCATGCCATTGTATATGCTCATTTTTCTAAAGGAGTGTGATTGCATGTCAGAGGAGGCGTTGCAAGTCATTGAAGAATATGCAGACTATTATCTTACTGAATATGGCCTCTACTTCAGAATGTTCGGAGGTTCCAGAGCACCCTCCCTACTGCCCAGATACGCCACTGACTACATCATTCACAAGGAAGCAGTTAGGCAAGTCTTCCTGGATGGCATAGGAAGCTTTCTGTTTAAGCATAAGAAGGATGCCTATCCTACTTTTCCCTTCAAGTTAGGAAGTTACAGGTTCACCAGAGTGGAGAAAGCTAATGAGTTTGTAGAAGAGTTGGAAAGGTTTCATTTTGGTGAGATGCCCTTCCATAGAAATGAGTCCCACAGTAAAGTAGTTGAACATTGTAAAGAAAACAACGTACATTTTGAATACACCCACCATTGGGATAGAGAAGAATTTGTCTTCCGAAGTGCATTGAACATAACAGCTTTGAGGAGAAGGTTCAAGAAGAAGATCACCGCCAAAGGTGGGAAGGGAGATGAACAAGCAAAAGTTGAGGAAGAAGCCAAGAGAAGAAATGAGGAAGCCCAAAGGTTGGCACAAGAAGCTGCAGGGTGGCTGCAGGGAGAAGAAGAAGAGAAAAGAAAAGTTGCACAAGAGGCAGCTAGAAAAGCAGAGGAAGATGCAAAGAATGGAGAAGAAGAAAAGAAAAAGAAGCTTGATGAGGAGCTACAGAAGCAAGAAGCAGAGAGGCTAAATCTGACACAGACAGAGACAGAACAGTCAGCCTCTAACACAGCTGGAGGATAGACCCAGGACATGGAGAATCTCGAGGTTCAGGACCCAAAAGTACCTGCTTCCAGCACCCCTGGACAATCTGTGGTCCCCACCCTTAAACTGGTCCCTTTTGTACAGAAGGTGGGTGAAGAAATACCTGATTTTAACACTGTGTTCTATGACAGGGAGACAAAGAGGATAGTGAAGAGAACGGAAAGGAAGGTTGAAACTGGAGGTATGCCCGGGAAAATGGTAACGGATATGCCCGTTGTGTTTGGAATAGACCGAGATCCAAGATTCACCATTAGAGCCGGAGCTGCATTGATTCACGCCTCGGAAGACAATGTGGACAAGATTATGACAAACTTGGAGCAATCCAAGAAGTCCTCTGCTCAACTGAAAGACACATTGAGAAAGGAGAGAGAGGAAAGCAATAGGTTAAAGAAGAAATATGAGGACATGAAAAGGGAGATGAGGTCCTCAAAAGATGAACTGCAACTCCTCCAAGTAGAGAGACAAGCTAGTGAAGCTGCACAAGAGCGTTTGGAGAAAGTGCAGCAAGAGTATCAAGAACTAAAGGTGGAGAAGGAACAACTACTGGGGAGGATAGAAGACTTAGAGCTGCAAAAAACCACCTGGGAGGCAAACAAAAAGCAAGCTCAAGAACAAGAGAGGAAACTTCAAGAGCATATCTCTTCTCTAACAACCACTTTAGAGGCAACAAAAGAGCAGCAGGTCAATCTCCAACCCTTTAAAGAGCATGTGCGCCAAGATGCTGCAGCTGCAAACCTCCATAGAAGAAGAGAGATGCAAAGTTTTGCAAATAGACAGCCGATTAGAGGAAATTCTGGAGACTTCCTCTTATTTCGTTGATAGATCTCAGGATGTCTTGGAAGTCCTGACAGCAAGAATGACAAGGCTAGAAAATCATGAAGAAACTCCAGCAGAGCTACCATCAAAGGATCGACAGGCCCTCAAGCGGGATTATGACTTATTAGAGTTTGCTATAAACACTACAGAGGATTTCAAAAAGGCCGTTAAAAAGATGAAAGGATCCTGCACAGAGTTCTTCAGAAGGCTCCTGATTACCTATAACCGGTGCCAAGTAGAGGCAGAGTAGAGGCTAGATGTTTTCCCGGACCACAACTCATTTGTGGAGATGTTGCAGAAGAGGTATCAAGAGGAAGAAGAAAAATTACAGCATATTAAGGCCCTTGATGATCAAATCTTAAGAAGTGAAGTAGATCATTCCACCATCAGTGTGCAGTTATTGGAGGATCAACTTCATTTGAGTGCATCCAGGATTGAGGCCATAAAGAATTAGGCAGCGAAGTTTGAGATAAACATCCAATTTTTGGAACCTTGTGCGTTTGAAGGAATCGCCTCTGAGGCTTTCGTATGGAAGAAATTTTTGGATACGCAAGTGGGGCCCTCTTCGTGAATGATCATTCACCTGTGTAATATGTAACGATTTTGTAAACATTTGAGGAAAATTTGGGAGGCAAAAAGTTAGGAAGCCCAAGGGTTATTTTTGGGCAGCCCAACAATCTCATCTTTTTGTATAAATATAGAAAACTTAGAGGAAGAAAAAGGATTTTTCCCAGTTAGACATGAAAAGCGATATTGTAAGAAGAACTACTTTTTTTTTGCAATAAAGAATTATTGTTTGCCTGTTGGAGAAAGATTGGTGGGACTTTCAAATGTTATGGTGTGGATTGCGGAAAGATGAACTATTTTGTTTTTCCAACTTTTGTCCATAAACCGTGAGATCATTCTAACTCTTAGAGACTATGTTCTTGTTTGAATGTTTTCTGGTTCATTATGTGGATTTACCACCATGAGTAATGTATGATGTTCATAAACAATTGGCTATCTGATTGTCTAAATATCTCTAATCGTTCATGTGTTGTAGGAAGGAATATCAGCTATCTGTAATTTCTCTTTATAATGCATGCACAATACACATTACTCATAAATAAGTTACAATTTTGCTCCCCGGGGATAGATAGATAGGTAGTTAGTTAGTTTTATTTTATTACTGCATATGTGATCGAGATGCTTGTGAGTTCTAAGATGAGAGGTAAGAACCTGTGCATCACATTGTGACTGCTCCTTGCATCCTTATCACCCTCTATAGTTAAATAGGCACTTGCATGTCATACTTAAGTAAAAAATACAAAATACACAGTGGACCGGGCTGCAACCGATAAAACCTTTGTTTTTGTTACTTGACCTACGGTAGCCGAACCGCAAACCGGACAAATTCCCCATACCAAACAATCACGGGCTAGTTGGGAACGTTGACAGATGAGAATCCCTTGCTGTTGTTGCCTGCGAATTTCCAGGCCTCAACGTGTCAAAATGAGGTTTTGATGATTGTAACACAATGGACAAAACATCATAGTGGCTATTATGTAATATATTTTTTTATCATTTCTATCATTTAGATTGAAGTCAATGGAAACAGACTTGCATAACTTCCAATCATGCACCCATCTAGCACACACTAAGATGTGAATAGAGATCCAATTTATTATAAGGTGGTCAAATTGTATATTTACTGCATTGAACATTATGAAATTGGACCTAATCTTTCAGAAAGGGTATTCACCAAAGTAATGACAATAAATAAATCACTCCAAGAAAATAGAAAAAGCTAATATGAGCTCCATGTGACTTTATCAAATGTATCATAAATCACAAATTTAATATTTTGGAACATAATTTGCAGTGAAACTATGTCTTCTCTGATTCGGGATAGAGAGAAGATTTTACATCTCGACAATCAACGATAAAATAATACCATGGAATGCTTTCGATTTTCTATAAAATAATAAGCTAAATACCCATTAGCTACAAAGTACACATAGCCCAAGAGGTTAGCCCATCCAGTTCTCAGTGGTCACCAATGTATGTTGTTGGGTATTGTTGAATGTGGTTGTCATTGATGTCTAAGGAGTTTAGTAATGACAAAGGAATAACCAAGGATATGGTGTAAGAGCAAACTCAATGAAATGAGTTCATTAATGAAAAAGGAAGTGATGACATGGCATGTATGATGATGTTGCATGTGTGATGAAGCTGAAAAGACATATCATGGTGTTCCAGTGCTATCAGGAAATCATTATTGCAATCTGACATCATTCTGGAAAAGTTTGGCAATTGTGTGAAATTTTGGAGATTGACCAAGTCATGATGAAAAATTGCCCTAAAGCAGTTTCCTTATGAAAATGTCCACCATAATTCATAGGTAAAAGTAAATGCACGACCTGACCTTCCATGTCGTAGCTTGTTGAATTACCTATCTAACCATGGCTTCATTTCTCATAAAAAGTGCTTGAAGAAAAAGATATGGGTCTGGCAAAACAAGTCTTTTTGGGAAAATTAGTCAAAATTGCCTTAGGAAAATGACCACCATGATTCATAGCTTAAGAAAATGCACGCCCCATCCTGTAAGGCTGTAGATTTCTTGCCTGGATATCTAACCATGGTCTAATTTTGTCTTAAGAGTGTTTGTGGAGAAAGTTATGGATCTACCAAAATAGGTGTTTAAGCAGTTTTCTAAACCAAGTTCACTAAAATGCACGCCTAGGTCAGAGGAAGAATATTCTGAAGGCGAAATGATTTGTGTTGTAATTAGTGAGATATTCTACATCATCTGGTGAAATTGGTTCAGAGTTTTTTCTAAAATAAAAAATTCACATTGAAAATGGTATAGTTGTCCAAGTGTTAAAACCAGTAATAAGAGGTCATTTAGAAATTCCCGCCACACGTTTTTCTTGTGCCCAAAAATTCATCAGATGACATGGGTCTATTATTTGGATATCTGTCTACCTATCCATGGTTTTAGTTTTCTTTTTGGTGATAACATGTGCAAGGAATACATCTGTCAAAATGAGAAAAATCATAATGGCCACCAAAGATCAACTATGAAAATGTGTCCAAATGTTAAAAACAGGATATGAAGAGGTGGTTTGGAAATGCACGCCATAGGATGTGGTTGCGTAGATAATTTCATCCAAAGGTGTGGTTCTATTATCTAGTAACTTTTCTATCTATTCATAGGTTTAGTATCCGTAATAAGATCACATGTGTGAAATATAAATTTTTCAAATTGAAAAAATAATTGTATGAGAAGCCATTTTGAAATTCCCACCAGAGGCTCTATGTCTACCAATAAATATATTAAAAAGTGTCAGTCTCTTCTCTGATGATCTATCCACATATACATGGTATCATATCCTAATCTGGTGAACACATGTGTGAGATATGGATTTTCCAAGATGGAGAAAAAAATGTTTGCCTGTTAAAAAATAAATGAAATATTTCCAAGTGTTAAAACTAGTTACAGAAGGCTATTTTCAAATGACCACCTACTGTTGTCCTTGAGCCAACATGTTGGAAATATAGAATATGGTTTTCATTGATGTCAATAGGATTTCAATGATGACAAAGGAATAACCAAGGACACGATGGCAAAGTGAACTTAGTGAAAGTGAAAGGAAAGACAAAGGTAGTGCTGACATGGAATGAATGATGATATGGCAAATATAATTACATGGAATGACATAGATGATTATGTGCCATGAATATGAAGTCATTTTTGTGTTATGACATCACTCTGAAGAAATATGACAAAATGGTGAAAATCGGGATATTGACCAAGTATGGAATAATTAGTCAAAATTGGTCCAAGTAGCCTTAAGAGAATGCCTGCCATAATTCAGGGTTTGAGAAAAATGCCCTCGCCATGCTACCAAGCTATAGCTTGTTATAGTGGATATCCAACCATGGTATTAGTTTGACTTCATTACCTCTGAGGAGAAAGTTATAGGTCCTCCAAAATAGGGTTTTGCATCAAAGCAAGTAAAAATGACCAAGTGTTGGAAAACTGGCTCAGGTGGCCTTGGGAAAATGGCCACCACAAATTGTGTTTTGAAACAAAATCCTGCACCACATGGGGGTATTGTAGATTGGTATTTTTTATACCTGACCATCTCTTTTGATTGTTCTGAAAGTTCTCGAGGGAGAGGTTATGGACCTTCCAAATAAGTGTTTTATGAAAACTGGACCTAGTTTAAGAGAGCAAAAATTGTCTAAGTATAAAAATGCCTAACAGGGAAATGCCCTCCACATCTCATAGGATGATGATAAAAATAGTTTTATAGTTTTGAACTCTATATTGTTGTATTTATAATACATCCATGTCATGGGATTGGCCAAAGAGTCTCTGAGGGAGAAGATATAAATTTTCCAAAAGTGCCTCCCAGCCATATTTGCACTACTCCAGTAAAATGCTCGCCTAAGGAAAATGAATAAGATTTTGAGGGTGATACAAGTTTTGTTGTGCTCAGTGATGTGTCCTACATCCTCTGGTGTCATTTTTTCATGGTTTTGGTGAAATGAAAAATCCACCTTGAAAATGGCACAAATTGTAACTGTAAAATCTGCTGGTAAAATTGCCTAAGTAGCCTCTGTAAAATGCCCGCTATAATTTCTATTTGATGGATTAAATTATTATGAAGGTGAATTCCTCTATATTGTTTATTGGTTCACCTAACCATATCATAAAATTGTCAAAATGGTCTGTGAGGATGAAGTTATTAATTTTCCAAAAGTGCCTTCTAGTAGGTTTTGCACTGTTTCAGTACTGGTAAATATGCCTAAGTTGGCTCAGGAAAATGCACGCCATATCTTAGGTGTTTATGATCAAATTAATATGAGACTGTCAAGATATATCCTGTTTATATGTGCATATGTCCATGGTGTTAGCTTCTATTTTGTAGATCACACGTGTGGAAAATAGGTCTGTCAAATTGGTTAAATAAAACAAAATGTTCTTTTGTTGAAATAAAAAAAGGGTGAGCAATAAGAATTAAAAACAGAAAAATGCACGCACCATAATTCAAGTTTTGATAAAAATGCATGCACCATGGTACTAGGATTGAGCATGTTATAGTGGCTATCCAACCATGGTCTCAGTTTGAAATCATCACCTATGAGGAGAGAGTTCTAGGTCTTCTAAAACAGGGTTTTGTATCAAAGCGAGAAAAAATGACCAAGTGGCCTTGGGAAAATGCCTGCCACAAATTGTGTGTTGAAGAAAATTCCCACACCACATAGGGGTCTTGTATATTAGTTTTTTTTCTACCTAACCATATATTCAGATTGTTTTGAAAGTTCCTGAGAGAGAAGTTATGGACCTGCCAAATAAGTGTTTTATGAAAATTAGACCTAGTTTAAGATAGAGCAAAAATTGTCTAAGTGTAAAACTTCCTCAGTGGCCTCAGGGAAATTCCCTCCACATCTCATAGGATGATGATAAAAATATTTTGAGAGTTTGGAACTCTATATTGGTGTATGTGTAATACAACCATGTCATCAGATTGACGAAAGATTCTCTGAGGAAGAATATATCAATTTTCCAAAAGTGCCTCCTTGCCATATTTGTACTACTCCAGTAAAATGCTCACCTAAGGAAAATGAAGAAGAGTTTGAGGGTGAGAAAAGTTTTATTGTACTAAGTGATGTGTCCTACATCCTCTGGTATCATTGTTTCATGGGTTTGGTGAAATGAAAAATCCACCTTGAAAATGGCACAAATTGTCCGTGTAAAATATGCTGCGAAAACTGCCTAAGTGGCTTTTGTAAAATGCCCGCTATAATTTATTTTTGATGGATTAAATTATTATGAAGGAACATTCCTCTATATTGTTAATTGGTGCACCTAACTATATCATAAAATTGTCAAAAGGGTATCTGAGGATGAAGTTATTAATTTTTCAAAAGTTCCTTCTTGCGGGTTTTGCACTGTTTTAGTACTGGTAAATCTGTCTAAGTTGGCTCAAGAAAATGCATGCAAGATCTTAGGTGTTAGTGATAAAATTAATATGAGACTGTCAAGCTATGGCCTATTGATATGTGCATCTATCCATGGTGTCAGCTTCTATTCTGGAGATCACACGTGTGGAAAATAGGTCTGCTAAATTGGTTAAAAAAAAGAATGTTCTTTTGCTGAAATAAAAAAAGGGTGAGCTACACAAATTAAAAACAAAAAAATGCCCACACCATAATTCAGGTTTTGAGAAAAATGTCTACACGATGGTACTAGGGTTTAGCTTGTTATAGTGCCTATCGAACCATGGTCTCATTTTGACTTCATTGCCTCTGAGGAGAAAGCTCTACGCCTTCCAAAATAGGGTTTTGCATCAAAGTGAGTAAAAATGACCAAGTGTTGGAAAACTGGCTCAGGTGGCATTAGGAAAATGTCCGCCACAAATTGTGTGTTGAATAAAATTCATGCACCACATGGTGTCTTGTATATTGGTGCTTTTTATACCTGACCATATCTTCATATTATTCTGAAAGTGCTTGATGGAGAAGCTATGGACCTGCCAAATAAGTGTTTTATGAAAATTGGACCTAGTTTAAGAGAGAGTAAAAATGTTCTAAGTGTAAAATTGCCTGATGCCCTCCACATCTCATAGGACGATGATGAAAATATTTTGAGAATTTGTAACTCCATATTGTTGTATGTATAATACAACCATGTTATCATATTGACCAAAGAGTCTCTAAGGAAGAAGATATCAATTTTCCAAAAGTGCCTCTCAACACTCCAGTAAAATGCCTGACTAAGGAAAATGAAGGCAAGTTTGAGGGTGAGACAAGTTGTGTTGTGCTCAGTGATTTGTCCTACATCCTTTGGTATCATTTTTTCATGGTTTTGGTGAAATGAAAAATCCACCTTGAAAATGGCACAAATTGTCTAAGTGTAAAATCTGCTGGTAAAACTACCTATTGGCCTCTGTAAAATGCCCTCTATAATTTATATTTGATGAATTGAATTATTATGAAGGTACATTCCTCTATATTGTTGATTGGTGCACCTAACCATATCATAAAATTGTCAAAAAGGTCTCTAAGGATGAAGTTATTAATTTTCCAAAAGTGCCTTCTAGCAGGTTTTGCACTGTTTTAGTACTAGTAAATTTGCCTAAGTTGGCTCAGGAAAATGCACGCCATATATTAGGTGTTAATGATTAAATTAATATGATACTATCAGAATGTAGCCTATTGATATCTGCATCTATCCATGGTGTCATCATCTGTTCTGGAGATCACACGTGTGGAAAATAGGTCTACCAAATTGGTTTAAAAAAACATAATGTTCTTTTGCAGAAATTTTAAAAAAAAAGGGTGAGCTACTTGCACCATAATTCATATTTTGAGAAAAATTCTTGCACCATGGTACTAGGCTTGAGCTTTTTATAGTGGCTATCCAACCATGGTCTCAGTTGGACTTCATCACCTCTAAGGAGAAAGTTCTAGGTCTTCCAAAACAAGGTTTTGCATCAAAATGAGTAAAAATGACCAAGTGTTGGAAAATTGGCTAGGGTGGCATTGGGAAAATGCCTACCACAAATTGTGTGTTGAAGAAAATTCCCACACCGCATGGGGGTCTTGTAGATTGGTGTTTTTAATACCTAACCATATCTTCATATTGTTTTGAAAGTTCCCAAGGGAGAAGTTATGGACCTGCCAAATAAGTGTTTTATGAAAATTGGACCTAGTTTAAGAGAGAGCAAAACTTGTCGAAGTGTAAAATTTCCTACATGGCCTCAGGGAAATGTCCTCCAAATCTCATAAGATGATGATAAAAATATTTTGAAAGTTTGGAACTCTGTATTGTTGTATGTATAATACAACCATGTCATCATATTGACCAAAGAGTTTCTATGGAAGAAGATACCAATTTTCCAAAAGTGCCTCCCAGCCATATTTGCACTACTCCAGTAAAATGCCCGCCTAAGGAAAATGAAGAAGATTTTGAGGGTGAGACAAGTTGTGTTGTACTCAGTGATGTGTCCTACATCCTCTGGTATCATGTTTTCATGGTTTTGGTGAAATGAAAAATCCACCTTGAAAATGGCACAAATTGTCTAAGTGAAAAGTCTATTGGTAAAACTGCCTAAGTGGCCTCTGTAAAATGCCCGCTATAATTTATATTTGATGGATTAAATTATTATGAAAGTACATTCCTCTATATTGTATATCGGTGCACCTAACCATGTCATAAAACTATCAAAAAACTCTCTGAGGATGCAGTTATTAATTTTCCAAAAGTGACTTTTGGCAGGTTTTGCACTATTTCAGTATTGTTAAATCTGCCTAAGTTGGCTCAGGAAAATACATGCTAGATATTAGGTGTTAATCATAAAATTAATATGAGATTGTTGGAATGTAGCCTTTTGATATGTGCATCTATCCATGGTGTCAGCTTCTATTATGGAGATCACACATGTGGAAAATAGGTCTACCAAATTGGTTCAAAAAAACAGAATGTTCTTTTGCTGAAATAAAAAAAAGGGTGTCCTACAAGAATTAAAAACAAAAAAAATCCCACACCATAATTTGGGTTTTGAGAAAAAATCCCACACCATGGTACTAGGCTTCATCTTGTTATAGTGGCTATCCAATCATGGTCTCAGTTTGACTTCATCGCCTCTGAGCATAAACTTCTAGGTCTTCCAAAACAGGGTTTTACATCAAAGCGAGTAAAAATGACCAAGTGTTGGAAAAATGGCTCAGGTGGCCTTGAGAAAATTCCTGCCATAGATAGTGTGTCGAAGAAAATGCCTGCCACAGATTGTGGGGGTCTTGTAGATTGGTGTTTTTTCTACCTGACCATATCTTGATATTGTTCTGAAAGTGCCCAAGGGAGAAGTTATGTGTGGAGAACCTGCTGCAATGAACAATCAAAATGCATGATATAACAGAAATATTGGAGCACAAAAGAGATTTTATTGATAGCAGGCCACTTCGAGGGGGCAACCTCCTTTGAGCAAGCTCAATACAAAATAACTCTTCAATGCTTTCGTTAGCCTCAACACATACTTATATACTAAGTCTAATCTAAACAACTATTACTCCACATGAATGTGGGATAATGCAACCTATTAACTAGATGACTTAACAACTATTACTTACTCCCCATGAATGTGGGATAATACATCATACTAATGGGACAACTTACAAAGCATATGTGTCCGACAAAATATACCAACAAAATAAAGAGGGGGGTTGACACGGGTTCTTAACATCCCCTCCCTCTTAGAAAAATATTTGTCCATAAAGCTTTAGATGTGGAAACTACTGCTGAATATGAAGGAGCGGCTCCCATGTAGCATCCTCTGGTTTCATGTCATGCCACTGAATTAAGACCTCTGTGATGACCCGAGAGCGAAGCTGATGAGTGCGCTTATTGAGGATGGCCTTTGGTTCTAGAATGATGGAGCCTTACGTATCTAGCTCTGGTAAAATAGTTTGTGCTCTGATGTTGGTGCCAATCACTTTCTTGAGACAAGAGACATGAAAGACTGGGTGAATGTGAGAAGAAGGAGGAAGTTCCAATTTATAAGAAATAGACCCAATCTTCTGAAGAACTTTATATGGCCCATAGAACTTTGGAGCCAGCTTATGATGCCCTTTGAGTTTCAGGGAGGATTGCTTGTAAGGATGCAAACAAAGAAAAACCATATCACCAAATTGAAAGTTGCGCTTAGAACGGTGTTGATCGGCTTGTTGCTTCATGTGATTTCGTGCCATGTGAAGATTCTCTTACAAAATGTGAAGAATCTGATCACAGTTGCGCAGAACCATGTCAACTGCCTGAACTGGTGAACTATGGGGGGTGTATGGAAGGAGCACTGGGGTTGGATACCCATAAACAACTTCATATGGAGTCATTTTAGATGCAGTATGGTAGGAAGTATTGTACCACCATTCAGGGATAGGGAGCCACTTTGCCCATTGATGTTGTTGTTCAGAGGTGAAGCAACGAAGATAAGTTTCCAAGCATTTGTTGGTGACTTCAGTTTGACCATCTGTTTGTTGGTGATATCCTGAACTCATGTTCAGTTTGGTTCCAGTGAGGTGAAAGAGTTCGGTCCAAAAATGACTTGTGAAAGTTGCATTGCGGTCTGAGACAATGGAAGAAGGGATGCCATGAAGATGGAATATCTGGTCCATGAAAATTTGTGCGACTAAGGAGGCAGTATATGGATGGTTGAGAGCACAAAAATGACTATATTTGGAGATTCGATCAACCACAACAAAGATTACGGTCTTCCCTCCAGATTTAGGGAGCCCTTTGATGAAATCCATCGAAATATCTGTCCAAATCCTTGTAGGGATGGGAAAGGGTTCGAGCAAGTTAGGGAGGAGTGTAGTTTCACCCTTGTGGCGCTGGCAGATATCACATTCAGCAACCATCTATTGAATTTACCATTTCATTCCCTTCCAAAAGAATTTATGCCGTGCCCGCTCATACATTTTGAGGAACCCAAAGTTCCCTGCCGCTGGAGAAGCATGGAGTTCATAGAAGACATCCTCGTGAATATATGTGCTTTGGGGAAGCACCAAGTGACCCTTGTATCTCATAGAAGAACCATCCCAAGAGTAATGCGGTATAAGAGAAGGATTACTAGCCAACTATTGGATGATTTGAGATAAGGAAAATTCATTGACATAGCCTTGCTGAACAGATTGTAACCAATTTGGAATAGGCATAGAAATAGCTGAAAGAGAAGCATGGTCATCAAATGTGCAGGAAAGAGCATCCGCCACAAGATTGTCCTTACCCTTCTTGTAAGTGATCTCGTAGTCATAACCCATGAGTTTGCTAACCCATTTTTATTGTGTTGGGGATGAGACTCATTGTTCCAAGAAATATTTCAGACTCTGGTGATCAGTCTTGATGCAGAAATGATTCCCTAAGAGGTATGGACGCCACTTCTATATGACATGCAAAATAGCCATCATTTCCTTCTCATATGTAGAGGCAGTTAAATTCTTACCAGACAGGGATTTTCTGGTGAATGCAATGGGATGTTCATCTTGGAGGAGGACAGCACCAATTCCATTGTCGCAAGCATCACTCTCAATAGTGAAGGGCTTGGAAAAATCAAGCATAGGTAGAACAAGTGTGGTACACATAGCTTGTTTCAGTTTCTCAAATGCACACTCAGAAGCAGGGGTCAATGCAAAAGCATCCTTTCTCAGTAGAGAAGTTAACGGAGCTACAATATTCCCATAATCCTTGACAAACTTGCGGTAGTAGCCAGGAAGTCCGAAAAACACATGAAGGCTCTTCAAGGTCTGAGGAGGTGGCCAATTTTTCATGGCATTGATTTTGGCAGGATCGAGATGAACCCCTTGTGCTGAAACAATATGCCTGAGATACTCTACTTCCTTCTGCCCAAAAATACATTTAGATTGTTTGGCACAGAGATGATGATCACAGAAAATTTGCAGTACAAGATCCAGATGTTGGAGATGCTTAGCCCAGGTTTTACTATAGATGAGGATATCATCAAAGAAGACTGGAATGAAGTTTCGCAAGTAGGGCTGAAATATTTTATTCATCAATGCCTGTAACATGGAAGGGGCATTTGTGAGGCCAAATGGCATGACCAAAAATCCATAATGGCCATCATGTGTGCGGAAAGTTGTTTTAGGGATATCATCCACATGGACCCGAATTTGGTGATACCAAGAATGAAGATCCAACTTGTGGAAAAAATGAGCACCATGGAGCTCATCTAGAAGCTCATCAACACTAATAATTGGAATTAAATTATCCTTGATTGTGATGTGATTAAGTGCTCGAAAGTCGATGCAAAGGCGCCATGACCCATCTTTTTTTCGGACTAGAAGGACCGGTGAAGAGAAGGAACTAGTGCTAGGGTGAATAACACCTTGCTTTAGTAAGTCGCGAACAAGCATCACAATTTCTATCTTGTGGTGAAATGGGTAGCGATAGGGCCTGATGTTGGGAGGGACACCTCTAAGGAGGAGCGGAATACGATGGTCCTTGGGTCGAGAAGGTGGCATTCCCACTGGCTCAGCAAACACACATGCATATCGATCCAAAATTTATTGGAGATCCAATGGAGTAGTTGAGACTTTTTAAGGTTGCATCTGAATGAAATGGAGTTGAGCGATGACACCATGTGAACTTTTCTTAAGAAGCTTTTCCACGTGATGCGAACTGATGAGGTTGAGAGACCCCAATTGTAAGCCTCACAATGTGTGTTTGATACCATTGATTGAAAACTGCATCCAAAGTTTAGCAAAATCCCATAAAATGGGTCAAAGTGTGTGTAACCATTGAGCACCCAAAACCACATCACATCTGCCTAAGGGAAAGGAAAACATGTCAGAGCACAAGTTATAATCCCTCATAGATATGCGCACATTACGAAACTTCCCTTTGCAAGGTAAGGTGTCCCCATTGGCAATTATGACTTCAAAGCTGGAGCAAGGATGGATGAAACAATCAGCCTATTTGGAAATCCTTGGGTCAATGAAGTTGTGAGTGCTACCAGAATCAATGAGTATTGTAAGAGGGAGTTTTTTTATGAACCCTCTAACCCGCATGGTTTGTGGGGTGGTGACTCCAGCTAAGGCATGGAGAGATATATCTGGTTGGTCCTCTGGAGCAGGAAGTTGTTGAAGGTCGCCATCATCATCTGTGGGATACTGAGCATCATAAAAAATTTCAGGTGCAGGTGGAGAATCCACATCTAAGAGATAGAGATTTTGCTCAACACATCTATGTCCCCGGGTGAATTTCTCATCACAATTATAACAAATCCCTTTTTCTCGACGTTCCCACATCTTTGCTTCAGACAAATGCTTGATATGAGTGGTTCTAGGAGCTAGAGGATTTTGGGTTCTTTGAGGAACCATAGGTCTGAGTGGAACAAGAGTGGATTTGGGTGTTGTTGAGCCCATATGTTGTCCTCTGCTGGCTTAGCCAACCCGAGGGCTTCCATCATTGTGTTGGGGCAGAACATTTTAACCTCAGAGCGTATTGCATCCTTCAGACCACTGATAAAACAACTAAGGTAGAATGCATCAGGCAATCCCTAGTTGTGATTTGCGAGTTTCTCAAATTCTGTCTGATACTCCCGCACAGTGCCAGTTTGGAGAAGTTTGGTGAGTGCTCCTATGAAGCCATCAAAAGCACTAGGACCAAATCGCTACAAGAAGAGTTGGGAAAAATCTGTCCAGTTTGGCTTGGCATGAGCCTTGATGTACCGACAGAACCATTGAAGTGCTTCATGTTCCAAATGAAAGGATGCAAGGGGGACTTTATTGACATCAAAAGTGTTATGCAAACTGAAATATTGTTCTGCCACATAAATCCATCCTGTCGGATCATCACCATTGAAGCGAGGAAAATATAGCTTCGGCCCGCGGAAGTTGCTAAACGATGAGAACCCAGTGTCTGCAGAATACTCAAGTTGGCGATGGTTGTTTATGGGTGAATGCTGAAGATGGTGTTATAGTGGATTTCACCACACTAGGTGAATCACACATTGTATGGCCTTCCCATGTCCCGCTGCAGACTCATTAGCCCCTACGGACCACTTTTTGTCTTTTGATGTATCATTGACCATCCCTAAAAACATTAGAAAAATGATATACGCGGCATTTTCCCCGATAACCGCGTAAATACACGGATATTCCCTCTATAGTCGCGTACATCAGGATGTGTACATAATCCAAAATCCTTTGGAGCGTTCCTTGACTTGGATCCGACTCATTTGACTCCTGGCCTTCCATATGCCTTGAGATCGCACGGATTCGACCTTTCAGTATCATTTTGAAAAGCTATATAAGGAACCCTTGAGACATTGAAAGCACAAGAGAGAATTGAGAGTACCGAAACTATAGTCCATTGTTGCCAGAACTTATGCTTGAGTCTGCGTCCCTTTGTCCCTTGGAGCACTGTTTTGTTCTTCCCAATCTTGCCTTTTGCTAGTAAGCTTGCTATCGGAGTGATGGAGGATTGAGGTGGTGGAGGCCCAAGTGGGGGATTCAGTTTCTCCAGTTCGCAGACGTGCCGTCAGAGGTTGTCACTTGTAATCTCTAATTCATTTTAATAGAAATATATTTTCTTGTCCAGTAATGTGTATTTGAATGAATATTGTATCCATTGGAATATGTCAAATGCTTTTACATTATTGATTATATATGCT
>LPNX010627534.1:41639-65192 GCA_001517045.1 Pseudotsuga menziesii
GCGGCACTATGCTGTTAGATTAAATCCTCATAAGTGCATCTTTTGTGTGAAATCAGGTCGGTTGTTAGGATTTATCGTTTCAAAAGAGGGTATAAGATTCGACCCCTTGAAGGTGGAGGCAATACTTTAGTTGTCTTCCCCGTGAAATATTCGTCATTTTCAATGTTTGCAAGGCATGGAAAACTTCCTACGAAGATTTGTTGTCAATTTCGCCAATTTGACTAGAGGTTTCATGCGTCTCTTGAAGAAGGATACTCCCTTTGAATGGGATGAGCGAGCCCAGGAGTCCTCCGATGCACTTAAGCGAGCCCTAGCATCGGCTCCGGTGATTAGTCCTCCAGATTATAGCCGTGATTTCCTATTATATGTGGCCGCATCTTTAGAGACGATTGGGATGGTTTTGGTTCAGGAGGATGAGGAGCTCCAGGAGCATGTCATATATTATCTGAGCCGAAACCTTATTAATGTAGAGATTCAGTATTCTCACGTCGAGAAGCTTGCCTTAGCTACCGTACATGCGGTCCAGCGTTTGAGACATTATATTCTCCTTTTCCAAACCTTGGTCGTTGCCCATGTCAATCCATTTCAATTCGTCCTCACATGTAGGATGATTGGGGGAAAGTATAATAAATGGATTGTCATCCTACAAGAGTTTGATCTCGAATTTGTTTCGGCAAAATCGAAGAAATCTTTAATCTTTACAGAGCTCATATCATATTTTCCGAGCAAGGCTAAGGAGTCGGTATGTGAAGATACGTTCGTTGATGAACACATTTTCTTAATATCAACGGCTGACCCATGGTACGGTGATATCATAGTATATTTGCAAACGCAGAGGACCCCTACTCACTTCTCGCGAGATGAGCGACGTCGATTACATCACGTTTCCAAGAACTACCTCATAGTGGACAATACTTTGCACCGTCGTGGAGTAGATTCCCTTTTACGACGTTGTTTAACTCATGAGGAGGCTGAGGTAGTGCTTAATGATTGCCACGGAGGGGCGTGTGGTGGTCATTTATCTGGGCTTTCTACAGCTCAAAATATTTTGAGAGCAGGTTATTTCTAGCCGTCGATCTTCAAGGATTGTATTGAAGCGGTCAAGGGGTGCCCCCCTTGCCGGGTGTTCGCACGTAATATGCCCTCGAAGCCTGCCCCGTTACCCCCTATTATCACCGCCGGTCCCTTCACCAAATGGGGGCTCGATTTTATGGATTGCAACCCAGCTTCGGATGGGGGGCACCATCATATTATAGTGGTTGTTGATTACTTCACGAAATGGGCTGAGGAAATGCCTACAGTAAAATCTGACGGTGAGACAGCCGCTCACTTCGTATTCAACCAAATCATCTCTAGGTTTGGGATTCCGAGAGAGCTTGTCACTGACCATGGCTCGCACTTTCAGAACCGTATGATGGAAGAGTTGGCATCCAAGTTAGGGTATAAGCAAGAGCACTCCTCTTCTTACTATCCTCAAGCGAATGGACAGGTTGAAGCAGTGAATAAATCACTTAAGTCCATTCTCCAATGAACCATCGCACAAAGCAAGACAAATTGGCATATTATGTTGTACCCTGCTTTGTGGGCATATCGAACCGCGATAAATACTACCACTGGTTTTTCTCCATATCAGCTTGTTCATGGAGTGGAGTCGATATTGCCAGTTGAATGCGAGATTCCTTCATTGAAGTTAGACGTGGAACTCTTACTAGACACTTCACCTTTGGAGGAGTGTTTGGTTCACCTTGAGCAACTCGATGAGTAGCGTAGAGATGCCTTGGTGACTCTAGAGGTTAATAAGCGTCGCGTGAAGGCCCAATATGATAAGTCTGTCCATCCGAGAGTGTTTAGTGAGGGAGACTTGGTCCTTTTGTGGGATCAATCGAAAGAACCCTTGGGGGCAGGGAAGTTCAATCCTATGTGGCGTGTTCCTTACGTGGTCAAGCATGTGTTAGAGAATGGTGCCTACGAGTTAGTGGATTACGAAGGGACAGTCTTGGCGGAGCCTAGAAATGGGCTCTATCTCAAAAAATACTATGCATGATATTTAGCCAAGGCTGTTTGTTGTATATTATTATACAGTTTTTTTGCATAGTTAGGTCTTGTTTATCGTGATCGAGTTTGTGCTTAGTTTCCATTTCTTGTGACAGATGTCAATGGAATCTTCCACCTACATAAGATTCGCGGATGGTGCAAGACGTCACACTCAACACTCAGCCTCAGCTGCTTGGGTGATTTATACTCCTATGGGTCATGTACTGTGTTTAGGAGGTGTATGTCTATGGCCATCTTCCAACAATGTTGTTGAATATAGTGTCGTTATCGAGCTTCTACGAGATGCCATTTCGCATGGTGTTCTCTCTCTTGAGGTACGTCTTGATTCAAAGTTAATAGTGTCACAGCTCAATGGTTTGAACCATGTTAGAGATTCGACGTTATTGAGGAGATTCTTACGTGTGAGATTGTTAGAACAGCAGTTTGAGAACATAACATATATACACATTCCAAGAAATTATAATCAAATTGTTGACTCATATACTAACTATGTGTTAGATTGGCATTTGTTTCATTCATTATAAATTAATCATAAACATAATTTTTGCACATGTAAATAAATAAACCGATAACCATAAAACTTTTTTATATACATCAAAAATGTGGTAATACATAGTGTCATAATACAAAATTGGGGCTTTGCAAGCCACCATCATATACACGGTAGTACAAAATAGATACACTCCCAGGTGTCTAGTCCTGTGGAGGTGGATGAGGGTTGTGATCATGATATGTCACCACGGCTCTAGCTAGCCGTCGGAATAAAAGCACCCATGTGCGTGGTACACCCACCACCTGTCTCTGCATAGCCTCAGGCAAGTCCTCGACTTGCGCCATGGGAATCCTGTGAGTCAGTCGCACGAAGTTGGTATGGATGCTTTGGAGCGTTCGCTCCACACCCACACCGGTGATATCGTCTCCTCTTCCCCTCCGTCTATGATGTGGGAAGCCCTCTGGTCGCCGTGGTCCCACATATGCACATGAATGGTAGATGTCATTATGTATTGTCACCCAAAAACATGCCTTTTTGATTCCATATAATCAAGAAAACACAAAAAAATTAAATACTTCAAATTTTTTAAAAAGAGTAAGGGTCGAGATTCGTTACCTATGTCTCCATATGCCGATCCTGGTGGTAATGGCATGTCCAGGTCTCCCCGGAAGTCTATCCCTACATAAGGGTAGTCCTCTATGGCAACAATCTGTCGTCGCCACCATGGAAAAAAGTCTGCTGGATAAGGGTTGGCCACCCTACCGCCCCCCAGTCTGTGCATCACGTCTGCCCAACGTCGTTGGGCCGGATCTCGAACCTCGTGGAGAGGAACATCCACTCTAGGGCTCAATCCTGGAACACGCTCGAAGAAAAACGTGCTCAAGATACTGCTGAACCCGAAGTTCCGTATCCTACCTGCCTTGCACTCGCTGAGCTAATGTTTCATGTTGCTCAATAGTGAAGTGCTCTAGTCATAAATGATCGGTGTCATACACTCCACCGCATAGAACATCAGTGGCCGAGAGGCCTGATGGAGTGATGCTAAACCTGCTATCGTGCCCAGCGTCAGTAGTATGGCCTTTAGGCCCAGTACCTGTATAGCGTTGGTGGGAACTTGGCTCCCCACCTTCTCCGTCTCTGGGTAGCAGTACACAGCTATGTACTCGTTGATAGTCAGCCCATGACCTAGCCCTCCTTGGGCACGAAGGTTCACCATCTCACCTCGCCGTGATAGACCTGTAATAAAGTAGATATCCTCCACCTCAATGGTGAGGGACATGCTATCTAGCCGAAAGGACTCTGAGTCTAGATCCCAATAGTCTACAAGCATCTGTAGTAGTCCTGGTTTGGCCCTCAAGCCACCTAGGCACCAAAACTTGTAGAGTTCGCATCTTCTTAGAGCTTCTTGAGCCATTCTGTCAGCCCTTACTGCTTCCTCTACATCACTGTGCTCGCGTTCTCGCCACTCTAGCACCATCCTGCATGAGAATTTGACCAAAATGTCCATTAGATTCATGAAAATCTTAGTGCGTGGCATCATACGCCACTGTTTTGCAAACAACCGCGTATGTACGCGGTTTCTGGTCCCTTTTCCACATATAGCCAGCCCTATACGCGGAAAAAGCCTCGATACCCACATGGGTCGTAGCGCTCATGTAAGTTTGGCCTTTAAAAATTCATTTGACCATGAAAAATTATAAAAATTGTATTGAAATGCAAGCAGAGAACATGAGTAAATACCTGGAAGAATCGGTTGTGAATTCCACCGGCTGGATCTCCTAGAATTTGCATTTGAAAATCAGAGCTCCAATGGGTAAAAGTTTCAAATGATTTATATTTTTTACTATTTATAGAAAAAATTTCAAATATTTGAAAGTTTTTACCCCCTTTCCTATAGTTTTGACCGTTTCTAACCATTTTGGACCGTTTCTGACCTAATCTATGATGTAGAAGACCATTTTCAGCGTCGTTTCAGCCTTTGGATTGACCCGTTCGTACTGATCTCGGGTATAATGTCTACACTGGCATAAAGTTTAGGTTCATCACCGTTTGCATTTTGCATGACCTTATGACCATGTCACTATATCCTTAGGTACGAACCCACTCTATTATGTCACGAAACCTTCTTGCTGCTATAGAAGTGGCATGATATGAGTGGTAGAGCCTCACCTTACATGGGTACCCTAGTTAGCGCCTTATTTGCATTTGGTGCCCATGCCGATGTTTCCCCTTTAGGGTGTGGGAGTCCGTTGTATAGTATTGCCATGACATTTAGCAAGAGCCTCATACTCCTCTTGATCTTATGCTGGCCATGACCCCCCGAACTCCCCTTGTATCAATTTGTGGATGCATTATCATGAGCTTTGCCTATGTTATTGAGCTTTATGCCAGCTCCCTTGACATTGCGTTTCAGCCATATAGCCCGAGCTTGTCTCATGTCTAGCCATGCAGAGCCTTTATTTATATCCTTCGCAGCTTGATTCCCTTTTTACCAGGAGGGGATTTTCCCCCGAGTGTCGATATCCTACACATGTATCCTTGCATTGAGCATAGGTATGTTCCACTACTTGGAACTAGTTTGTTTGCCCTAAATGACACTCGTCTCCTCCTAGTTTGTAACTATAAAGCTAGTTTATTCTTTTTTCAAGCTTTTCAAATAACTGAAAAAGACCAAAAAAAATCAAAAAACCAAAAATCCGGACAAGAAAAGATATTATCTTTGGCAGCTGTCGAGTCGTGTCGCCTTCGAACAGAGCACTGTATATCACATCCATTGGTTGGGTTATATTTTGACCTAGGAGTTGTACTCATTTATCTGAGTTTTATCTCCATCGACTGGTTAAGCTTCCAGTCCCTATGGAGCCTCTATTGATGCCTCATGCATCATAGAGATGTCCCAGTTTGTATATTGAGTCTATGCTGCCTTCATTCAGTCACCATACACCGTTATGCTCTTGTTCGAAGGAAGTTGAAACCTGAGTCAGCCATTCCTTAGTTATCTTGACTTTGCATGTAGGCCATTCCCGGTACAGTTACTGGTTCGCGCACCTTATGATCGAGTCCTTCCACATTATACAGCTTTGCTGAGTACCTCGTGTTGGATGATGGGGGATGCCCTAATGCCCTCCTTCCAGCATATTTCATCCCATCGACTTCAGATCATTTATTCTGGGATTGGAATCTAGAGTCATTTTTAGTGCCTTGAGACTTGCAGTCATCAGTGGCAGGTTCTCTCGCCATCAATAGTTTTGGGAATACATCAATGTCCCCTGATCGATGGATTCTCTCAAGTGTTCGACCTCAACACATTTATTCACACTTGTTAGTTTGCACTCTAGTACCTTGATTCCCATTTTCATTATTGGTGGGTGATCTCGCGTCTGTTAACGGTATACATCAATGACCGGTAATCAGACGATGGACTACTATGTTTGACCTCGACACCTCTATTCGCATAGTAGGACATGTACTCGTAGCGGTGTGTGTAGAAGACCTTCCAGATTGGTGGCATCCACTATATACTCCCTCCTTGATCATGCCAGTGTTCATGAGATTTCAGCTCTTGTGACTTGTTCCAGTATATGTCAGACATTTCCAGCCACTATGGAGATCTTGATCTGTTATATATCTTCAGCCTGTGTGGAGATCATGGTCCTTTGTATATCTTCATCATGGGGATTCTGATCTATGTATATTGTACGTGGTGATGACCACATATGTGTTATCATGTTTCATGCCTATTCATGGCCATTGTACTCTTATGTATCCGGGACTGCTATATGTATTCGCAGTTATATGCAGAGTTGTATTATGGTATTATGCTGATTGGGTGGCTGGTCTTCCATTTGGGTACCTTCATCACTTCACTTCTGGGATGGACTTATAATGTATTTCAGCCATCGTATAACACCTCTGATCTCATACATTAGGGGGCATCTGTTATAGCGGATTTCACCACACTAGGTGAATCACACATTGTATGGCCTTCCCATGTCCCGCTGCAGACTCATTAACCCCTATGGACCACTTTTTGTCTTTTGATGTATCATTGACTATCCCTAAAAACATTAGAAAAATGATATACGTGGCATTTTCCCCGATAACCGCGTACATAAGCGGATATTCCCTCTATAGTCACGTACATCGGGATGTGTACATAATCCAAAATCCTTTGGAGCGTTCCTTGACTTGGATCCGACTCATATGACTCCTGGCCTTCCATATGCCTTGAGATCACACGGATTCAACCTTTCAGTATCACTTTGAAAAGCTATATAAGGAACCCTTGAGACATTGAAAGCACAAGAGAGAATTGAGAGTACCGAAACTATAGTCCATTGTTGCCAGAACTTATGCTTGAGTCTGCATCCCTTTGTCCCTTGGAGCACTGTTGTGTTCTTCCCAAGCTTGCCTTTTGCTAGTAAGCTTGCTATCGGAGTGATGGAGGATTGAGGTGGTGGAGGCCCAAGTGGGGGATTCAGTTTCTCTGATTCGCAGACGTACCGTCAAAGGTTGTCACTTGTAATCTCTGATTCATATTAATAGAAATATATTTTCCTATCTAGTAATGTGTATTTGAATGAATATTGTATCCATTGGAATATGTCAAATGCTTTTACATTATTGATTATATATGCTAGAATAGATCTAACACCATGAAATATAGTATGCTTGTATTGTTTACTTGTTGTTGAGGACGTGCTATAACAATTCAAGCTGAAGATTGGAAAGCTCAACGGGGATCTACTTCAACCATCCGGAATAAGGTACGAGGTTCAATCCTTTAGTGTTAGATGTTTTTATTTCTATTGCATATTGGGAAAGATTGATTTCTGGAGTCTAGCTGTCTGTTGTGGTACCCCAAGCCATAGGAATTTCTCTCCGTAACAGATGGGGGTTGAGAAATTTTTGATCTAGATCCTCAAGTTTGGACTTAATGGTGGAAAGTTCTTCTTCCATTTGTTTATTTGCTCCGGCACGAGTGACAACCATAAGCAGTTTTTTTTTCCCTCAGGTAATGGGTAGAAAAACAAAAATGCAGAGGGGTTTAGAAAAGGAGATTTTTTATTTGGGAAGAATTTTGGGGGGTAATTGGGGTTTTACGGGGTTTTGGACACTTTTTTAGGGACAAGAAGAAGAAAATGTGAATTTCAGAGGTGGAATGAAGGAATTGGATAATTTGTCAGAGAGGGACAATGAAGCAGAAATGGAAAACAAACACCGTGGAAAAATTTGAAGGCGATTGGGTGAGAATCACAGAAGTTATGACAAACTCTAAAAATTGACAAATATGGAATTGTGGTCTTGAGGGAGTGAAATTGGGGATAAGGTCCTCAATGAAGGAATATGAAGAATGGTATTATGGGGGTGACCGTGAAATTTCAAGGAAAACAAAGTGAAATAAAGGAAATGGCAGTGCTAGAAGCTGTGTTTTATCAACAGGAAATGGAGTAAATAATCTGTGACAATTCTGAAATTTTGCACGTTATCAACTGTAAAATAGATATGGACCCAAGGTATATTCAGCTTCCTTTTGGTTCAAAGGTAGTCACTTGGCCACCAAGGCTGTCTCAGGCTTGAGCATTGGGGCAGTGCCCTTCACTTCACGGCGCAGGTAAAACTGCTAACCGCTTGGCCAAAAATGACAGCTCTTTGGTTTTCCTCACAGATGGGAATCTAGTCAATCTGGTGGGGGTCATTTCCCTTTTCGCTTGGAAGGTCCTCTCAATGGCCAGCTACTTCGGGGTTCCTATGGTACTCCTCACAATGAGTTTTAGGGCTATGACCAAGTACTTCCCATAGTTAAGTGGATAGGGTTTAATCCCTGATCTAGATGAATAATATTGCTGCAAGAAGAAGAACAATTGTAAGGCTCATAGTGCCAGGAAGCACGGCAGAAAAAAAAAATCCTGAAATTCCACCCAACGAGCCCAAGAAAGTGCTCTGATACTAGATGTGGAGAACCTCCTACAATGAACAATCAAAATACACGATATAACAGAAATATTGGAGCACAAAAGAGATTTTATTGATCACGGGCCACTTCGAGGGGGCAACCTCCTTTGAGCAAGCTCAATACAAAATAAATCTTCGATGCTTTCATTAGCCTCAACACATGCTTATATACTAAGTCTAATCTAAACAACTATTACTCCACATGAATGTGGGATAATGCAACCTATTAACTAGATGACTTAACAACTATTACTTACTCCCCATGAATGTGGATAATACATCATACTAATGGGACAACTTACAAAGCATATGCATCCAACAAAATATACCGACAAAATAAAGAGGGGGGTTGACACGGGTTCTTAACATTATGGACCTGCGAAATAAGTGTTTTATGAAATTTGTTCCTAGTTTAAGAGAGAGCAAAAATTGTCTATGTAAAAATGCTTAAGTGGCCTCAGGGAAGTGCCCTCCACATCTCATAGGATGATGATAAAAATATTTTGAGAGTTTGGACCTCTATATTGTTGTATGTATCATACAACCATGTCATCAACTTGGCCAAAGAGTCTCCCAAAAGTACCTCCCAACCATATTTGCACTACTCCAGTAAAATGTCTGCCTAAGGAAAATAAAGAAGAGTTTGAGGGTGAGACAAGTTTTGTTGTGCTTATTGATGTGTCCTACATTCTTTGGAGTTCAGTGATGACGAATTAATAACCAAGGACATGATGGCAGATTGAACTCTGTGAAAGTTAAAGGAAAGACAAAGATAATGATGACATGGAATGAATGATGATATGGCAAATATAATGACATGGAATGACATAGATGATGATGTGGAATGAATATGAAGTCATTCTTGCATTATGACATCACTCTGAAGAAATATGGTACAATGGTAAAAATCAAGAAATTGACAAAGTCTGGAATAATTAGTCAAAATTGGTCCATGTACCCTTAACAGAATGCTCGCCATAATCTAAGTTTTGAGAAAACTTCTTGCACCATGGTACTAGACTATAGCTTGTTATAGTTCCTATGCAACCATGGTCTCATTTTGACTTCATCACCTCTGAGGAGAAAGTTCTAGGTATTCCAAAATAGGGTTTTGAATCAAAGCGATTAAAAATGACCAAGTGTTGGAAAATTGTCTCAGGTGGCCTTGGGAAAATGACCGCCACAAATTGTATGTTGAAGTAAATGTCCACACCTCATGGGGGTCTAGTATATTGGTGTTTTTTATACCTGATCATATGTTAATATTGTTCTAAAAGTGTTTGAGAGAGAAGTTATGGACCTTCCAAATAAGTGTTTTATGAAAATTGGACCTAGTTTAAGAGAGCAAAAATTGTCCAAGTGTAAAACAACCTAAGTGGCCTCAGGGAAGTGCCCTCCACATCTTGTAGGATGATGAGAAAAATATTTTGAGTGTTTGGACCTCTATATTGTTGTATGTATCATACAACCATGTTATCAGCTTGACCAAAGAGTCTCTGAGGAAGAAGATATCAATCTGCCAAAAGTGCCTCCCAACCATATTTGCACTACTCCAGTAAATTGCCCGCCTAAGGATAATGAAGAAGAGTTTGAGGGAGAGACAAGTTTTGTTGTGCTCAGTGATGCATCCTACATCCTCTGGAATCATGTTTTCATGGTTTTGGTGAAATGAAAAATCCACCTTGAAAATGGCACAAATTGTCTAAGTGTAAAACCTGCATGCATATTATGTTTCTTTTATTGATGATTTTTCTAGGAAGACATGGGTTTATTTCATGAAGAACAAAGACAAAGTATTCAGCAAGTTCAAGGAATTCAAAGCCTTGGTCGAGAACCACACTGAAAAGAAGATCAAGACCTTTCGATCAAATAATGGCGGAAAATTCACTTCAAATGAGTTCAAAGAGCTATGCAAAGAATCAGGGATTAAGAGGGAGTTGTCTACTCCTTATAATCCACAATAGAATGGGATTGCGGAACGAAAGAACAGAACTATCATGGAAGCTACAAAAGCAATGCTTCATGATCAAGACATTTCTATGCATCTTTGGGCGGAAGCTGCCAGAACAACGGTGTATGTACAGAACCGTACTCCTCATAGAGTACTCAAGAACAAGACTCCTGAAGAAGTCTTCTCTGGCAAGAAACCAGAAGTCAGCCATCTCAGAATATTTGGCTTTCCTGTGTACATACACATTCCAAAAGAGAAGAGGACTAAATTAGATCCTTTAGGAAAGAAGAGTATATTTGTGGGATACTCTGAAAGATCGGAGGCTTATAGAATATATTTCCCAGGATTCAAGAAGATTGACATTAGCAGGGATGTGACATTTGATGAAGATACAGCTTACAACAAATCCAGAAAGAAACTTGCTGAAGAATATGAAGAAGTAGAAGCACCAAGAATTCATGATACAACCATCAATGAAGAAGCTCAAGAAGAAGATCAAGAATTTGAAGAACCACAAAGACCTGTAGATCCACCTCTGGAGAAGAATCCTCATAAGGGGAAACCTGCTTGGGTTCGAGAACTTATCCAAGGTGCAGAAAGATATGGGGCTCCATAAGAGAATCACAAAGAAAGAAAGAGGACCAGATCCTGCTCCAGGTATGTAGCATTACTATGTGATTTCATTAATAAAGAACCTTCGAGTTATGAAGAAGCGGCATAATGGAAAGAATGGAAGGATGCTATGATCGAAGAATACCAATCTATCATGAAGAATGATGTTTGGGATGTTGTCCCAAGACCAAAAGGGAAGTCAGTTGTAAATTCCAAATGGATCTACAAGATCAAACATGCTGCAAACGGTAACATAGAAAAATATAAGGCAAGATTTGTGGCTCGGGGTTTCTCTCAGAAAGAAGGAATAGATTATGAAGAAACCTTTGCACCTGTAGCCAGATACACTTCCATCAGATCAATACTTTCTCTGGCTACAGTGATGAAATGGAAGATACACCAGATGGATGTCAAGACTGCTTTCTTGAATGGTGTAGTGGAAGAGGAAGTGTACGTAGAACAGCCACTCAGTTTTGAGACACATGACAGGGAGTCTCATTTGTGCAGATTGAAGAAATCCCTGTACAGTTTGAAACAGGAACCCAGGACATGGTACGGTAGAATTGGCAGCTTTCTATCCAGTTTGGGCTTTACCAAAAGTAAAGCAGATTCCAACCTTTACTACAAGGTTGAAGATGGCAACCCAGTGATGCTTCTACTGTATGTAGATAATCTATTTGTGACATCTATTGAGTGATGCTTCATCAAATTTGGTTGATGCTACAATGTATTGTCAGATGATTGGGTCCTTGATGTACCTAACGAACACAAGACTAGACATTTGCTTTGCTGTGAACACCTTGAGCCAGTTCTTGATAGATCCGAGAAATGCTCACTTGATTGCTACAAAGCATGTTCTAAGGTACCTGAGGGGTACAGTTGATTATGGGATCAAGTACGATGCGAATTAGAAGATTAACCTGGAGGGTTATGTTCATTCAGATTGGGTAGGCAGTGCCATCGATAGGAAGAGCACTTCAAGGTGTTGCTTTAGTATGGGATCAGGTGTGATCTCTTGGTTTAGCAGGAAGCAATCCTGTGTGGCACTAAGTACAGCTGAAGCAGAGTATGTCGCAGCCTGTTCAGCTAGTTGTGAGGCAGTATAGCTAAAGAAGCTACTGTCTAATTTATTTGATCTCCAGATGGATGCTACTTGTATACATTGTGACAACCAGAGTGGCGTGAAGTTGTCAGAGAATCCAGTGTTCCATGACAAGTCGAAGCATATCGAGATCAAGTATCACTATATCAGGGATATGGTGTAGAGGGGAGCAGTGAAGCTCCAGTATGTTGCAATGGACGATCAGATAGTTGATGTGTTGAAGAAGCCACTAGCTAGAGTGAAGTTTGAGCACTTCAGGGAGAAGATTGGTGTTCTCCAGATCGAGGTCCCTTCCAAGGGGAAGTGACGTGTCTAGAAGCCATTCTAACGAGCAGGTCCGATGTAAGGGCTGAGCCATTCTGTCATGGTGAGAGGATTGGTTCCATCCATGTCAGATATGAGTGTTGAGATCCATAGCCATTCTGACGAGTAGGTCAGATGTAAGGGCTGAGCCATTCTGTCATGGCTAAAGGATTAAGTTCCTCCCATGTCAGATGTGAGTGATGGCCATTCTGACGAGTAGGTCAGATCTAAAGGCTACCGCCATTCTGATGAGTAGGTTAGATGTAAGGGCAGAGCCATTCTGTCATGGCTAAAGGATTAAGTTCCTCCCTTTTCAGATGTGAGTGCTGGCCATTCTGACGAGTAGGTCAGATGTAAGGGCTACCGCCATTCTGATGAGTAGGTAAGATGTGAGTGCTAGCCATTCTGATGTAGGATGAGCTCCTACATATATGTAAGGGCTACTGCCTTTCTGACGAGTAGGTTAGATGTGAGTGCTATCCATTCTGATGTGACTATAGGATTAGGTCCTATATGATCAGATATAAGGTCTATCGCCTTTTTGACGAGTAGGTCAGATGTGAGTGCTAGCCATTTTGACGAGTAGGTCAGATGTAAGGGCTACCTCCTTTCTGACGAGCAGGTCAGATGTGAGTGCTGGCCATTCTAACGAGTAGGTCAGATGTAAGGGCTACCAAAGACCTACGAGGAGGTAGGCATACACCTAGCATGAAAGAAGGTTGGCTCTGTAGAACTTTCTGTGACAAGAAGAATCATGAGATAGCACATATGATGGTGACCAGAGGAGATCTAGATTGAGCTATGATCCAAATCTAGTTATGATGACTCCGAGAGATCCAGATCTAGCAATGATGATACAGATCGAGTGATGATCCCGATCCAGTGACAATGATCCAAATCGAGTGATGATCCAGATCCAGTGATGATGATCTAGATCGAGTGATGATGATCCAGATCGAGTGATGATCTAGATCCAGTGATGATGATCCAGATCCAGTGATGATGTCCCAGATCAAGTATGATCCGGAGATGTTCCAGATCGAGTATGATCCAGTGATATTCCAGATCGAGTATGATCTAGTGATGTTTCAGATTGAGTATGATCCAGTGATGATGATCTAGATTGAGTGATGATTCATATCCAGATGAAGATGGCATGAAGATAAAGATGACTTGAAGACAAGATGACTTGGAGATGCAGATGACGAGAAGATCCAGAGAAGAAGACCAGTGATGAAAATTGTGTTGAGAGAATACCTTCCTAGTTAAGAGGGAGTGTTGATGTAATTGTAACTTCGGAATGTATTCACTTGTATTTCTTATCTATTGTAACCCGATGTTTATTCCGGGATTTTATCATGTCATGTCATGCCTCGATGTTCCAATCGGGAGAATCAATAATGTAAACAAGTCATGTCAAGTCATTGTGGGTAACCCTCTGATTGTCTAAGGGTTAAAGTCCCCATAGTTCCGGGGCACTAGGGTTATTAGACTCTCCTAGTAGAGGTTGGCCCTAGCAGGGTTTTAGTCATGTTAGGATTAATATAAATAGAGAGTTGGACTCTCCATGTAGCACACATCAAATACACACTCAAGTGTAGCACATAGTTGAGGAAGGAGAAGACACTGGGGCTAGAGAAGAAGAAGGTTACTGCTGTTGGGAGTGCATTTTACTATTTTGGGGTTTTACCTTTTGTGCTGATTCTATCTCTGAGGAAGTTGTGGGGTTTTCTCCATTTATGGTTTCCCCAAGGAAAAACACTTTGTTCATTGTCTCTTATGTTTGATTGCTATGCTTATTGTTCTCTCAGTTAAATATCCATATAATGCTAGCTTAAATGTTCAAAAACTAACATTGAAATAAGTTCCGGTATTCCTCAAGAATTTTTTCAATCTATTGTTGTTGTAGAGCACTTCGTTGGTCGACGAGTCGACTAGTTTTTGCAGTATTTTTGGAATGTTGAGGATATATCATAATTAATGAAAACCTTTGAGCATTATTGATAAGATGCTTTGATGTGGGTTGTCGCTTTGGTATGTCGTACCATTGACTCCGAATTTGTACAATCAACTTCTGAGGCCATGACTGATATGTACCATGTCAATCCCACAAGTAGGGTTTCCCAAACAAGGCATCGGCTACAGAAAGCAATGCACTTTATAGAGTACTTCATGTTCAAAAGGATTAATGAAGTAGGTGAGTCTACATTGGCGTGTGATTCTTAGTTCATGTCCATCCTTCATACAACGGATATTGTAAGGCCAAGGGTGTGAAGTGGTGACAAGACCTAATTTCTTCACAAGATCTTTATAAACAAAGTTCTTCTAGGTACCATTATCCACAATAAGATGTAATGGATTTTTGCTGAACCAATATACGTGTATAGAACAGGCATTCTCATTCCTCCTCGTCAACGAAAGTCGAGGCTGTCATAGTCGTCGAGGTCGAAGCCAAGAGGGTTGTTGCATATGGATCATATTCCACCAATTTTTTTTCGGATAAATCAGAGGTCGACACTTTTTCCAAAAATGTCTTCTGAGCTTTGCATTCTGACGTATCATGCCATGTTGAATTGTGATAATCACACCATTTCCTGATAGGAGCTTGTTTGTTGCGATACCTTGTGTCTTTCTGAAAGTTCTTCTTTTGATGATCATGCTCTGGCAGAGTCGACTAAGAAGGGTTGTTCGACTTGTCGGAGTCAGCCAATGACTTCTTGTCGGATGTTTTACCTGTTGGCTTGTTCACGAAACGTGGTTTTCCTTTTTGTTTGGCTTCAAGCTTTTTGGCATAATGAAATGCATCCACAAGCATACTAATAATCAGAAACTCCATCTCTTGCTAAATGTACGAGTATAATCCACTGACGTACTTCAAAACAAGCAATTTCTCTTCTTCTTGGATGCCAAGACTAGCCATGAGTTGATAAAACTCATCGGTATAACTTGGCACAGAATGGTCTTTCCACTACCTTCGTTATTGCTACTTCTTATACTGTTGTTCAAGATACTTGGGTGGGTAGAGCTCCTTTCGGACATACTCGACAAATTTTGCCCCTGTGTCTATGGGGTTGCCTTCTTTTTCCATCTTTGTCGATAAATTTTCATACCAACAATGTATGGAGGTTGACATATTTAAGGATGCAATGGTAATCTTTTCCACTTCGGAGAGTTGATTCACAGTGTAGTATGATTCCATTTGTTGTACCCAATTGTCAATGTATTCCGTGTCAATATTTCCCTTATGATTTGTTATGTCGACATTCATTTGCAATTTGAAGGGGTTGACCTTATTGGAGTGAGTTTGTGCCGAGGATTCCCCGGAAGTCGAAGCGAAACACATGAGAATTTCGCTGAATTGGGCTAACATTGCGATCCGTTGGCAACCCAGTTATTTTTCTATGAGTTGTTATATCTCGTCAGTTGCATCTCTATTATTTGCTTCTTCGACCATATTTTTTGAAGTCGAAGGAAGTGTCTTCTTGTGTTGCTGAGTTTGTGAGTGTGTTTGAACATGCATAACTTTAATGGAAGTGTCGATATAACTTAGGCTCTGAACAAGATCAAACTTTGATACCAATGATCTAGGTCGTGCCCAGGTGAACCTTGGGGACATTAGTCAACTAAATGAGTCAAGCACTGTTATGGTAGAAGCTTAGCAAAAGAACAAGGAAACCAAGAAATAAACTATATCGACATAAAGTATGTGCATAGACAATATGTAAGAATTCGAACCAATTTATATTATTACTTCTTCTCTATGAAGGTTGGTTGATTGTTCCAATAATATACATGCTTATATAGAATGTTGAGACACTTGGGTGACTACCCATTACATTTAGTTACAAGAAGTTATAACGGTTCGGAAGTTCAACCATCATAGACGACAGAGAGACAATATGTCAATATTCGACAAGTGCTGACAAGCTAGCTTGTCAAGATGTTGTATGTCGAGTGCAGAATATGACGATATTTGTCGAGGTTGGATGTGTCAAGTTTTGGACTAGTCAAATTCGATGAGGAACCTGTTGAAGCAGTGGAGTAGTCGAAGTAGTGAAAGTGCTAGACTTTGTCAAAGTTCGACAAAATGACAATTGTTGGTTGGATCAATGAGGGTAAGGAGAGAGAGTTTGGTTTATCCAGATATGTGTTTTTGTTCATCATCTCGCCTGCACTTTTCTGAAAAATTCTACACCCCACCCATTCTTCCTGCACCAATTGCAAGCATATAAACATTTTCTATCTTAGCTTCTGGGTTTATTTCTCTCTTTATTGCACTAGGAGAGGTGTCTTAAAAGCAATAAAGTTAGTACAGATCAGTTATATGACGTTATATATTGACTGGATGTATACAATAGACTCAATGTAAGGGGGATTGTATTAATGCACCAGATTGCAATTTCTCGACAGGTGATGATTTAAGAACTTACCTCCCAACTACTTTCTGTCCTTTATTTGCCGCCTCCTTGTAAAAAAATACTAGCAATTCGGAATCAATAAGCCGATAGTACATATGGCTTACCAAAGTATTCTTTGCATCCGTTCCTGGTAGGGGATGGATGTTTTGGGTTCTTCAATACTCGACCCGAATTTAATACTCAACACATGTTTAACTAGATCATGAACAATTCGTTCCTCGTCGCTGAAAAATTCCCCAAAATTTGTATGTACAATCTTTCATATACCTGTCAATGCCAAAATAAATCACAAACTAATATTATAAAGGACAGTTGGAGATCTTACCCATTAGAGGCCTCCCACTCAAAACTGCATATTAGTGAATCATCAAAAAGAGCATTTCTCCATTCCGTAATTGTATTGGAGTCTTATCATGGCCTCTATTCACAAGATTGATCAGTTTAATTAATATAATGTTGTTGCAAAAATCTTAGAAGGATTTGTAGAGCTTGGACCTTCCAGTTCTGAACTGCCTTGGCAATTACTCTGCCCATTCGCTGAAGATGGACAACACCTCAGACTTTATGTCACCTTTATGTCTGTAAAATGGAGTTCTGAACAAAAAGAGAATGAATGATATAATGAGAGCTGTTGTGATGGTTCCATAGTTGACACCCTAATTGCTCTTGTCTTCGATATATATCAAAAATGTTTTACCAACGAGAGTTCCCAGAAATATCGTGAACATCGACCAAATTAAAAAATGAGTTCTTCTGGCTCTTTTCCTTGTTACTGAAATCTTCAAGCTGATTAGCTCTGAAAGTGGAGATGTTGGACTTTGTTCCTACAACACCAACAACCAGAAGATATAAGCCAAAATAGAAAATACCAGTCTGAAGAATTTATGCATTCTCACATCCTTCCTTGGAAATGTCCTTGGAAATGCAAGCAGGGGGTCTCAGAGATGGCAGAGAGACTGCCAATGTGAGAATCACCATTCCTTGCATCAAAATTATAGTGCAAATCCACTCAAAACTAACAACAGCCTTGGAAAGGCCGATAGAGCATAGCAATGGAGCCATTGTTATGCCAAACCTACTGACACCCAGCCATTAATGGAACCGATCACTGCATGTAAACTTTGATTCAAGGGGTTCTGATTTTTCTCACTAACAATTCTTGTGAATGTTCCTGTGGCTGAGCAAAAGCGTCATGCAAAACCCCAATTCCTTTTACCTTCCAAAAAATAATGATTTTACCTTAAAAATCATTTTTTAAGGAAATAGTAATTTTAGAAACTAAAAAACCACTAATTTTGTCTTAAAAATTGTTCCCCAATTCCTTTTACCTTCCAAACAAAAATAATAATTTTACCTTAAAATTTTTTTAATAATTTTAGAAACTAAAAAAAACTAAAAACAACTTTGAAACTAATTTTGCCCTGAAAATTGTCTTAGCCATCCTAAAATAAATTCTTGTATTAGTTCAACATATACAACGCCTTCATCTTCATTCACACTAAAATTCCCTGAATTGTTTGCGCCCGAGGTAACTCTTTCCAACCCTTCTACAAAATTCCACAAAGTTCCACCTGCAACAACATTTCTGTAAATTAGTACCAAAATGAAGAGGCATGCCAAAGACCATATTATTGGATCTCACTTTGCTGGGCTGAATTCGCAGTGTAACTCCATTTATGTCGGACGTTCATTTCCCATGCAGTCATCCCTCCAGAGCTCCTAGGAGGGTCCGTGAAGATCCAAATTCAAGAGTCCAGGCCTCAACGACTTCCATTTTGGACTTTACAGACTACCGAATTATTTCAAACCATCGAGCAGCAGTGCTGGGTTTTTTAAGCATAAAGTAAGCTGTCAAGATTCTAACACCAACTTTAATTATCACCATAAGAGCTTAATTACCAGGACACCGGTATCCCATAACAGGAAATATCGCATACTCTGCTATGAGGAAATATCGCATACTCTGCTATGAGGCTTTTATATATATATATAAATATATTTCATCGGAATGACAAGTATATAAAATAGCATGTTGACCTGCAGATATTTGCCACTCACCAGCCCAGTATTTAAATCAGATTTTTGACAAGTGATACAATACCTCATTGGAAATCCTATTAGGCGTTGTACCATAAAAAAAACATATTTCCAAGCAAGATTTGGCCAGAAGCTAGAATTAGCTATTATCTCTTGAAATTCGTGGAATTGATGGAGCCATGAACAGGTGGCCCAATAGATTGGAGGCTGGTCTGAGTTTCAACGATCTAGAGAAAACGTGACAAGTGCAAACTGTTTTCATGGCGATTGGCCTGATAACATACCCCAATCTGAGGCAGAATTATCTCCATAGATGAAGTTTCTGGATTATGGGGTTGATCTTAAGCATGATAAAACAGCACCGATAATATCTCCTTAAAACTCATAATCTACATCTAGACTCGACCATTCTCATGCTTTCAACGCGTGGATCCTCAAGTGGCCTATTTTCCTCAACAATCTAA
Source organism: Pseudotsuga menziesii (assembly GCA_001517045.1). Lineage (NCBI taxonomy): Eukaryota > Viridiplantae > Streptophyta > Pinopsida > Pinales > Pinaceae > Pseudotsuga > Pseudotsuga menziesii. Next base: position 61,030 of record LPNX010627534.1, read on the forward strand.
TAAGATTTTTAATGAGTTGGAAAAACCCAACATAATTTCCTCCAAACATGCCTGATCTGTTCTAGACTGGCAACTTGGTTTTGCAAACTTGGCGGCATTTTATGCAAGTCTGTTGCATCTCCCGTTTATCACGTACGATCTGGGTGGCACACCTCTCTGAGATTATATGTAATTTGGTAACACGTTTTAGTGATATCAGTGAATAACTTGCAGATGAACAGAGAAATATTATAGCATCTCTTTGAAATCTGGTGTATCCCATTCATCAATGTTCTTAGATCTTCAATTAATTAGAATTTGTACCAAGAGGTGCAAAGTAACGCGGATAGGATCAACATATGGAAAGTAAGAAACAAGCATGACCATATCCAAAAAGATTAGTTAAAAAATTTTGATATGGAAAGAAGATTTATAGAAACTAAAAAAATAGGTGGGTAAAAGGCTTGAAAGATTAAAATTATAGGTTGAATATTTATTTATAACTTGTATTGAACGAACAAAGCAAAAGTTTGAATAAAGGATAAAATATATCATTTCCCATTGCAACAAACTAAATGTGTTTTCGGAAAAAAAATTGTTTATTTTAAGCGCTAAACAAACATGAAAAAAAACCAGTCTCATCACCATGTTTAGAGTTGCCTGAATTCCAACTCCATATTCTCTTCTTATATACCTTGCCAAAAATCTTCTTAGATCTTACAATATATTTGGAGGCCATAAACCAGAGTACATATTATGGTTGAATTCCAACTCCATATTCTCTTCTTATATACCTCTCCAAACATCTTCTTAGATCTTACAATATATTTGGAGGCCATAAACCAGAGTACATATTATGGTTGAGTTACAACTCCACATTCTCTTCTTATATAAGTCTCCAAACATCTTCTTAGATCTTACAATATATTTGGAGGCCATAAACCAGAGTACATATTATGGTTAAAGGAATATTAATCATGTGAGAGGTAAACAACAAGACATTTTTTGGGATGTGTTGTGGAATTGGAACCCACAAACATAATATTAAAATGAAAATATGAGGTGAAACGACTAAGAAAAGTTAAATCCCACTCACATCACAATTATGACAAATAAAAATCCATAAAAATAGTTCTTTGTCCTAAAGAGAAGGCGGGCGTTACCATAGAACTGTTGGCTCATAAGAACAAGGGTTTATTTTTGAGGTGAAAATGCTAAGAAATTTAACTCCCACTGGCATCATAATTCTCTCACAAATAAAAGACTAAAGGGATTTTTTTATGATCCAATACTTTGTACTCGAGAATAATGAAACCAATAACCCTAAAACAACTTGGAAATTGTATCTTGTTATACTCCTGTAGATAATTTGAATGCCTTCATTTGGTAGTTTTGGTGTTTATTGAAAATGGTTTGTAACAAATCCTCTTACTAAATTTGGTGTAGATTGGGTGCACGATTAAACTTAAAAGAAAGAAACACTGTGGAAGTTAGTCTTTTTTGGGGATTTTGATCAAATCTATGAAAATATGTTTTTAAAGTGAAACATTTGAATTAATTATCACTGAAAGATGAGGTTAAAAATAAATAGTAAATCACAATGCCTTCATTCAGATATCAAGTCTATATGAAGTCCACATAAGTTGATTTTCTCATTAGTAAACTGGAACGCTTATAACTCCACCCATTGTACAATTGAATGAATTAAACAACCATTGATTCAAAATGACACGAAGTATTTTCAATCTTCCACTTAATGATATAAAATGTGTCATTGAATTTACAAAGATAGTAATTAAAGAGAATCTCACAAATTTTTAAGTGATACATGCACCATTAACAACAATTATGTGTTATGTTTCTTATCCAAATAACAATAAGTTCCAAATATTAAACACGAATCATCACAAGCATCTAAAGAAAAATCATACACCATACACCAGCATAAATGTCCTTAAACCTCCTTGTTTTGGTTTGATGTCAAATAAAAAACACAACCAACACACCAAACATAATTTATTTTATATGAATCCAACTTTTTTTTACAAGGAAATCTTTCTCCCTTTTCAAAAGTTAAAAAACAAAACTCTATTAGTTCAAAGGACCTAATAAAAACTTAGTTCAAACTTTAAAGACATTATAAAAACTTTTCAAACTTTAGATTAAACCAAAAAATTACACTTTTACTTCTACAAAAACTCTAAAATAAACTTGTAATATGCCACTTATGATCCTTTGAAAATTCATTTATTAAGTTTTGTGATCAATCGGTATTATAATCCAATGTTTAGATAAATTTGATACATACTATAAAATGTCATAATTCTATCCTTTGTAAATTCATTTATTAATTTATGTTATGATCAATTGGTATTATAATACAATGTTTATTTTAATTAAGTTAGGTTATAATCAATCAGTCTTATAATATTATTTGTAAAGCCATTGAGGATAACAAATAAAAGACAGGTTTTTGGGATTTCCATATGTGGGTGTTTGTGTCGTTGTTGACTTTGTGGAGGTGGAAAGTAGTGAAATGCCTTAACTTTTGAACATTCTTGCAGAACAAACTCTTTCTTCTTTCGATTGGAGATATTCCTATAACTGCCAAGTTGGTCACTAGAACTCCTAAAATTATGTAATAGCAAGCAACAAACAAAGTTAAAGAGAATTTTATAAAATTCAGATAATAAAAGAAAAAGATAGAATCCCTTTCCACCAGTGAATGTTAATACAATGGTAAAGAATCAGCAATGATTTAGATTCGGTGCTTTTCATGTTTAAGGAAAAAAGAAGCACAAGTGTGTATATTCTCACCATCTTAATTTCTTGGTTGGTAGAAAAATTTACTATATGGGTATTACAACTTGGGCAATAGATTTATGTGTCTGTAATCTATTTGTTTTTGTGCTTATTATTGTGTTGGGCTCCAACTGCAACTTGGGTTGAACTATAAAAGGCTTGAAGAAAATTGGACAACCTGAGATTTTATTTATTTATCTTGATTACCTTCTTACAAAACAAGCATTACCTACACAAAAAGAAAATAAGTTGTTTTTAGTTACATTGTAGCCTAAAGATTAAAATATAAGATATTTATCCAATGCTTGGAAGAATTTGAGTATCAGGTGATCATCTTAGCTCAAAAACCTCAATGGATTTAAGCATGTCAAAATTGCCATCAGTTAAATTTAAATTGCATTCATGATGAATGATTATTGTCTTGTACTGTTTCTCTGTGTTATTGGGTATGTTTCAATTTATAATGTGAAGAGGCTTGTTGACTAAACTATGGTATTTGGTCTTTCATTTTATGTAGTTCTCAAGTCTATAAATCTTCCTGTTGAGGCAACAGGTGAGAATAGAGAACTCTTAAATCTAGCTTCATGTTCTTTCATTTTATCCAGTTCTTGAGTTTGTAAATATGCCTGCTGAGGCAACAGGTGAGAACAGTGAACTCTTAAATCCAGCTTCATGTTTTGTGAATGCATTATTGGTGTCCTAAATTTCAATACTATTTGTATTTAGAGTTGAAGGGACAAGGTTTAATTTTTTACTACCACAAATAAATGATTCTAAATTTTGTTGAATAAGCTCACTTTGTTTCTCATTCGTTCATTTCTTATTGTATTTAATAGTGAAGTCATATTTCCTCATTCTTTTTACTTTGAAAAAAATGATACTATTTTACTCGAGGGGATGCAATGGTCACCCCCTTGAAATAGTACATTGTAAGTCATCATTACATCAAAATAGTCTTCCTCCTACCTACCCATGCAAGTAGGGCAAGTGCACAGATCCCGTTGCCGCATCTAGCTTATCACACTCATTTTTTAAGGTTGTCGATTCAACTCAACATTAAATAACTGTAGATTGTAAATGAGAATTCATAAATTTAGTAATACCCTTTCTTGGGACAATTTTTCAATCATGATGGCACATCTCTTTCACCACAAGAAGTGAAGAGTGACCATCTCGATTACCTATCAGATATTCTAGACATCTCTATGACAGGTCCAAGGATCCTCCAAGACACTCTTCTCTATCTTTTTATTTCTTAATTGTCAGCATGCCACTTAAGTGACTGCTTGAATTTACACAAAGATTCCAACTTTCAGTTTTCAAATAGGACAATAATCCAACTGATCTTTCTTGTGTTGTGATTCTGTTTTTTATTTGGTGAA
>LPNX010627534.1:68341-105658 GCA_001517045.1 Pseudotsuga menziesii
GCTATTTTTTAATGGTCTAATTGGAAAATTTGGTTTTGTAATAAAAGTGGGCCAAATAATCAGTTTCAGTCATGGGGGTGCTCATTTTCAAGCTAAAAGCACCATGTAAACCCATAGACCCACTATTTTTAAGTTTTGAGTGTTTTTCCATCATTCAGGTCAGAAAACCCCAAAAAACAATTATTGATTATTTTAATTAATAAATTGATGAATAATGGAGCAAATCCAAAATCCTAGATTAGTGGATTCTCAACCGATTTGATTGAAATCAGTCAGATCGACACCAGATTGACTAGATCTGACAAATCCTTAACTGAAGGAAGTGATCTGGACAAATCCAGAGTTGAACTTCAGCCTCCTTTATGAGGAATTGTGCCCTCTCTCTCTCCTCCACACGTGTGGGCTCTCCTGGAAGCTTTGTGGATTGATGTGTCAGTCTGTAGGTTGATGTGTCAGCTCAATCAACCCCCCGATTGACAAGTAGGCTCAGTGGAAGCTCAGTTCAGCTTCAGATTGGCATTAATGGACTCTCCTTCAGTTGCAGTGGCCCGTCTCCTTGGGATTTGCTCCCCCCTGGGCTGGATCTGCTATTTTTTGTATAAATAAAGCTCAGATCGCTTGTTCCAAGCTAGTTAAAACTGGGATTGAGGTGTTGTTGCTATTGTACTGTTGTTATTGTTTATTATTCTGGAATAAAGAAGCTTTGGAGGCAAGATCTAGGGCCCAGTGGGATATTTTTCCATGTTTTTCTCCCAAAAAACATTCACTATTTTGCATTTTTTGAAGCCTTGTTTCACCCAATTTTGATGGGGTAAATTTTTTTCACCCTAAAAATTGCCAAATTATTATATAAACAATATAAAATCCTTAGAAATTAAAATATTTTTTGAAAAATATCGCCAATCATTTTATAGTTGGCATTTTAAGAATTGGTAATATTCACCAACATTTATACACTTTTAAATAAGTATGGTTCCTTAAAATCATCCCTGGCAAGATCTATAGTGTAATTTATTAGCTCTTCATGTGTGGATGGTGATTGTCAAATGCTTATGAGGTATAATCTGTGTTATTTATCTTTGCTTTTGCTAGTTAATTGTTGGCCTTGAAGGAGAGATCTCCCTCTTGTTAGGGTAAGAGTTTATTCTAGTTTGATTTATGCTCTTACTTTTTACTTGTTTCAGATCTATTGGAGTTGCATGTATTTTATGTTTAATTGTATGCTTTCCAATTATCTTTTGCAGCAGCACCTATGTTTTAACCATTTGTTTGTGCAAGGATTTCTAAGTTGCAGGTGATCTCGCTTGTAGAAGAGGTTGAGCTGGTTTGCATATTCCTCATCTTCAATATATTCTGGAGGACATAGTCCCTTGGTGTTCCACCAAAGAAAACTCCAAAGCCCAACATTCCCAGGCTTCCAGTACTCTTTCTCTCTCTTTCTCCTTCAAAAATCAATTTTCGTACTTGGTTACTGTGTTCGAAAGCTTTGATATCATTTGGATTTGTTATATTAAAATAAAAATTACATATATCTACTATTTCAAAGCTCATATTCTAGATCTCATTTCTAAAAAGTATCATCAAGCATTCTAGATCTAGCTTACGGAAATCGTCCATTTTGCATGGCAAGTTAAAGAGAATCCGTAGGTTGCATGCTCTATATTTCCTTTTCTGTTTTAAAAAGATTAAATCCAGCAATCAGTGCATATTTCATTGGCTGCAAAAACAGCAAGCCAAGATCCCAAGGAAAGCTTGCTTTCCTTGGTTCCTTTTTAACCGGTTTAGCTAGTTTTAGCTCGGTTTTGTTTGAATTAAAGTAGGCTGACCCAAAGGTACTCTTAAAGGACTTTTGGGCATATTTTATTCTAACATACTTGCTGGTTTTTAGCAGGTGTAACAGAAAATAAGAGAAGTTGTTGTTTGAAAGTGGTCTCGAGAGCGTTCAAATCCCCCCAGGGGTCCCCCTTTGACTGAAATTTTAAAATTTTGGAAAGTTGTAAGATCTTGGTTTCATCCCATATAAGGACCAAGAGGTTTCTGATATTTTTGTTTGCTGATATTGTAACCAATAATAATAAAAGGAAATATTTTTTGAGTAGGCTCTTTCGAGCCCGCTCCCCATCCCCCCGGGGGGGGATCCGCGTCCGTTTCACTTTGCATTTTTCCCATTTTTTGTTCTAGTTTAGTGTTGACATGCAGGATTGTGTAATTTTATAATATTTTGCATTATTCCATATTTTCAATTCAAAAGTAATCATACTACTTACCCCACGACTCCCTGATTGACTCGCAAGGGGAAAGAGTTGCATGGTAGGACTAATTAGAAAACCGGTGTCCTGTATCTCTGATTCCTTTTTTTTATTTATTGTTTGATAATCATAATAAAATCAACCCCTCCTTGATTCCCTGATTGAGGTCCACTTGGACCGAAAGAGGTTCCTGGAGGGTTTTCCTTTTTAATAAGAACACCTCTTCTAAAATTTACTAAAAATAATGAAGACTCCAGTGTGTATGCTCTGTACTTGGATGCGGTTTGTTCGATCATTCAAGCTGCATCAAAAGCACTTGAGTGACTAGATTAATTAGTCCTCACCTCCCAAATTGACAAACCATCAGGCGAAAATCCAACGCCTTGAATGAACTGTAAGCGGTGGCAAAATACCCAAAGGAGTGGGAACAACTGAAAAGTGACCTCGAGGCACCGATCTCTGTCACACCCTCACAGGTACATTATGAACAATAGACTCTGAGACTCTGTTTCATCCCACAAACACCTTGCGGGTAGCCGTGAAAGTTCACATTTGGACATACTCCAAGTACCCCTCGGGTATATCTAGAGTCCCCTTTTCACCTAATTTAATTCATTCACATTCCACACTAATTTAAAATCTACCAAGAGACATTTGCAAAACTTTCATTCAAGTGCATGCAAGCACATTATTTTCTCTGTTGACTCCATTTAAGGCACTGGTGATTTATTTGATCATTTCTTTCAATTATATATCTATATTGAGTGTCATTACTGTGCTTATATGTTTTAAATCTTGCATCTTGTTATCTTTTGCTTTCATTTGTTAAATTCAAAACTCCTAAACAACTTAATCATTATAACACCATCACACTAAGTAATTAGCCTTAGTAATTCAATAGGATCTACCCCCCTTGGCTTGATTAGGAGTTAGTCTGAATGGAGGAGTCAAAAACAAGGTGACAGCCTTGACTCGAGACTTTCCCCCAAGCACACACCGAGTAGCTTGAAGATTTCTTCCACATAACCCAGGTGTGTGAAAGGCGGCAACACTTTTTGGCGCCGTTACCGGGGATAAATCTTTTTATTCCTGAGTACGACTTAACTTAACTTTTTTCTAAACACCTAAAAAGATAAAAAAAAATTTGATTGATCTAGTCTTTAAAAAACATAAAAATTAAAACTCGATCCATCTGGCAACTCAACTGTCTAACATCCCTTCAAGAGTTTCTACCTGAAGAAACCACCGACAATTATTCAATCCTCTTTTTGATCCTGAAAGGTTTATCAGGGAAAGATTGAATAGGAATACTTCCCGTAGAAACCTTGAAGATTTAGGAGACCAATCCCTCTTAGATATCCATCACATATTTGTAGAGATTCATACCTACCAATCTCAAGAAATGATGGAATTATACAAACCCCTTGAATTTTCTCAGATAGCAGGTACTCCCCATGACATTTCAAATGATGCTATCAAGAAGCTCCCCATATTCTAGGGAAATAATGCCATCACTGCCAAGTCTCACATTCGAAAGTTTGAAAAGCACATGGTCAGTTATTGCAATGATGTTGCCCATAACCATGAAGATGTCAAAATGAATCTCTTTGCTTTTTTTTTAGAGGATGATGCTGCAGAATGGTACTTCAACCTAGGTGATGATTCATATAAAACTCTTAGTGAATTCCTAGAGGGTTTTAAGAAGAAATGGGAAGAAAACAAAGAACCAAGACATCTGCTTGCTGCCCTTCATAACATAAAGAAGATGGAGAATGAAACCATGGATGCATTTAACACTAAGTTCAGGCGTGTAGTTGCAGACCTCCCTACAGTAATCAAGCAAAAGGATGCCTCCATCCTCATATCTTACATCGAAGCGTTCACTGGTGATTTGAGGTACCAGTTAACAGACAAAGAGCCGACTGATCTAAAAACTGCTCAGGAATTGGCCTAGAAAATAGAAAAGAATATGCAGTCTTCAGGTAAGTCCAACATTCTAGGTTACACTAGGGGAAACACTTCATACAACAAAGAAAATGGTAAAGCTGTTGAATTAGAAGAAAAGGGAACCTCTAAAGATCCCATGGAAAAGGTAACTGACATGATAAAAGACTTGGTTACTAGTCAAAACCAAGTTATGGAAAATCATTCTGCACAACTGAATCATATGCAGAATAGAATAATCACAATGGAAAGAAATAATGGACCTAGGAACTTTCAGCCTAAACAGAATAAGATGTATCAAAAGAAATCTCCTTAGCAAGAACCTAGGATTACAAACCAGTTAGACTCAGCTAACATGGTAGAATAAGTCATTCCATGGTGTAGACCTTGTGATCAATTCCACCAAGAAATCAATTGCTATATTGCAAACCAGGTTATAAAACATGGAATGTCCGAGATCAGTAATAAGGAAACAACATCAAGAGAGTTTGATCATGTGTACATGGTAGGCCAAACCTACCCTTTATCAAACCAGTATTGGCAGCAGGCCACAGATTACAATTATGAGAAGGACCTCCTTTCCAACTTTTATGGTGTAATGCCTTCTCCAGAAACAATCAAGCAAATGAAGGAGGCTAGATTCAAGGGTGCAGTTTATCAAAGTAAGGAGAAGCCATTACCGTCTAAATAGTACAAGCCAAAGGTAACCATTCCTCCTCTCCCAGATCCCCCTGTTATCCCTGAACCAAATGTTGATATGGGAGAATGGATAAGTAGTGCAAAGATTCATGTTTATGCAACTGATGTCGTTAGAATTCCTGGTCAAAAAGAAAAGTTGTTGAAAGCCATAGAGGATAGTCAAAGTAAAACTCATAATATTGTCAAAGAGGATCCTCTCCTGAATAATAATGCTATATTTGAAGCTGAACATATTGAACCCATAGATATGCCTATAGTCCTCAACAGTGTTGATCCGAGAAGAGAAGACCACCCGCCTTTTTATGTCTCCCTTTTAGTTGATAACCTTCTCCTTCATAACTACATGTTATATTTAGGTTCTTCATCAAATGTTATGATAAGAAAAGCAATGGAACAACTAAATATAAGGGTTAGCCGACCCTACCACAATGTTTGTGAAATGGATGCAAGAGAAGTTGAAGTGGTAGGGATAATCTTAAATTTACAAGTTAAGTTGGCCAAGTATTCTGACATTGACATGTCGATGGATGTGGTAGTGATAGATGTTCCAGATAATTGGGGTATGTTGCTATCCAGAAAATGGGCCGCAACTCTTGGTGGGTACTTTCAAATGGATTGGACATACGCTACTATACCTGCATCAGAAAACACTAGGGTGATACTCCACAGAGAGAAGCTAAGGAAACGACATGTAGAAAACCCTAAGAAGCTCGGAAATGAATTTGTTTATTTCACTAATAACTTTGGAAACTATGTTATTTTGTCAAATTTCATGGCCCCTATTAAGGAAAACATTAAAAATGAAAAGATAGATGAAGTTTGGAAAATGTACTTTGACGGGGCTTTTTCCAAAGCCAAAAAAGGTGCAGGCATCGTGATCATCTCTCCTTCAATTAAAGTCTACAACTTTGCTTTCAGGTTAGAGTTTGAAGCATCAAACAATGTAGCCGAGTATGAGGCATTGCTCCTAGGGTTAGAAACCGCTAAAGACATGGGGATAAATATGTTGAACATTAAAGGTGATTTAGACTTAGCTGTCCTCTAGATTAAGAATCAGTATCAATGCAAAAATGACAGACTAAGGAAGTATAGAAATGCCACATGGGACACTATGGAATGGTTTGATGCACTTAACATTAAAAAGATCCATAGGGAAATGAATGGGTTAGCATATAAGTTGGCAGTAGCAGCATCCACCCTCCAACCATCAGATGAAATGATTAGTGGGAATGGAAAGATGGAAATTAATTTCGGATAATATAGATCACTGGAAGGTGTTTAAAGATGATGAGCAACTCTTGAGATTCATCCACAATCTACAAGAGTTTGAAGGTTGCAAGATCAGTTATCAACAAGAGGGTAAAGAGTATCAGGAATGCAAGGATAATGAAAGGAATCACATCCCGAGTAGCCTTATAGATTTTCAAAATATTTTCAATTGACAGGATCATCATAAAATAAAATAAAATAAATTAAAATTGGGAATTATATGGCAATAAAAATAGGAATTGACAAGAAACCCAGTTAATAAAAATTGGAAAAGGTACTTCAGAAAAGGAAAGGAACAATTTGATCAACTTAATCAAAGAGTATAGAGATGTGTTGGCCTTTAGTTATGATGAACTTAAAGCCTATTGGGAAGATGTGTTTCAACACACTATTCCCCTCATAGAAGAGGCTAAGGAGGTCAAGCCTTTCCGACAAAAACTTAGGAAAATAAATCCTAAGTTGGCCCCCATTGTGTAGAAGGAACTTCAAAAAACGTTAGCAGCAGGGATCATAGCACCTACAATACATTCATCATGGTTCTACAACTTAGTTGTTGTCAGAAAGAAGAATGGGTCAATTATAATATGTATAGATTTCAGAAATCTGAATACATCATGCCTTAAAGATAATTACCCATTACCCGACATGGAAACATTGCTTCAAAGAGTAACATGATCAGGAATGATGTCCATGTTGGATGGATTTTCCGGTTATAACCAGGTGTTGGAAAATAAGGAGGATCAACATAAGACTACATTCACCACACCTTGGGGTACCTATAAATTTTTAAGAATGCCTTTTGGCTTATTGAATACTGGTGCCACATTCCAAAGAGCCATGGATTTTGCCAGTGTATCAACTTCTCCATACCTTTAGCTCAGATCAGGAGGCCATTCAGAACAGAATAAACCAGTTGATCGAGATAGATGAGAGTAGAATAAATTCCCTTGACCAAAGTATCAGAAATTCAGACAAAGTCAAGAGAATCTTTAATAGATCTACCCGACTGGGATCCTTTCATGTAGGTGACACAATCTTGCTTTGGGACAAACAACAGGAGAAACCTGGGAAACACGGAAAGTTTGACAACTTATGGTTGGGGCCATATATCTTTGATGAAGTAGCAGGAACAAATTCTTTCTATCGAAATGACCTTGAAGAGAAAGGTTAATCCTACCAGTGAATGTCTTTATCCTCAAGATGTTCTTCCCTGAGACAGTTTGATGCCTTTATTGGCATGATCTGTGGTTTCAAGGCCAATTTCTAAACCTTGCCCTACATGTATTTTTAAATTTTATATCATATTGTTGTATTATAGATATTTTTGTATTATAGGTGTTTTGTACCATGTTACTAACCTTGAAATTTTTATTTTGTATATTAGTTTTGTAGAATATTTCCTTATTTTTTACATCATAAACTAATTATGTACATTAATTTGCTTTTATAGTTGATTTTTTTTATATATACATGTTACTGACAAACTTTAATTGCTATGCAGGACCCAGAGATTATGGAGTTCTCACATCCTCTTCTTTATACAAAAGATTAGTTAGAAAATGTGTCCCTAGATGGAGCTAGAATGTTACCACCTAAGTTGTACTTAGTGATTTTTTATCAAGTGAGCCTGGTGAACCAGACAAAAAAATTTTGTTCGGACTTCAAAAGACCTTCAGAAGTGCTTCTGGGAAGTGCTTGTTGTACTATATCACATGTTCATACCCCAAGGGGGAATTGTAATAAATATTCTATCATGATAGTGTCTGTAAAAGACTCGGTCTCTTAGACTTTATTTGTTAATCCGATCATCCCAGGGTTTTTTTTCCCTTGGTTACTATTGGTTGTTGAATAAATGACTGATAGTTTCTGAGTTTTTCACTCCATACCTCCAAAGTTGGGGTGGTCATCTTGGCATTTAGGCCTATTGAGGTTATTAGAGTCTGTGTGTCAATGTATAAACATGATAGGAATCATGGTCGAGTCATATGAACATGTATAAGTCCCCCTAGGTTTTTTTTTTTTAATTTTTTTAAGTTTTTTAAATTTTAATTTTTCCACAAAAATTTAGGCTATTTTTTAATAGTCTAATTGGAAAAATTGGTTTTATAATAAAAGTGGGCCAAATAATCGGTTTCAGTCATGGGGGTGCTCATTTTCAAGCTAAGAGAACCATGTAAACCCATAGACCCACTATTTTCAAGTTTTGAGTGATTTTCCATCATTCAGGTCAGAAAACCCCAAAAAATCAATTTTGATTATTTTAATTAATAAATTGATGAATAATGGAGCAAATCCAAAATCCTAGATCAGTGGATTCTCAACTGATTTGATTGAAATCGGTCAGATCAGCACTAGATTGACTAGATCTGACAAATCCTTGACTGAAGGAGGTGATTTGGACAGATCTAGAGTTGAACTTCAGCCTCCTTTATGGGGAATTGCACCCTCTCTCTCTCATCAACACGTGTGGGCTCTCCTGGAAGCTCTGTGGATTGATGTGTCAATCTGTGGGTTGATGTGTCAGCTCAATCAGCCCCCTGATTGACAAGTAGGCTTAGTGGAAGCTCATTTAAGCTTCAAATTGGCATTAATGGACTCTCCTTCAGCTGCAGTAGTCTGTCTCCTTGGGATTTGCGCCCCCCCTCAGCTGGATCTCCTATCTTTTGTATAAATAAAGCTCAAATCGCCTCTTCCAAGCTAGTTAGAACTGGGATTGAGATGTTGTTGCTATTGTACTATTGTTATTGTTTATCATTCTGGAATAAAGAAGCTTTGGAGGCAAGATCTATGGTGTAATGCTCTTTATGTGTGGATGGTGATTGCCAAATGCTTATGAGGTATAATTTGTGTAATTTATCTTTGCTTTTCTTGGTTAATTGTTGGCCTTGAAGGAGAGAGCTCCCTCCTATCAGGGTGATATTTTATTCTAGTTTGATTTATGCACTTACTGTTTGCTTGTTTCAGATCTATTGGAGTTGCATGTATTTTAAGTTTAATTACATGCTTTCCAATTATCTTTTCTAGCAGCACCTATGTTTTAAACATCTGTTTGTGCAAGGATTTCTAAGTTGCAGGTGATATTGCTTGTAGAAGAGGTTGACTTGGTTTGCATCTTCCTCATATTCAATATATTCTGGAGGACATAGTCCCTCGGTGTTCCACCAAAGCAAACTCCAAAGCCCAACATTCCTAGGCTTCCAGCACTCTTTCTCTCTCTTTCTCCTTCAAAAAATCAATTTTCTTACCTGGTTACTATGTTCGAAAGCTTTGATATCATTTGGATCTGTTATATTAAAGTAAAAATTACATAGATCTACTATTTCAAAACTCATAGTCTAGATCTCATTTCTGAAAAGTATCATTAAGCATTTTAGATCTAGCTTAGGGAAATCGTTCGTTTTGCATGGCAAGTTAAAGAGAATCCATAGGTTGCATGCTCTAGATTTCCTTTTTTTTTAAATATTAAATCCAGAAATCAGTGCATATTTCATTGGATTCACAAACAGCAAGCCAATATCCCAAGGAAATTTTGCTTTCCTTGGTTCCTTTTTCATCGGTTTAGCTAGATTTAGCTCAGTTTTGTTTGAGTTAAAGTAGGATGACCCAAAGGTACTCTTAAAGTTATTTTGGGCATATTTTATTCTAACATACTTGCTGGTTTTTAGCAAGTGTAATAGAAAAGAAGATAATCTTATGTTCGAAAGTGGCATCAGGAGCATTCAAATCCCCCTAGGGGTCTCCCCTTTGACTGAAATTTTATAATTTTGGAAAGTTGTAAGATCTTGGTTTCATCCCGTATAAGGACCAATAGGTTTTTGATATTTATGTTTGCTGATATTGTAACCAATAATAATAAAAGGAAATGTTTTTTGAGTAGGCTCTTTCTAGCCCGCTCCCCATCCCCCTAGGGAGGATCCGCATCTGTTTCACTTTTTTGCATTTTACCTTTTTTTTTCTGTTCTAATTTAGTATTGACATGCAGGATTGTATACTTTGAAAATATTTTGCATTATTCTATATTTTCAATTCAAAAATAATCATACTACTTACCCCACGACCTCCCGATTGACCCGCAAGGGGAAAGAGATGCGTGGTAGGACTAATTAGAAAATCGGTGTCATGAATATTTGATTCCTTTATTTATTTATTGTTTGATAATCATAATAAAATCAACCCCTCCTTGATTCCCCGATTGAGATCCACTTGGACTAAAAGAGGTTCCTGGAGGGTTTTATTTTTAATAAGAACACCTCTTCTAAAATTTACTAAAAATAATGAAGACTCCAGTGTGTATGCTCTGTACTTGGCTGCGGTTCGTCTGATCAGTCAAAATGCATCAAAAGCACTTAAGTGACTAGATTAATTAGTCCTCACCTTCCAAATTGACAAACCATCATGCGAAAATCCAACGCCTCGAACGAACTATAAGCGGTGGCAAAATACCCAAAGCAGTGGGAACAATTGGAAAGTGACCTCGAGGCACCGATCTCTGTCACACCCTAATGGGTACGTTATGAACAATAGTCTTCGAGACTCCATTCCAACCCACAAACACCTTGCGGGTAGACGTGAAAGTTCACTTTTGGACATATTCCAAGTACCCCTCGGGTATATCTGGAGTCCCATTTTCGCCTAATTTAATTCATTCACATTCTACACTAATTTAAAATCTACCAAGAGACATTTGCAAAACATTCATTCAAGCGCATGCAAGCACATTATTTTCTCTATTGACTCCATTTAAGGCACTGGTGATTTANACAAATTAATCATTATAACACCATCACACTAAGTAATTAGCTTTATTAATTCAATAATGTCTACCCCCCTTGGATTTGTTAGGAGTTAGCCTGAACAGAGGAGTCAAGAACAAGGTGACAGCCTTGACTCGAGACTTGTCCCCAAGGACACACCGAGTGGCTTGAAGATTTATGCCACGTAACCCAGGTGTGTGAAAGGAGACAACCGATAGCAGCTCAAGAAGAAAAGACGGGAAGCGAAGATCAAGCTCTCACAGTACACTCCAAGAAAAGTAGAACCAAATAAAATTTGGCATAGAAGGCTTGCACATGTGCACTACAGAGCACTACCACTTGCAAGCAAAGCTACTGAAGGTCTTCCAGAAATACAGACAAAACATGACAGTGTCTACAAAAGATGTGCGAAAGGAAAGAACACAAAGAAGACATTTCCAAGTAGCAAGATCAAGGCAAAAGTAGTCTTGGAAATCATTCACTCTGATGTATGCGGTCCAATGTCATCCAGTTCATTAAGCGGGTATGTATACTATGTTTCTTTTATTAATGATTTTTCTAGGAAGAAGTGGATATACTTTATGAAGAACAAAGATGAAGTATTCAACAAATTCAAGGAATTCAAAGCCTTGATCGAGAACAACACAGAAAAGAATATCAAGACCTTTCGATCAGATAATGGCGGAGAATTCACATCAAATGAATTCAAAGAGTTATGTAAAGATTCAGGGATTAAGAGGGAGTTATCCACTCCTTATAATTCACAACAGAATGGGGTTTCTGAAAGGAACAATAGAACGATCATGGACGCTGCAAGGGCCATGATTCATGATCAAGATATTCCCATGCATCTATGGGTAGAAGCCGCCATAACAATGGTGTATGTATAGAATCATACTCCACACAAAGTACTCGAGAACAAGAAACCTGAAGAAGTATTTTCCGGAAAGAAACCAGAAGTCCACCATCTCAGAATATTCGGCTGTCCTGTATACATGCACATTCCAAAAGAAAAGAGGATAAAGATATATCCTTCTAGAAAGAAGAGTATATTTGTGGGATACTCTGAAAGCTCGAAGGTTTACAGAATATAATTCCTAGGATTCAAGAAGATCAACATCAACAGGGATGTAACATTTGACGAAGACTCAACTTACAACAAATCCAGAAAGAGACCTGCTGAAGAACCCAAAGAAATAGTAGCACCCAGTATTCATGACACAACCATGAACTAAGAAATTCAAGAAGAAGATCGATAATTAGAAGAACCTCAAGAACCTGTAGATCCACCTCATGAGAAGAATCCTCACCAGAGGAAACTTGCTTGGGTACGAGAGCCTATCCCAGGTGCAGAAAGATATGGGGCCCCAGAAGAAGCATACAAAGAAAGGAAAAGAACCAGGTCCTGCTCCAGGTGTAGACTTGCTATGTGACATTATTGATAAATAAACTTCCAACTATGAAGAAGCGACAGAAAGGAAAGAATGGAAGGATGCTATGATCGAAGAGTATCAATCGATCATGAAGAATGATATCTGGGATATTTTCCCAAGACTAGAAAGGAAGTCTATTGTAACTTCCCAATGGATCTACAAGTTCAAGCATACTGCAGATGGCAGCATAAAAAAATATAAAGCAAGATTTGTGGCTCGTGGCTTCTCCTAGAAAGAAGGAATAGATTATGAAGAAACTTTTGCAACTATATCCAGATACACTTCCATCAGATCAATACTTGCTCTGGCTCCAATGATGGAATGGAAGATACACCAGAAGGATGTCAAGAATGCTTTCTTGAATGGTGTAGTGGAAGAGGAAGTGTATATGGAGAAGCCAATCAGTTTTGAGACACATGACAGGGAGTCTCATGTGTGTAAATTGAAGAAAGCCCTGTACTGTTTGAAATAGGCACCCAGGACATGGTATGGAAGAATTGACAGCTTTCTATCCAAATTGGGCTTTACCAAGAGTAAAGCAGATTCCAACCTTTACTACAAGGTTGAAGAAGGTGACCCAGTGATACTCCTACTATATGTAGATGATCTGTTTGTAACAGGTATGGATGGGTTGATTTTTGATACAAAGAGGAAGCTTGCTACTGAGTTTGAAATGAAGGACTTGGCCATGATGCACTATTTTCTAGGCATGGAGGTATGGCAAAATGCAGATGGAATTTCACTAGGACAAGGGAAGTATGTGGTAGAGATCTTGAAGAGATTCAGGATGATGGATTGTAAGGCCATGACAACACCTATGGCATCGATCCTGAAGCTATTGAGTGATGCTTCATCAGAAGTGGTTGATGTTATGATGTATCGTCATATTATTGGGTCCTTGATGTACCTAATGAATACAAGACCAGATATTTTCTTTGCTATGAACACCTTGAGCCAATTACTGACAGATCCGAAACATGTTCACTTGATTGCTGCAAAGCATATTCTAAGGTACTTGAGGGGTACAGTTGATTATGGGCTCAAGTATGAGGCAAATTAGAAGATTAACCTGTAAGGTTATGTTGATTCAAATTGGGCATGTAGTGCCATCGATAGAAAGAGAACTTCAGGGTGCTGCTTAGTATGGGATCAGGTGTGATCTCTTGGTTTAGAAGGAAATAGTCTTACATGGCACTGAGTACAGCTCAAGCAGAGTATGTCGCAGTTTTTTCGGCTATTTTTGAGGAAGTATGGCTAAGGAAGCTACTGTCTGATTTATTTGATATCCAATTGGATGCTACTTGTATATATTGCGACAACTAGAGTTGTGTGAAGTTGTCTGAGAACCTGGTGTTCCATGACAAGTCGAAGCATATTGAGATAAAATATCACTATATCAGGGATATGGTGCAGAGAGGAGTAGTGAAGCTCCAGTATGTTGTGACAGACGAACAGATAGCTGATGTGTTGACTAAGCCATTAGCCAGAGTGAAGTTTGAGTACTCCAGGGAGAAGCCTGGTGTTCTCTAGATCGAGGTTCCCTCCAAGGGGAACTAACAAGTCCAAGATCCATTCTGACATGGTGAGAGGATTGGTTCCTTCCATGGTCAGATGTGAGGGTTGAGCCATTCTGTAATGGTGAGAGGATTGGTTCCTTCCATGGTCAGATGTGAGTGCTGATCCATTCTCAGGTGACTGTGATATGCATTCTCACATGATCAGATATAAGCTCTAAATGCCATTCTCAGAATGGAGGCACCTGGTCAGTTACCAAGAATACCCAGTCTAGAGCTTAGGGCCATTCTGATGTGATTAAGGGATGTATTCCCATGTGATCAAATATAAGCACTGGATTCCATTCTCTGGGAGAATGGAGGCACCTGTTCAGTTACCAGGAATCCTCAGCCTAGGGCTGAGAGCCATTCTAATGTGACTGTGGGATTGGTTCCCACATGATCAAATGTAAGTGCAGAGCCATTCTGATCTGACTATGGGATTGGTTCCCACATGATCAGAGTCTAAGTGCAGATCCTTTCCCCAGATGATAGATGGTGTGTCCTATCATGCCGACGAATGTAAGTGCAGAGCCTTTCTTTGGATGGTAGATGGTGTGTCCTGCCATGCCAATAGATATAAGTGCTGAGCCCTTCCTTGGATAGTAGATGGTGTGTCATGCTATGCCAGAGGACATAAGTGTTGTGACTTTCCTTGGATAGTAGATGGTGTGTCATGCTATTCTGGAGGATATAAGTGATGTTCCTTTCTATGGATAGTAGATGGTGTGTCCTTCTATGCCAGTAGATGTAAGTGATGATCCTTTCCATGGATGATAGATGGTGTGTCCTATCATGCTAATGGATGTGAGTGTTGATCCTTTTTGACATATGTGACTGGATTAGTTCCTATAGTCAGATGTGAGTGTTGGGCATGCCTTTCTGACATGGTGTTGGATGTGTTCCTCTCATGGTCAGATGTAAGTGTTGAGCGGGCCATTCTAACTTAGGGTTAGATATAGCACTGAAGAAAACCTACATGGAGGCTAGGCCTACGACCAACATGAAAAATGGTTGGCTCTGTAGAACTTCCTATGATGAGAAGAATCAAGAGATAACACCAGTGATGATGACCTAGTGATGATCCAGATCCAGTGATGATGATCCAACAGTGATGATCCAGATCAAGTGATGATCTAGATCTAGTGATGATGATCTAGCAGTGATGATCCAGATCCAGTAATGAAGATGACTTGAAGATGAAGATGACTTGAAGAAGAAGATGACAAGAGCTCAATGATGATCCAATTGATATAGAGAAGAAGACCAGTGTTGATACATTGTGTTGAGAGAATACCTTCCTAGTTAAGAGGGAGTGTTGATGTATTTGTAACTTCGGAATGTATTCACTTGTATCTCCTATGTATTGTACCCCAATGTTTATTCCAAGAAGTGTCTATAATTTATTTGAGTCATGTCATTCCCGGATGTTCCTATCGGGAGATTCAATAATGTAAACAAGTCATGTAAAGTCATTGTGGGTAACCCTCCTATTGATCAAGGGTTAAAGTCCCCGCAGTTATGGGGCCCTAGGGTTATTAGACTCTCCTAGAGAATTCGGCCCTAGTGATTTATTGTCAAGTCGAGAATTAGTATAAATATTGAGTGGGGCTCTCTATTTATCACACATTCACTCACACTCAGTTGTAGCGCATAACTGAGAGAAAATAAGTTGTTGGGACAAGAGAGAGAGAGACTACTGCTATCGAGAGATCATCTTACTGTTTTGGGGTTTTTCTTTTGGTGTTGATTCTATCTCTGAGGAAGTTGTGGGGTTTTCTCCTTTGTGGTTTCCCTGAGGAAAAACTTTGTTTTCACTATCTCTTATGTTTGATTGCTATGCTTGTTATTCTGTCAGTTAAAGATCCTAAGATAATGCTAGCTTGAATGATAAAATATAACAAAGACAACCTTTACAACAAGGAGAATCAAATAGAAACTCCAGTTGTTCCCCAAGTATCACAATTAAACGAGGTACAAAAGAAAACAAATATTATTGAAGAGGCTTCTAGAGAATCATCAACTGCTTTTATATCCTTGAACCAATTAAGCATCTGATTATCAATAAAGAATCAAGTAACGATGTTAAGGGAATAATTGATAATAATTTTTAAAGCCATGGATGCCAAGATCTCCCACAATCCAATCGTGAGGCAGTAGCCATATTTGTTTCCATGTGTATATCATTGGTTTTCCACTTATTTCTCTTATGAAAACATGTGACGAGATGTATTTTCCTTCTTGATTTATCATGTGTATTTCATATAATATATCCCTGTTTCTCCTAAAGCGTAAAATGAGATCAAACAATGAAAATAGTGTTTTATATAAATTATGAGATCTTTCCCCGGAAGTGAATTCTCTACAATCGCATTAAGTTAATTTTCATGAGAAACTATAAGTTCATCAAGGTCTCTTTCTTCTTCCATTTCATCCAAAAATTCCACCCATGAGTACTCAAGAACTTTGAACATGATATAGTACTGTGGATTTGTGACAAAATGGTTCATTTCGTTTCTTAGTGTTTGACATCATCTTAAAATGGCTAAAAGTTGTTGCTTTCCACCATCGTTTGAGAGATAGAGCAGTTTTCCTTGATAGTCTGCCATGTAGCTTTAAGATCATGTTCCACATGTTTAAGCTTCCAAAGAAAGTTAAAAAATTTAAGGTACCTAGCCATCATAGAATCTGTAAAGATGGTATTCAGAGGATCTCTTGAATTATATTCCAGTGAGAAAACATCCCATCCCTTGTCTCCACTATGGTGTGGGATCATCTTCACTCTCATCCTATTGAATATATCTGGGTCATCATATGGGGAATTGGAGGCAGGAATTGCACTCTCTAGTAGCCCTGAAAGCTTGAAGGATCTTATAGTGTTATCCTATTGAGAGAAATCAGGGCCCACAATATCCATGAGACACTAAATGAAGTCACCTTGGGTGAGAATAAACTATCTCTTGATTGCAAGGCAATGTACTCTGAACTTAATTGACCATACATTATTGCTATCAAATGCCGATCCATCCTCTTAGTTGGTTCTACAACCAATAATTCCATTACCTTCGTTTCCCCATAACCAAGACCACCCCTCCTTGTCATGGTTCCTGCTGTAGATGTAGCTTCAGCAGTTGCATTTGCCCAAACTTGATCTGGAACAACAAACACAGAGGAAATTAATTGACCATACATTATTTCTATCAAATGCTGATCGATCGTCTTAGTTGGTTCTACAACCAAGAATTCCATTAACTTAGTTTCCCCATAACCAAGACCACCCCTCCTTGTCATGGTTCCTATTGTATATGTATCTTCAACAGTTGCATCCTGCCCAAACTTGATCTGGAACAACAAAAACAAAGGAAATTAATAGACTTCCCCATCCTCGAATTCTCTTTTTACAAGAGGATATGGTACCAAAGATTGCAACATACCACTGTGGAGTTGGTACCAATGTCGTCGCAAGGCCTCTGCTTTCACCGCCTAGCTGACCACAAAAAAATCTTAAAATATATCATTCAACTCCCCTTCTACAACCCAACTTCTTACCATCTCAAAAAGCAGAGAACATGCCCTTGTCAGCAACCTTCACATGAAATCCCGAACCAGTGTCATGTTAGGCATGCATGTGGATTGCACCAACCATGGAACCTCCTTTTGAATTATTGTAGTCAGCAACCAAAACAACCATCATTATTATCCTCACAGTTGTATCTACAAAGCAGACCATCAACCTCCACAGTGAAAGATAATTCCTCGATCCCTTCCCCTCAGCCATGGCCAGTATCAGATTATGCACCTGCGCCTCCAACACTACCAATAGATTATAGTAATCTGAGATCTCTTCCTACAATGCTGCACAAAAGTCCTGCCCCACTGTACCAATTGTCTCAGTAGACCCTCACTCCACACTCTCATAAACATACTCATTCACCTTATAATAAATCCAGTCCAATTCACACAATTTCCGAACCAGACACCTCATTGTCCTCGACAGCGTGTAGGATTCTGACACCGCAAAACCATCCAGATCTTTATCAAACTTAACGAACCAGCCCTTAATACCCTAGCAGGCATACAAAACTTCTTTAACCAGCGCACTCTCACTCACCTCGGACTTCTCCTAGGAAGCCTTAGCATATTCATGTAGAGTCGTTGCCTTACCATTTCGCACCTGGCAATTAACGAACTGGACAGAAGTGGCAGCGCTCATGTTGTCGCCGGTGGGATTCAGGAATACCTTCAATGGGATGCTCATGCGGCCGATCTGTTTGAGGCTGAAGGTTGCATCTACGTAGATTGTGATCTCGAGAGACTGGCGGCCCTGCTGTAGGGATGCCTCATCGAAGATAAACTTCATAAAGTGGTTCCAGGCGGTATCAGTGTCTCCGTTCTTGTCCACGAGTGTTTGTTCCCTAGTTTTATGATCTTCGGAGATCCATGTGACTAGGTAGGCCTTTGTTTTGGAGAACAATTTCGTGTTCTTCAGATTGCATGGAGAAATCAGCATTATTTCCATGCTACGAGCTTCCATTGCAGCAGTATGAATTCAATACAGAGGAAGAAAATGTATGAACTTGTAGAATGAAATTTGGGGAAAAATCTGGATGAATTTTGAGAACGGTGGAGTAAGTAGTGTATAAGAAACAATGCCAAGACGAAAACTTATTCAACACACAACAATCTGTAGAGCTATACGTTGGCTCATCTAAATCAGTTAATTAAGCAAAACCATGAAGTTGCACCTGGCGAGATTCTATTTGCTAGGGGGACGAGGAATCTTTAGAGACCATGTATCCAAAGAGAACGCCTCCGGTGTAATTAACTCCAACTGTTGCATTGCTGTCCTCTTTACAGGTGACGTGGTCTTCATCTTTATGGGCGATCGTTGATTCTTTGCATGACACTTTTATTCTTCTTTGTTGTGCAATTCAATGACCTGCAATTACGTATGCATTGGTGTTTTCTAACAATAAATCCGCGTAGTTTTTATGAGAGAAGATTTCAAAATCGCCTGAAAATACAAATGGTCGCTGGTTAGACTCCTCCTTGTTTCCCTTCAACGAAATCTCAAATGAGCCTTACATTACATCGTTCCAACTTCTTTTACCTTGTTCTCTGTATATGCAACAATCCTCTGGGTTGTAATGATAGGAAAATAGTTTCGAATAATCAGAAAAAAAGAAAGTGAGCAGCCCTGGATTATATTACAAACTTCATCTATTCCCTCCCACCAAAAAAAAAATTCAAAGTGTTGGAAAATAAGAAAGTGAGCATCCCTGGATTATATTACAAACTTCATCTATTCCAAAAAAAATTCAAAGTATTACAAACTTCATCTATTCCAAAAATAAATAAATTCAAAGTGTTACACCGAGGCTAATGATAGTAGGTACCCTGCCAAAGGGAATACTAATTTAGTAGTTTTATGCTATGAATGGGGACACAAATTGCCTTCCCACTGTATACACGGTTACATGGTTTAAGTATAGAGAAACGATTTGAAAATTTAGTAGTAGAGAAACTTAATTTAGTAGTTTTATGGTGTCGATGGGGACACAAATTTCCCTCTCTATACACGGTTGAAGTATAGAGACAATTTGAAAATTTGGCATTAATGTTGTTGAATAACAGGGATCAGTTTTGAGTCATCTCCCTTTTATCTATTGGTATTTAAAATGTTTTCATACTTTCATCATGACTATTGCAATATCGGTTAACCTCTAACTTTTATATTTGTAAATGCTTTATGGGATGAAAGCCAACGCTGTCGTGAAGAACCTCGACAATGAAGGTATTATTTTGTAGAAGCGTACTACATATAAAGGAAATCGAAACTGTTATCTAATTGTAGATAACAAGATTATTAACAAGAATTTACTAACTAATCACTGAAATACTGTTTACAATGAAATCTTGAAGGATTATTCAACATTCCCCCATTAATGTGAGGGGACATCTAACATGCCAAGCTACATTCTAAATTTTTCAAACTTTTAAATGGCCCAATGCTTTAGTAAAGATATCTACAATTTGTCAAATGAATGGTTTTGGCCTCAACATGATGTCGAATCAAGTGATAATTGGTGTTGATATCTTTGGTTCAATCATGGAATTTTGGATTCTTGGCCAATTGAATTGCAAAAGAGTTGTCAACAAAGATAGGCGTTGAAGTCATTTGTTTCTCATGCAAGTCTTCAAGTATTTTATAAAGCCAAATGATTTCTTTTGTGGCTTGAGCTGCTGCAACATATTTGGCTTCATTTGTAGAATCAACGGGAACAGATTGCTTTCATCATCTCCATGTGATAGTTGTTGATCCAAGGTTCATCAAATAACATGAAGTAGAGACCCCATTCTCTTTATCTCCATCAAAATATGAATTTGAATAACCAGTGAGATGGAAGTATAAAACTTTAGAATATTTGATGTCATAAGATTGAGTGCTTTTAAAATATTTGAGCACACACTTTGATACATTCCAATGATCTTCACATGGCTGATGCATTAACCTGGAAATTATTCCTACAACAAAAGTTAGTTCAGGACGAGTAGTAGTAATATAAAATAAACTTCCAACAAGTTGTCTGTACTTTGTTGGATCTTCAAATGTGCTACCTCCATTTGAAGTAAGATTTAGATTATGCTCCATTGGCGTAGAAACATGATTACAATCTTGCATACCAAATTTGTTCAATAACTCTCCCACATATTTTTTTTCTGAGAAGTAGAAATGTGCTTTAGTTTTTTATCTACTTCAATTCCTAAATAATAATGTAATAATCCCAAATCTATCATATCAAAACCCTTTTTCAACTCTCTTTTAATAGAGGGTATATAATCATCATTATTTCCTATGATAAGCAAATCATCCACATAGACAACAACGGATCTTCCAACTTTCGGGACAAATAAAGTTGCATCATCTAGATTGAAATGCTTATAATTCAATTTGAGAAGATTTTCAATTAAGTTTTCATACCATGCTCGGGGTGCTTGCTTCAAACCATACAAATATTTTATCAATTTGCATACCTTTTGTTCTTGAATTTTGATAGAAAAACCTTTAGGCTATGTGAAAATTGAGTCACAGTAATATTGGGATCAAGGAACAACTCATAGAGATTCAAAATCAATTACACAAAAAATTGACATGAAACACACTGCAATTAGAAGTTGCAACTGTAAGAATGTATTCAGTAATCAAAAGTAGAGATACAATGTGATACACTTGCATGAATAGCAAGACAATTTGAATCCCAAGGGTGTCATTTGAATTGCAAACATGAGAGTGGCTTACCTGTCAGTTACTCACACTAAACACATCAGTTAACCACTAATCACAACCATAATTGACTCTAACTGAGCCCTAACTAAATCAGAGGCAGTAATGACTAAGTCTAACTGAATAGAACTCAACTGCATGTCAATCAGCAGGTGGGGGCGCATATCTAACTCAAGTCAGCTCCGATGAAGTGAACTGAACTCAACTGAGTCACCAAAAATTGTTGGAGGTGCCTAAATCACTCCGCTTAACTCAAATCATCCCAAAATAGACAAATAGATGAGGAAGGAGCCTTTCCAACTCAGTTTAACTGATTGTTAGGTGAAACAACATTCAGTTAACTAATTGGTGCACTTATGACAAGAAAATCACCCGATATTTTCTCCCTGATTGAAGGAGGAATCTTAGTTAGTCTTCCTGATTGAAGGAGAAGGATTAGTTGGCCTCCTTGATTGAAGGAGTGTGCTGGTGCTGATGCTGATGTCAAGGAGTGTGCTGGTGTGTTGATGCTAATGTCAGTAACTTGAGTCAATACTTAGGATAAGTGGGTAATTAGGCCAAATTGACCAAATAAAGATGTGTGGATTAGATAATGACTCTAGCAGCCCCCCTTAAGCTATACTCATGTGGAGGAGTAAAAATAAAATGCTAGGGCCCCAAAAACAAAGGCCATAAGTCATCTTGTTCAAAAAGTAACTCTAAAATGCTCAAATAAATGCTAAGTGAGGATAAGGGGAAAAACTAGTGGGAACAAAACCCCTCCTCAAGCTGAACACTAAAGAACTAATCGGTCACCCTAATGAACTCACCCCCAATAGTGAACGGAGGAAAGTGAACTTTTTCTCAGTAAATTTCTTGGTGAAAATATCTGCAATCTGCTCATTTGTGGGGCAGTATTGCAAAACAGTTGTCCTGTCATGCACCAACTCCCTGATGTAGTGCATGTCAATCTCAACATGTTTGGTCCTTTTCCACTAAGAGATCCATTGAGATCTTGATAGCACTTTGGTTGTCACAAAATATGACTGTGGATAAAGCACTACCCATCTCAAACTCAGACAAAATGCCTTGCAGCCAAACTGCCTGGATGCAAGCATTTACTGCTCCCCTGTACTCGGCCTCTGCTAAAGAAAGTGTAATGGTAGCCTGATTTTTGCTGGACCAGAAAGTGGGGACACCACCAAACATAAAAACATACCTAGAAGTGGACTTCCGATCTATGGTCTCCCCTGCCCAATCAGAATATGTAAAACTGACCAACTCTAGCTCAGAATTTGCAGCATAGTGAATGTTGTAGGATCTAGAGCCCTGAATGTACTGAAGGATGTTCTTAGATTCCTTCCAATGGAGCTCATGATACTACTGCATATATCTTGATATAGCATTCACGGCATAACAAATGTTAGGCCTTGAATGTGTCAAGTATAGCAAGCTTCCGATCAACTGGTGGTAAATAGTTGAATCCATGGGTGGAATGGATTTTCCCTCTTCAAGACTAATTCCCGAGAGGAAAGGAAATGGTGAAGCCTTAAAATCAGCCATGTTAAAATTTATTAACAGGTATGAAACACATTTTTACCGAGTTACCATTAACCCATCATAGTCTTCAGAAATTTCAAGCCTGATAAACTGTCTCAGCAGGCTCAAATCACTCATTTCAAAAGCATCATGAAGAGCAGTTTTTATAAAGGAAATCAAAGAAAGTGTGCTTCCTATTATCAAAAGATTCTATGATCAGAATATTACCTACATACTAATGCAAATATACATTTGGATCATATTTTCATCTCTGGAAGTTCTGTGAGAGTAGAAAGGCATCCATTTTGGCATACCAAGATCTTGGGGCCTGTTTCAACCAATATAAATATTTCTACAACTTCCAAACCAAGGAATGATCTAACGTATAGCCTTCATGCTGCTTCATATATATTTTCTCTTGTGGATCTCCATGAAGAAAATCACTCTTGACATCCATGTGATGCACCTCCCAGTGCCTAGATGTGGCAATCACCAAAACTAGCCTTATAGAATCCATCTTTGCCATCGGTGCAAAGGTCTCATGATAGTCCACTCCTTGGACTTGGGAGAACCCTTTTGCAACCAGACATGCTTTGTACTTGCAGGTTGTGCCATCTTCAAAAAACTTTGTCCGATATACCCACTTGCATTGAACAAGTTTCCTCCCAAGTGGAAAGGAAACTAGCTCCCAAGTTGCATTTTTCCGGAGAGAGTTGAACTCTTCATCCATTGAAACTTGCCATCTTGGATATTTTCAAGCATGGTAGTAGGACTTGGAATTAGACCCAATCATCAAATAACAGGTAACATACAGCAAGGAATCTTGACAAGAAACAAAAGTACCTTTTCTTTGAAAATATGATCGGGTTCTTCTTGGATCAACAGGATTTCCATTGTTTGTCCCAGCGGAAGAGGGTGTCTTCTTTTGTCCATTTTGGGAGATGGGTGGGAACATTTGAATCTTATTCAGGACCTGATATATTATGTTCACTGATATCAGATATCATATCTGAAATATCATAGCCTTCACTCCCATTTTCATCATCAAAATGATCAGCAGAACAGGAGGGAATTTCAACAGTTTCTTCCTCGACTAGTTCTACCTCTTAGAGAGGTTTTTAAAACAAGACACTTCTCTCAATGAATATCTCTTTGGTTCTGATATTTAGAATTTTGTAACCCTTTTATTCCTATGGATACCCAATGAACACACGCTCAATACTCTGTGGTTGCAAAGCCTTCCTCTTGTCAAGTGGAATTCGAGCCCAAGCAGTGAACCCAAAAACTCTGAAATTGGACACATCTGGTTTGTGCCCAAAGTATGCTTTGAAATGAGTTTTTCCTTTCATAGAAGAGTGATGTACCTTGTTTTGAATGTAATCAGCAACATTCATTTCCTCATCCCAAATATTTGTATCCAAACATTTGGCTTCCAACATGCAGGTAGTCATCTCTTTGAGGGCCAGGTTTTTCCTTTACGCTACACCATTCTGCTGGGGTGTGTAGGGAAGAGTGTTGGATTTGGATCCCATATTTAGCACATATTTGCAGCAGCTCAAAATTGATATAATATCCTCCATTATCATATCTGAGAGACTTTATCTTCCTCCTAGAGGCATTTTCCACAGATTCCTTGAATTCAGTGAATCTTTCAAGAACCTCAGATTTTTTCTTTAGGAAGAAAACCCAAGTGAATCTAGAGAATTCATCAATAAAGGTGAGAACATACCTTGAACCAGCCATGGAGGTTATAGGCATGGGTCAACTGATGCCAAAGTGGATCAACCCCAAAATACTTGTTGCATGGCTTTCCTTTCCACGGTCAAATTTGTGCTCATGGTGTTTGCCGACAATGAAACCTTTACAAATTCCACTAGAAGATTTGATAGTTGGAAGGCCTTCGAACATGGAATGTTTTTGAAGTTTCTGAAAATATTTGAAGTTCAAATGTCCAAATATCTCATTCCAAATCCTACTGACCTCATTCCCATGAGTCATAAGAGCGGTGGGCTTTGCATCCGCCACAAACTTGGAAAACTCATACGCCTTAGCATGGTTATTTTCTATGCCTGTTGCAACGAGTATCCTGGATGCAATATCTGAGATCTCAACATCATTTGGGATGAAAGTAACTGTCTTGGGAACTCTAGTGTGTGTCATTTGATATACACTCAACATATTGGAGGCCAAGGAGAGTACATCCACAAGATTAGAAAAGATGCCATGTTCAAGTTTTACAATACCTTTTCTTTCGAAATGATATGAGAATCATATCCCATGTGGATAGGAATGCTGATGTCCGAGCCTAGGGATGAAAATGATTCTTTTGTTTCCACCATATGGTTCGAAGCACTAGAGTCTATGAGGAGAGCTCTAGGATTTGAAACAATTTCCATGAGGGCATGCCCTCTTTCTGGTTGGATGTCCTGGTCATGATTATCTCTCTTCCTAACACTATAAAGAAGATTGATATTGTTCCTCTCAAGGAGAAGAGTAATTTCATCAATATTTTTCTTCATGCAGGAATGTTTAGGGTGAAATCTCTTCCTGCAATAGGAACACTTGACCTTTTCTTTTCCTTAGTTCCCTTTGTTCTTGTGCTTCTTTGAGCCGAAAGGCTCATCTTGTTGCTGGTTCTTCTACTTTGGCTTGGGAGCATCAAACTTAGTCATTTTATTCTTTTTCTTTCCCTTACCCTTCGTATCTTTGGGCCTTAAAGCAAACCGTGCTTGATCTTTGTAGGATCTGATAATCCCCGTTTGCACAAGCTTGTCATGCTCGTTTGTGAGGGACTCATTGAAGGAATTGAGAGTAGGAATTTTACAATTTGGGGTTGTTAGCTTCCCAGTATGGAATGTGGAAAGAAATACCGAGTAACTCGATCCAATTTTGGAAAGAATGGAGAGAATGAGATGATCATCCTAAGTTCTCCACTTCATACTGCTTCAACTGGAGCACTAGATGCTTGAATTTGGTGAAGAATTCATTCATATTTTTGAAATTGCTTGGGTGAAGAGAAATAATCTCATTCTTTAGCTCATAAATCCTCATGTCATATTGATTATCAAAGAGATTAGCAATTTTATCCAAAATTTCCTTCGTATTATTCTATCTAGTGACATGGAAATGAAGATCTTTGGAAATCGAAAGGCATAGAAACCCAAAAGCTCCATCCATCTTTTTCCAGTATCTTGCTTTGTATACAACGTGGTTTTTCTCTATCTCAGTTTCCATTATGAATCTGTAAATTCCTTTGGCATGCAATTGAATCTCCATGCCCCCCTTCCACTAGTGGTGATTGAAAGGAGTAAGAGGATCCACAAAAGAATCCATTTTTCTACTGTAGAAAATGCAGTAGAAGTCTTCCAAAAAAACCTACAAAAACACAAAAAGGGAATTGTTAGGTCGAATAGCCTGCACTTTTAAGGTTTGCATCACACACAACTTAGTCAATAAAGCTAGCTTGATTAACAATTCCTTTGCTTAGGATTTATGTGGTAAACCTTCGACTTCTGGTGCAATGCTGGAATTTTTGAGCTTTTTTGCTTAAATGCATCATAAATCCATCAAGGAATCTGTTCAAGAAGAATATCCTTGTCCCGCCGTGGCTCTGATACCATGTGAAAATTGAGTCACAATAATCTTGGGATCAAATAACAACTCAGATATTCATAATCAATTGCACAATAAATTTGACATGAAACACATTGCAATTAGAAGTTGCAGCTGTAATAATGTATTCAATAATCAAAAGTAGAGATACAATGCGATACACTTGCATAAATAGAAAAACAATTCGAATCCCAAGGATATCATTCGAATCACAAACATGAGAGTGGCTTACCTATTAGTTAGACACACTAAACACATCAGTTAACAACTAATCACAACCATAATTGACTCTAACTAAGCCCTAACTAAATCAGAGGCAGTAATGACTGAGTCTAACTGAATAGAACTTAACCACATGTCAATCAACAAGTGGGGGTGCATATCTAAATCAAGTCAGCTCCGATGAAGTGAAATGAACTCAATTGAGTCACCAGAAGTTGTTGGAGGTGCCTTAAATCACTCAAGTTAACTCAACTCATCCCAAAATAGACAAATAGATGAGGAAGGCTCCTTTCCAACTCAGTTTAACTAATTTTTAGGTGAAACAACATTCAGTTAACTAATTGGTGCACTTATGACAAGAATATCACCCCAGATTCGCTCCATGATTGAAGGAGGAAGCCTATTTAGCCTCCCTTATTGAAGGAAAAGGCTTAGTTGGCCTCCCTAATTGAAGGAGAAGGATTATTTGGCCTCCTTGATTGAGGGAGTGTGTTGGTACTGATACTAATGTCAAGGAGTGTGCTTGTGTGCTGAGGCTGATGTCAGTAATTCGAGTCAATACTTAGGATAAGTAGGTAATTAGGTCAAATTGACCAAATGCAAATGTGTGGGTTGGATAATGACTCCAACCACCTAATCCAAATAAACACATTATTTCAAGTATCGATTCAACAAGGTGGTTTTAACATCCATATGATGTATTTTTTATCCTTTTTTTGCTGCTAATGAAAACAGAGTTTAAATAGTGCCCCATTTTGTTGTGGGATCAAATATTTCTGTGTAATCAACACCTTCTTTCTGTGCATATCCTTTTTCTACAAGTCTCTCTTTGTGTTTTTCAAGTGAGCTTTATGCTTTATACTTTTTCTTATATGTACACTTGCAACCAATATGTTTGGTTTCAATTGGAGAGTCTACCAGCCTCCAAGTTCCATTTTTTATGAGAGCATCATACTCTTTTTGCATTGCACTTTTCCATACATCACTAGTTAGTGCTTCTTGAAAAGATGAAAGTTCATCAAAAGCATAAAAGTTTAATTGACAATCTAATGTGACAAAATCATCATACCTTTTTGGAAATATCTTAGTCCATATCGATCTGTGAACTTTTTTCTGTGGTGTTTTCTCTGTTTCTTCTTCAAGCACAGGTTCTCCATTATCTATGAGACTTAATTTATCCATTCCATTAACAATATCATCAACTATCTCACCTTTTGTTTCATCAACTTGTGCATTATAAGAACTTGTTGTTATGGAAGAAAATTCCAAAAATTGACTTATAACAGGTATCCCCCCTTCAAGATTTGGAAGTTCATTATCCCTTTCATGATAGATTTTTTTAGAATGAAATCTATCAAGTTGATCAAGTTGTTTACCAATAGTGAGTGCATATTTCTCAAATTCAAGAAATATAACATCTCTAGAAACAATAAACTTCTTGTTATCTTCATCATATAATCTATAAGCTTTATAAGTATTAAAATATCCCCAAAAAATACACTTTCGACTTCTTGCTCCCAATTTATTTCTTTGTTCCTCAAGAATAAAAGAATAACATGTGGAATCGAAAATTCTAAAATGATTGGCAATTGGAAGATGACCATGGCACATTTCATAAGGTGTTTTTTTTGTAGTGCACCAGAAGGACATCTATTCTTAATGTAGATAGCACAAAGAACTGCTTCTCCCAAAAACATTAACTTAACATTATTAAACAACATCATTGACCTTACCATATTCAACAGTGTCCTGTTTATACGTCCTGCCACACCATTTTATTGTGGATTATAAGGAACAATGGTTTGATGTTTAATACCATTCTCCTGCAAAGGTGTTTCAAAATATTGAGATGTATATTCACCACCATTATCAGTTCTAAGGGTTCCAATATTGAGCTAAGCTTCATTTTTATTCCACAAATAAAAATTTCTGAATGTATCAAAAGATTGAGATTTTTCTTTTAACAAATAAACCCAACACATCCTTGTAAAGTCATCAATAAAATTCATTGTATATTTGTTACCATTTTCCAATGGAATAGGAATGGGACCACATAAATCTGAGCGAGTAAGACTAACTTTTCTTGAAGCTCGAAACCTAGAATCATGAAAAGGTTGTTTACTATGCTTTCTTAAAATATAAGCATCACATTGGGAAATTTGTCTTGGAATAGTAGGAAGCCCTTGAACTCCTTCCTATTTCATAATTATGAGACTATCATAATTAATATGACCAAATCTAGCATGCCATAACAAGCTGGAAGATCAATTACTATTATGGTGAGCCAAATTTGAAGAATTCTATGAATTGGATGAGGTACCATTCAAATTTCAAAGTTTGTTATCTTCCACTCCAGTCATTACAATCACATTATCCTAAACTATTATAATCTCAATGATACCATCAAACATATGTATTGAGTGATCTTGTTGTCTAATTTGTAAAGAGATATTAAATTTCTCTTCAATTGTGGAACATAAAGAACATCAGGAAGTATGTAATCAGCACGTCCTAATAATTTCAATCTAACAAAGCCAAGTCCTGAAGGTTTTAATTGAGACTTATCTGCCAAATGTATTATCCCATCAATTTGATCACTAAATGTCTCAAAGAAGTCTTTTCTAAATGTCATATGGAATGTGGCTCCAGTATCTACTAACCAAATGTCATTCCAACAAAATGAAGTACTAAAAGCTTCTTCAATTCCAAGATTACAATGTGCAACAACATAATGTGGAGATTCAGGAAGGTTACCTTTATCATTTCATTTATCTTGTATTTTCTCTTTCTTGCTAATAATCTTCTCCCAAGAAGTTCTATAATAACTGACCGTATGACCAGTTTTTCCACATCTATACCATTGTTTCTCTCCTTGATTAGATCTTCCCCCCTTCCTTTGTAATGTCCTCTTTGTCTTCTACCTCAACCTCTTCTTCTATTTTCATCCTTTGCAAAATCTTATTTTGGTTTGTGTCATTTATGTGCAAGACACAAAGTTTCTTCATTGGGATTAGATTCCTTCCCAAATGCTTTATCTCTCTTAGCCATTTTCTCAACAAGTTTTTCAAATGTCATATATTTCATCTAGCCACTAGCTTGAAGTAATTCTAAATAGTGAGTAAAGGAAGGATAGAGAGATTTAATAAATGCAATAAGTTGAATGTCAACTTTTACACCAATTGCATCAATATCATGGAAAATAGCTCTAATTTCATAAGCAAGTTTCATTGGAGTGTTATCTTTTAATTCTAAGTTAAATAATTTCATTAATAATTGTATGATTTCAAGCTCATAATGTGAATCATACAAATCTTTTAGTTTCTTTAATGTTTCCCAAGCACTTTTTCTAGAAACTAAATGTCTACTTACTTCTTCACTTACATAGTCAATGATCAAGGCATAAGCCTTATTGTCCTTGATTTTCCATAATGCTAACTCTTTGGTATTAGTAGGTGGTATCGGTGCACTTTTATCCACTTCATCTATTGCTTCTCCATCTTTCTTATCTTGAAAATTCTAATTTTCATAGTCATCCCACATATCATTAAAAATAAAGGTATTTTTAACTTTACGAAATAATTCATGATAATACTTTTTGTGAGACAGAATTACTCCAACAATTGAAATTAAATAATTCATTGAAATTTACTGATAGATTATTTTCCTCTCTATATATGTTATTTAATTTGTTTTTATCTTCTAAAAAGATTTCCCCAAAGGTTTAATAATTCAATTTAAAAACACCTTGTACCCAAATATAAATGGCGGCTTAAAAGCTTTTATTTTTCTAAAAAGAACTCCTCAAAGATTTGATAATTAATTTAAAGAAACCATTGCACACAAATATAAATGAAGGTCCTCTTCCTTTTTTTCTTAAAAATAATAATAATAATTCTAAACAATTACTGAAACAATTTACGTGCAATCCCCCCTTTATGTGCATTCTTTCTTCCAGAATCTTTACTAAACAACTCTCATTTCTTGGTGATAGCTCTTTTGCGGGCTCCTTCTCTCTCACCAAGCCTTTTCTCACCAATGCTTCACTGCCTTGCTCTAATACCACTGACATAGTACGTGAAGAACCTCAATAATGACTATATTACTTCCTAGAATAGTATATATATAAGGGAAATCAAAACAGTTATCTTCAATTAGATAATGAAATTATTAACAAGAATTTACTAACTAATAATTGAAATGTTTTTTACAATAAAATCCCGAACTATTATTCAAAAAACGCAATAGCTTTAATGTTGTTTTGTAAGTCATTGATGAGTTGAGTATCGAAAAAACCTATAAAACTGATGAATTTGTAAATGAATTGTAAACTCTTAAAAATGGAGCTGATAGATTTGTGAAAAGATTATCTTTATTTTACCAAAACTTAAAACACCATAACCTATACCTGTCTGAATGTAGATTACTATATAATATGAAGGGCAAGGATTGTAGACCTAATGGCGAATGGATTTATTAGTTAGGACCCTAGTGATATTATTTAAGTCGAAGATCTTTAACTATGTTACCATGGAATGATGTTATCTTAAATAAATAAACAAAATTTTTCACCAAACATCTTTCAAGTTATTTCAGTGTTAAGGTTATAAAAGTAAAACTAAGGTGTGGTGTTTAACAATGGTTAAAAGCTAAGTATATTGGAAGATTATGTAAAACAAAATAAAAAATGATAACAATAACTTAAACGGAACTTACTTTGGTTATATTGACTAGCATGTTAAGTATAATAGAAATGCAAGAAATTAGAACCTTTGAACGTTAAAGGTTAACGTAAGTATAATAGAAATGCAAGAAATTAGAACCTTTGAAAGTTAAAGGTTAAAGTTGATAGTTATAATTTTAAACCATTGTTAAGTATGAAATTTTATACAAGGATAGCCTACACTACAATGACTTAACATTGTTTTTATAAAAGAGAAGTAGCATTGTTTGTATAAAAGAGAAGGCTTGTACATACATATTATGTTTTCTATGAGTTATATATAACTGTTATATAGCATATGTAAGGTTGTTATTTTTTTTTCTCTGAAAAGAAGTGTATATATGTACTTGTTTCAATGGTTAAATAAAGATTGTAATTGTGTACATTTATATTTCTATTAAGAATTTTATAGGTAGGTTATGCAAGTTTAAGATTAGAATTAGAAATGTAATTTTAATGTGAAGAAGACAGTTAAAACTCGACTTCTTATGTGAAGGAGTCAATTCAAAAGAAAATTAAAATTAAGATTATGTGTGTGGAAATGGGGAAGTTAATTTAAAAGATAATTAAAATTAAAATTATATATGCTGAAATGTGATTTAATTTAAATGTTTTATACATGAAAAGTCAATATGATTTAAAATTTTGGATTTTATGATAAAATTATTTATTTTTTAAGTTAAAATATTATAATTAGTATGTTGAATTTAAATTTAAATGTAATTAAAATATCTATTTGGAAAAGTTAATTTTCAATACCATCTTAATTAGCTCTAACTCAGATTTTATTTTTGATATCATTTGGAATTAGGTGTTATAAATAGATAGGTAAATAGTAAGAGAATAGTTGTAATTCTGGACATACAAAAATTAAGTTTTAATCCCAGCTTTATATTGTTAGTATTAAATGATTAGGTGTTAAAAATAGTTAGGTAAATAGTGAGAGCATAGTTGTAAAGCTTTATATTGTTAGTATTAAATGATTAGGTGTTATAAATAGTTAGGTGAATAGTGAGAGAATAGTTGTAATTCTATATATGCAAAAATAAGTTTTTATCAAAGTTTTATATTGTTAGTATTAAATAATGTATATTAAATACTTCATTTTCACATAATTTAAAGCTATTTTCAAAATGTTATTTGAATTTTTAAAGGTTCACTTATTTTACTCAAACAATTATGTAAATAAAATTATTGTTATTGGTTACATTAGATTTTAGCATGTTGAAAGAATGAAAATGAAATTATAGTTATTATTGTATGTTTTCATTACCAAATGAGAATTTACTAGCTTATTCTATTTCTTTTGAATATGATGGATAAAATTGGGTAAGCTAGGAAAAAGTTACAATTTATGACAATCTGAGATCATGAGACCCATAACTGAAAAGTTAAAGTGCACGAAAGTATAAGAGTTGTAACATCTAGTGCTTGAAGGAGTACCGTCATTGGAAAATTATTCTAAGATAATGGAAAAAGATCCTTATCTTTCTAATGTGTTTTTAGATTTTTGAGGTCATTATAGAAGAGAAGGTTATGATTTTAAAATATGATCCTAAAGGTAATAGTAGAGTGGAGTGTTTCGGCATCAAATGATAAAGGAATTCACTATGTGCGTGAACATGATGTATTTAGACTTAGAGAAGAGCTAAGTGATTGAACCCGGAGTATGGAAGAAACATAAATCAATCTAAGGAGGTTTAGATATCCTTGGTAATAGAACCTTCCTAAAAAGGAAGATAATACATTTAATAACAAAGATACACTATCGAGAGTTTCATAGTAAGTCTTATTAATAAGAAAGCTAGTGTCATCTGTGAAAGGGACTTACTTATAAGTGTGACTTAATGAAAAAGGATGTTGATGGATTTGTGAGATTTCACGTAATGCATTAATGAAGGATCTACATATGTAATTATTAAAGGAGAAGCAAAACAATGCAATTAGTAATTTTTGGGGACATGTTAGTTCCTCTGGGTAAACTGGCATGGCAGGATTCATGTATAAGGATCTAATATCAAGGATGGTTGTAGTCCCAATATAGTGAGCTAAGAGGACGCATTGGAGATATATAGATAGTATTTGTACTTATTATAGAACTCCGGGATGGATTTTCCTAAAGTGGGGGTGTATGTAACACTCTATTTTTACCTTGACTTTTGAGATTATTATGACTAATGTTTGAGGGCGTTCTATGACGAATGACTCAACTACTTACAATTTTCAAATCTAAAATAAATTTGTATAAACATAGGTTTTTATGGCATCTGATTTAGTATGACTTGGAATTGTGTAAAGCAATGAATGATTGATGAGATATGACCTAAGAAGGATTATCGAACATATTGTTGAGTAAATTATGATTATGAAAAAATGCTGGCATTTGGAAAATTATGTATGCAATTATATTATGATTTTAATTGTGATTGAAAAATCATGTAAATTTATCAGCAAGGATTAAAGTTGTATAAAGTTTTGAAAAAAATTATGTAGCATGTACTTTGATGGTCTGTCGAGTGTGACAGGAAAGGAAGGTACATTAAATGCAAGAAAGCATCAATATAATAAGACTCTAGTTGAGTCAACGAATATGGAAGGTGATATCAGTCGTGTATATAACATGATTGAATTATGATATGTTGATGCATTGACATGCATGGACTCTGGATCAGTTAAGGAACCTCGACAGTTGAGGTCTATTTATGGTTTTGTTATAGTTGAAATCTTATTTATGATATTTGATGCATGGGTTGTTTTATGTGTAGGTGATGGGATTCTAATTGTCAATCGATCCACGTCAAGTGACGGGGCTGAAAATTATACTTGTAAGACTAGAAAATTGGACGACACGATGAACTTTGAATAGAGTGAAGAAAAATATCGTTCATCATATGTGTGTTTCATGAGGGTAGGTTGCAATTCAGTCAGTCACGAATATTATTACTGGGGGGAGTGCAATAGGGATTCGACCTTATTCCCCAGGAACCACTGGTCTCTTCCCAAGGTAGGTATGTTAACACCAACAAATATTCACCTAGATCTCTATGGTCTAAACCATAATCATACATCATATTCCCACCAGTATTTCCTCCATTTTGACCTTCATAATTATATTTCCACTAAATATGGTCCAAAACATCATTATTCCTTCCCCTTAAATGAAGGGAAGATGAGCATTTATTGTGATTTATCCCCACTCTCTCCAAAAAAGGGTCAAAAAGCATAAAAATGAGAATGGGTCAAAAAACCATAGATAAATACCATGGGTAAAAAATTCTTGGACCATACTATAAATACATTGTCAAGGACTCCCCCAAAACACCTTTTTCCATTTTCTCTCAGTCACACCATATACTTTCTCTGCCATTATTCCCATATTTTTCCACACCATTCCTCAGGGTGTACGTTGAGTTCACTCCGTACCCATTTGGATCCATTCTCCCATTTGACAACTATTCATGGAAGAGACTGGAGATCCAAACCTTGGAGCTGCAAAACCACTTCCAAGAACGGTTACAGTGGCCCACTTTTAGAAAGGTATTTTTTGTTCTTGTTATGCATTAGTTAGTTTTATATATCATGAAAATATAAAAAATATTGTTATCGTCGTTTTTATTTCTTATTGTTATTGTTGAACTCTACCTTATGCTCTAGAGGAGCTAAGGTTCATTCTTTTGCATGCAATAGGGGTGAAATCC
This sequence comes from Pseudotsuga menziesii, assembly GCA_001517045.1. Classification (NCBI taxonomy): domain Eukaryota; kingdom Viridiplantae; phylum Streptophyta; class Pinopsida; order Pinales; family Pinaceae; genus Pseudotsuga; species Pseudotsuga menziesii. Next base: position 103,298 of record LPNX010627534.1, read on the forward strand.
CCACTATAGTTTTGGCGTCTCCACTTGGTCAATACATACATATATTTGCTTTTATAGGAATTTTTACTAGTCTGTTCTCCTTTGCTACCTTTAGCTGTCATAGATATGAACCCCTCGCACTAGAGCCAAACCAGTAATGCTTCAGTTTCTGTCCCCCAACCCTAGCTGGTAGAAATTTTTCAAACATTTTCCTGTTCGAGCTGAGTCGCACCTATCCGACTAAAAGATGCGACCCATTCGCACCTTTTTTCCTAATAAGCACAACCCAGGTCACTCCTTTTTCCCTGATATGTGCGACCTATCTCAAAAATCTAGATTGCACCTGTACTAACTTTCGGAGCGACTCGATCACTACTGTGACTCGATTTTGAGCGACCTGTCATGCTTAATCCTCTGTTTTGAATGAACTAAGCTTGTCAATTATTTTTCTGCTCTGATGGAGATTGGTTCCTTGTTCTGTGCGACCCCGATCATGCCTGTTCTACCAACAAGTGTGGCTTGTAGTTTTTCAGTCCTTTTCAATGCTTGAGATCCTTGTTTTAGACCCCTTGTCTATGTTTTACCCCTTCCCGACATGTTTCTATCTAGATATGATCCATTATAGCCCCTTGGTTTGTTTTGAGGTCATATTTTTCTTTTATGTGAGCCTATTGAGTTGAGCTTCGTATTTGAGACCCCTTGTGTGTTTCGTACACCTTGGTAAGTTCCTTAAATGTTCATTTATTTGTGTTTATTTCATGTTCTAGAAGAATTACTTGTGATGTTTGCATGATATTTACTGTCATTTACTGCTATTTATTTGCATTTTATTTTATTCCATCTCGGAAGTGAGATCGTTTCATCTTCATCATAGGATTATTGGGGTTTTTACACACCATTTGCACACATCTCACACCCTAAATACAAAAATGCTTGGTTCATGACCCCAAACTAGCCTTAAAAAATTAACTTACTACAACAAACATTGTAACCTCATTTGAGGGACAAAAACAATATTGTAGCTAAGTTAGGACTTTGGGGATAGGAATCCAAACAACACACCTCTACCACTTACACTTGAGACATAGTTGTTGTCCATTAAGGGACCAAAATCCTCCTGTACTTGTTGACATGGTCATGACCAGTTTGTGGGAAGGCCCCCTGCTATGTAGGAGTAAGCCACAAACAAAGGGGTTCTAGAAGTCAGGGTGGAATACCACACTCCATATTGCACTGAAGGCTAACCCTTCATAGTCCTCCTCGTATCACCCAGCCAGGGGTCGAGGGCTTGTTGCCACCTTTCACACACCTGGGTCATGTGGCAGAAATATTCAAGCCACTCAATGTGTCCTTGGGGGCAAGTCTCGAGTCAAGGCTGTCACCTTGTTCTTGAATCCTCCATTTAGGCTCAACTCCTAATAAAGCCAAGGAGGGTAGACCCTATTAAGTTACTAAGGAAAATTTATTTAGTATGGTGATGTTAAATTGAATGCGTTACTTTAGGAGTTTGAAATTTAACCATAAACAACCATAGATGACAAGATACAAAATGAGCGCATGAAAGCACAATGCTGAGACACAATATATATATATATAGCAAGAAAATAGCCAGTGCCTTAAAATGGAGTCAATAGATAATCAATGTACTTGCATGTGCTTGGAGTGAATGTTTTGCAATTGCCTCTTGGTACGTTTTAAGTTAATGTGAAATATGAGTTGATTAAAATTAGGCGAAGGGGTGGACTCCAGATATACCCGAGAGTACTTGGAGTATGTCAAAAACTAAACCTTCACGGCTACCCGCAAGGAATATGTGGGATGAATGGAGTCTCTGGGGATATTTTTCATAACGCACCCGTTAGGGTGTGACAGAGATCGGCGCCCCGAGGTCACTTTTCAGGAGTTCCCACTTCCTTTGGGTATTTTGCCACCGTAATGGTTTGATCTAGGTGTTGGATTTTCACCTGATGGTTTGTCAATTTAGGAGAGTGAATCCTAATTATTCTAGTCACTCAAGTGCTTTTGATACATCTTGACTAATTGGATGAACCGCAGCCAAGTGCAAAGAAAACACACCGGAATCTTGTAAATTTTAGTAAATTTTGAGATGGGTGTTCTTGTTAAAAAGAAAACCCTCCAAGAACCTCTTTCAATCCAAGTGGATCTCAATCGAGGAATCAAGGAGGGGTTAATTTTATAATAGCTGATAAAACAATTGATGAAAAGTAAAACATAGAAAAACAATTCCGTTTTTCTAATTAGTCCTACCACGCATCTCTTTCTCCTTTCGGGTCAATCGGGAAGTCGTGGGGTAAGTATTAAGATTACTTTGAAATCTCAAATATGGAATATGGAAATGATAATAAATCAAAGTATACTACC
>LPNX010627534.1:106332-139167 GCA_001517045.1 Pseudotsuga menziesii
GCAAAACTCTTATAAAATAGATCTAACAATATACATATTCAATTCTTAGAACTAGATCTGATCATAAGAGGAAGAGACAGGTAACCGAAAGATTGATTTTAAAAGAAAGGAGGAAGAGAAGGGGAAAGGCCTGTTGTTGGATGGATCTGCAATGGAAAATTGTTAGTGGAATATAAAGGGGCAATGTCTTCACAAATATTTTGGATGTATAGTGGAGTCAAACTAGATCCACAGCTCATCCAATCCTTGCTACCTGAAAGCTAAACACACAATCCTGCACGAAACCTCATGAGATCTGGATATATATATGAAAAAGAGACAAGATTTACATGCAAATAAACTTATTAAACATGTATAATATAGATATTCTAACATATATTCTATGAGATATAAGAAAAACAAGTAACCTTACTTTCCCAACTATACTCCTATTGTTTCAGCTGAATCGTTCAAGCCAAACAGGGTTCATATGCAGAAATTGAGAGAAAAGCTGGCAACATCAATAGCCGTAAGACAATGCTTAATCCACACACATGAGAGAATTACACCATTTGGCCTCCAAAGATTCTTTATTCCAACAATCAAAAGATTACAACAGTATTACAATAGCAATCCCTTCAATCCAATTCTAACTAGCTTGGAAGAGGAGGCTTATGCTTGGATATATACAAAAACCAAGAGATCCATCCCAGGGGGGGTGCAAATCCCAAGGAGACATATCAAATCATCTGATGGAGAGTCAATCAATGCAGATCTGAAGCTGAACTAAGCCTACTTGTCAACCGGGGGGCTGATTGAGCTGACACATCAACCCATAAACCGACACATCAATCCACAAAGCTTCCAGGAGAGTCCACATGTGTGGAGGAGAGAGAGAGGGCACAATTCCCCATAAAGGATGCTGAAGATCAACTCTGGATCTGATTTGATCACCTCCTTCAGTCAAGGATTTGTCAGATCCAATCAATCTGGTTCAGATCTGACTGATTTCAATCAAATCGGTTGAGAATCCCCTGATCTAGGATTCTGGATTTGCTCCATTATTCATCAATTTATTAATTAAAATAATCAATAATTGATTTTTTGGGGCTTTCTGACTTGAGTGATGGAAAATCACTCAAAACTAGGAAATAGCGGGTCCATGGGTTTACATGGTGCTCTTAGCTTGAAAATGAGCACCTACATGACTGAAACTGATTATTTGGCCCACTTTTATTACAAAATCAATTTTTCCAATTAAACTATTAAAATATAGCCTAAGTTTTGGAAAAATTAAATTTTAATAAAAAACACTAAAAAAACTAAAAAATTGAAAAATTGAAAAAACCTAGGGGGACTTAGACATGTTCATATGACTCGACCATTATGCCTAGTATGTTTATACATTGACACATAGACTCTAATAACCTCAATAGGCCTAAATTCCAAGCCGACCACCCCAACTTTGGAGGTATGGAGTGAAAAACTCAGAAATTATCAGTAGTTTATTCAACAACCAATAATATCCAAGGGAAAAAACACCCTGGGATGATCAGATTGACAAATAAAGTCTAAGAGACCAAGTCTTTTACAGACAATATCATGCTAGAACATTTATTACAAATCCCCCATGGGGTATGAACATGTAGCATAGTACAACAAAGCTCCCCAGAAGCAAGACTGAAGGTTCTCTGAAGTCTGAACAAGTTATCCTTGTCTGATTCACTAGGCTCACTTGATAAAAAACCACTAAGTACAACTTAGATGGTAATAGGGCCAAAGGGCTTGAGTGCCAGTAAACCAACTGAATGTATCATGAACGAGGTAGCCTAGTTTCCATTCTTTTTAGGGCTATTTTACCTAGAGTTCCTTCTCGGTAGTGGGATTCTATTAGCATGTTGTTCTTTCATTTCGTATTTTCTGACTGAGATATCATCACCCTATCGAGGATACGATTTGTGAGGGGATTCCATCTTGTAGTTAGGAGTTTGCTTGCACTTTTATCCCATAGATTACTGTGTCATTTTATTTTATAGGTAGTGTTTCTTGTTGGATTCCTAGCCACTTTGTTGTAAACTCGCCTTGTAGTTTGGTTTTGGAGATTTTTGTTGTCCAGTGAGCTACCATTTATACGCTCTCCTTCTACACACTCAGTTGTAGTTTGGTTTTTTAGCCTACAATTGATACTCTTGAGTTTTCATTCATTACACAACACACCATCATGTCATCATAGCTCCACCATGCTGCTCACATAGACTTAGGGGGCATACCCCCCAGTTTGGTTCCCTGAACCGTCACCGTCAAATCGATATTTGACATCGTTCACCACCTTCAAAACCACATAAAGCCTCTGATTCTGATTCTGATTCATATAAATCCGAACCTACCTTGTTCATTGCCCCATCTAGCCCCATGACTGGTGCACATCCTGATCCCTTTCAGGGGGGATGGTTAGTAGTGGGCTTACATCCATTCTTCCCATCATTACGGGTATCCCTTCCACTTGACCGATAGGCCTTGGTCCTAGTGGGCCCCTTGCCACTGCACACACTGTTGTTGGTCTGCTTCCCACTATGGGTGGCCCCATGAGATCCACTGCATTTTCGACCATTCCACCATTTATACCTAGGGGCAGTGGCCCTTCCACTTCCATTTCGACTATTCCTACCATTCTAATGAATATTCCTCCTATTGAAAGTCAACCTTATACACCCCTAGTTACACATGGGAGCTACGTTCCTACCATTGCTAGCCCTTCCCGATCTACTCTCGGTTCTAGTATACCTTCTATGGCTAGTCTTAACCTTCCTTGATTTAGCATGGTTTACCAATGACCCCATTTGTCATTACCAATAATGGCCTCCTATTCCTACCAAACTTCCCTGATACATCCATAAGTTTGAGGGTAAGGTAGGAGAAGACCCCCAAAACCACATTATGTTATTTCACTTATGGTGTTCATCTAATAACATAGTGGATTATTCCATTCGATTGAATTTCTTCTAGTGTATACTCACTAGTGTTGAAGCCAAGTGGTATATCAAACTATCTGATGCCACTTACCCCAACTTTTCCTTGTTAGCCTCCATGTTCCTTCAATACTTCCAGATACCTGTCTGTTATGATGAGGGCATGGAAATTTTTTTATCACGTAAACAAAACACAACTACTCATATCATGGATCATATCCATGAATGGCGCCATCACTGTAGCCTTTGTAAGATCTAGTTGGATGATAGGACTTTCCTAGATTGTTTCCTCAAAACCTTACTCCCCCCCATAGCCAAGGACATCGCATCCAAGCACTCGCAAAATCAGAAGAAGCCATCCTTAAGGATCAATAATTCAATCTTATATACACCCAATCAGGTTACTTGTATACCATTATACCCGATGCTCCTCGTTCTGAATCCTCACGCTGAGATACATTGGGGGCATCCCATGTTGCTGATGGAGTCATAAGCTCTGTTACACAACATCCTCATTTTTATCTGGCCTTTCCTGTGATGCCACCCCATTCTGGTCACATCCTGAGTGTTTTCCAACCAAGTTATGCCCTTGATTATTCACACATAATTGTTCATTCTGAAGCCACCCCTTCCTATGTGCCCCCCCCATGTCCATGGACCGACTTGTTCATCACACTCATGTACTTTCCAAATGACCGAATTTGCAACCCCACCCACTAATCTGGTCTATCATGCACCATATTTGCAACCAACTCTGGCTCCGACCCCAACTCCTGTTGTTCCTATAGGACAGGTCTATGCATAACAAAACCTCCCTAACCAACCCACCCCCAATAGCCAACAAGGGAAGGGAATAAATAAGACGGGTAGGAATCGAGGTAACAACCAGAATGAAGGAGGTGGCCAACATGCCAACCCTCCAAACAATAACAATGTCGAACCTCCTACACAAAACACCCAACGTCCTTCTCAACCAAGGAAGAACCCACAATTGCATACTAACCATATGTGTGTCATTTGTAACACTTTCGTTTATTACACCCATCAGTTTCCTCACTTGAATCGCGCCCACCATTTTCTCCAAAAGGATAGTAAACATGACCCCAATGAGGCTGCTCCAGCTCAACCAAACCTAGTACCACCGGGTCCTCCACCTATGGTGCTCCAAAAGCCCCTTCCAAACCAAGGGTTGGTTTCAATGCAACCCTTGGACCCACAAGCTCCTGCAACCACTTTTGTGTCTCAACCCATTGATCCTGGTGTCCATTACCTCATGAAATTATTATCTAATATCAACCTCTAGACTCAATGAAACTAGTATGGTTGCACCACAGAAAATGTTGACCAATCTACGACATCTACCTCCACAACTCTTGACATGTATTTTCATTTTCCGAGACCCCCCATCGACGGGGTTGCAAAAGTCTCATAGTTCCCTTTGCATCATGTCATGAACAACACAACTTCTAGAGCTGCACTCAACTACAGTATTGTTGACGACTTGGCCTAGTCTCCAACAACGATGTCTACTCTGGGAGTGCTCAAAATATTTCATTCCCAACGTAAAGCTTGTTATCTATGCTAGGTGTCTTTGATCCCTATTATTCTTGGTTTATCACCTTTGACCTGGATCAAGGAGAACCCCAGATACCATCATCCATCGCCTTCCATGTAACATGCCCCTATTTGCAAAACAATTTTATGTTTTTGAGGAACATTATGTTATATTTTATGTTAAATTTTGTAATTAATGACCAAGTGGGGTCAAGGATGATTTTATGTATTTCAGAATATTTTATTAATAAATAAATGAAAGATGAGACAACAGCTTAGGGGAGCTGTTAAATGAGTGTTTTACTATTCAGTTGGTGGAGGAGGATGGGTTGAGAGCATATTGACATGTGGCAACATCCTCAAACTAATTCTAGCTGTTGCAGGTGGAAACTTCCCTATTTTTGTTTTCATGATTCCCCAAGAAAGTGGAACATGACCAGGTGGCTCATTTAGTAAAAACTGACCCAAAAGACTTAGGCATGCTAATAAAACTTCCCACTGAAGACAGTTGAGGCTGCTCATTCTGGATTTGTGATCATTCTGAGTGAATCAAGTACACATGTGAATTCAATGGAAGGTACTAGCTGAAGTAAGTTTGAGGGGGATAACTGTTGAAGACTGAACTAGTGTAGCTATTCTAAGCTGAGTTCATACTGCTGTAAGCAGAACTACGTTACTGCTGAACACTCAGTGGAGTTGCAGAGGATTTCAAGACTACATCTCTCACCCAGTACTCTACCAGGTGGACCAGGAGACAAGCTTGGGGGTCTTGAGAATTGCAGTCCAGCTCTTCTCCAGGAGTTGGTTGGGAGGAACAACTTCCTTAAGCTATTGTCACCTCATCTATACTACAGGTTATACTTGTTTAAGTTCAGTCATTAAATTATTTACTGTATCTGGAAAGTTTAAGAGTTTCCAATAATATATTATATTTCTGTTTTATTGATGTTAGGGATAAATAGGGAAATTATTTATGCTGTGAAAGTTAGTAACTAGCTAGATTGGGTAAATTAGTAAAGAAATTTCTGAGTTAATTGATAGATAGGAAAAATTACCTAAACTGTATTTTTCCACACCTTTTGCAAGGTAGTACTCTATTAGAGTAGGTTTATTTATTTTCAAGTAAGTAGATTCAATAAAATATGAATGCAGATGCAAATGATTACTATCTACAGGATTTTGTGTAAATTTATTTATAAAAATTTAACTGTATTTGTGTTATTTACTTAAATTATTTAAATAAACTAAATAAAGATAGAAGAACAAGTCTAAGTAATACACACTAGTATGTGTAATATTTTATACAGTAAAACTAACAAAGTTACATACTATAAACCTAGTATGTAATCCTAATTAGATAAGATAGGAACAATAAAGTATCTAAACTAGGTTTAACTTAGTAAAATAGTAATTTAGGTTAAATAAATTACCCACTTAGCTCACTTATGTAAAAATGAAAACTAGGGTTACTGAAACAAAATTACTAGCTCTATAAACCATTAAACAGAATTAGGGTTTACAAAAGATTTGTTCTTTCACAACAGAATAAATTCAAAATTTATAATACCAAAACCTAGTAGTATATTCCAGAAATTACAGAAAAGAGATACATTTATTCATTAATAACATTCTCGGTTCTATTTCCAGATTTCATTACAGTATTATTAATTTTACTGCTATTAAAAATATTTACTTACAAAAGCTTTTCAAATCATATTCCTTTAAATAAGAAACAAAATTTCTTACTGATCTATTTAACCCTAACCATAGAAAAGTAAATAATAATAAAATAGCTAAAATAAACAAAATTTACATTTATTTAAACCAAACAGAGATAGTGTTAATTCAGCCTTAAGCTGTGAAAATCCTTTTAATATTAAAAACAAACTGAACAGACATAGTATGGCCTACGACCTTTTACATTTTCTATCAAGGCTTAAAAGCCTGGGCAAAAGTATCTTAATACAAACAGAGTTCACCAAAAAAAAAAAAAAAACCCATCTATTTTGGCTATGAAATCCCTTTTTCCAGAATGAGAAGTTCTGTAAGAACAACCAGTAAGTTTTTCTTTAAAAACCCTAAACTCATCTGCATATAACAACCCAATGGCCTGATAGTAAGAGTAATGGCTTAAAACTAGTTCCAAAAATTACTTTAATAAGTTAATCGTGGCTGAACAAACTCAAAACTATTTCCTTAAGTCTCGGCTGAGAGAGCTTGAGTTATTCCATTACAAACAGCCACTAGGGATTTTAAAACTAGAAATTAAAAGAACAAACAGAGCAACTAATAATCATGGCCAAACCAACAATACAACACACAGTAGTGCCATCACAATCCACCATACAAGTTGTGCAGGAGAATGCCAGGCGAAACCGAGGCTTACCGGGGTGGACGCCCTCATGGAAGCTTGTGGGTGGAGTTCTTTAGCATCAAGTTCATGTTTGCGGAACCTACACAGAGCAAATGCTAGTTTGATGAATACACTTAACTCATAAAATAATAATTTAAACTTGTGCAATAACAAACTATAAGGAAAACAATTTCGTTCTTACCTTAAGGAGTCATGCAACTATGACGTCATGGAAATCTAACCCGAGTGTCTTTTCTTGCTTTCCCCACAACTATTTTGGAGCACTGCAAAAAGGGAAATTGCATAATACAGTTTTCAAATGAAAATCGTCAGCCATGATGAGGAAGATTCAAACCCATGATACTAAAACCAGCAGTAAACAAAAACCTATCACTCTTCACTCAATGACTCCCTTCACACTGGTTACAGTCTTTAACACTCACACGGTACCAAAACTCTCTCAGAAAAACAATAACAAAGATAGCCAAACACCAATACTCTTTACACAGTCAAAACCACCTCACGATGGCAATCAGCTTCTTACTCACCCTTCTACACCAGCTTGTTAAGGCTCACAAAGGCCTGTGTGTGTTTTAATGGAGGTTCGACTTCAAGCATGGCGGCCACAAGCTCACAGCTCGACCATTCCACAACCCAGACTAAAACAAAATGCGATCTTAGGGTTAGGACAATCCTTATCTTTCCTTCAAAGTCAACACAAAACCTAATCATCAACCACCATCCACGTGTCCTCCGAAAATTATTTGCAAATGATAGGTATCAAGCGATAATTTGAGAGTCTCGTTTTATAACTTGCGCAATCATTTGGGTTATAAGTCAAAACCTTATAAAATCATTGCATAAGTGTCTTTATCCTCGTTTGATATCTTTGTTGGGAAATAGGGCAGACCCGGGTTTAAACCTTTAGTGTCGCACCAACAAACAGACCCACAGTGTTGGCCCTTTCGGCAACAACCTGCGCGCAGGTTGCAGTCTCACCCGAAACAGCTATGGGGTGCCGCAGAATCAGGTTTCTGCAAGCCGAGAGAGGAATTACTGTACCTTAGCCTTTAACAATAATTATTAATCAATACTATAAAAGCTTTACCATTCATTCACATACAACTTTGCAGATAAATAAACAGTTGTTACTTGCTCAACCCACTACAGGGAATTCACAGCGAAGCTAAATATTAGCAGCGATCTTAACTTATCCGATGTATACAGTTATTAATGCATAAAAGACAACAGAAACACAATAGCACAAGAAACCACAACACCGGATATAACGTGGTTCACCCCCACTGTAGGGGTTACGTCCACAAATTGCGGTCTATTTCAACTTGCTACAAAATCCACAGTTTGATCTGCGCACTCAGCTACAGATCCCTTCAATCCTTAAAAATCCGCGCACACAGCAGCAGGCCCCTGCGCACTCAGCTGCAGGTCTTTCCTCAATCTTTCTTACAAAATCCCTCTGCGCACACAGCTGCATAGGTCATCCACGCACACAGCTGGGACTTAACCTTTCCTTACAATATCAGCCTTAGCTTCGTCTTAACCTTTCTTTACATCAAAAAAACCTAACCTTTTCTTATTACAAAAATGCCTATTTATACATCACGCTGATACAAAACCATGGCTTCAAACCATGGGCTCCACAAAAAACCCTAAACCCTAGATTTAAACCATGGGTTTATTACAAAACAAAGGAGTTTTGACTTACCCTGCTACCCCTAAGACTATTTTGACCCCTAACTCCGCTTACCAACAGCTGTGAAGTTACCTGACTAGCGCACCCCAACAGGCCCCTAAGACTCACTAGTGGCCCGTCCCGGGACACTCTGCGAGGACTCTGGTGGGAGAATCTTCTGCGCTAGGATCTGGAAGCGACTGGTGAGGTTGTGTAGTATATCATCAGCGGCTTTCTCCTTTTCCACCAATTCCTGTAATACTGAAGATGAGTCTGTATCGGCCTTTTCCTGTGCAAAAGTGTCATAGGTCTTCAAAAGTTTGGGCTGGCTTTCCGCCGTATTGCTCAATTCTAATGCTTCATCAACCAGGGGCTGTAACGCATTTTCTAGCAGCGTTACCTTCGTCCTACAGGACTCGATTTCCTGCTGAAGTTCCTTGCTGCACTTCACTTTAGCCATCTTCTGCATAGGTGGCAGCGTCTTGATTTCTATTCTGACTACATCTAATTCATCCTGGCGCAACTTGATGATTTCCTGGACCTTACCTACATCTGGATGGTCCTGTAGGTTCGCCCATGCTTCTATGTTGTCTTCCATTAGTTTGGCGACGCTGGCCACATTATCTGCTATTTTCACTGCTGAAGCCTTGATGTCCTACTGGCGCTGTTCTCTGACCTCTGGTGGAGTCTCAGGAGGAATGTGCAGTTGAAGTTCTGCAATCTAGTGCTGATGTTCTATCTTCATCCTTTCAACCTCATTGCCAGACTGCTGGGCATAGTCTCTCAGCTTAGCGATTCTCTGCTCTGGTGCCTTTGCTCCCTGTATGTCGGAGTTAGAAAGACTCTGACATGCCTCGTCCAATGCTCGCATCAACGTAGTTGTTGTATGTTCGGCCTCTTTCTTCTGTTGTGCGAGTTCTTCTAGACGTGCTGCAAAGGTTTTGTTTTGTTTGATGGCGTCTTCCAATTGGGTTTGGGACAATTGGGTTCGGGTATGGATCTCCTTTGTAATCGCTAGCTGGCGGAGGTGTAACTCTGACATAGACATCTTTGTATAATCAAGTCCCGCGGTTGTATCCGTCTAGGGTCGGGGATCCGTGTCAGGCTGTATCAGATTTGCGCTTGATACCTGTCCCGGGTGATCTCTAGGTGGCCATTGTCTGATATCCTGCTATGCGGGTGCTGTAGTGCTACTTGTCGCAGTACTCTGCACTGATTTTGCTGCTAGCTCCTTCAGTTCCGATACCCTGTTTGCGATACCTGAGAGCCCAGCCAGATGCAGTTCCGCAAACTCTGACCATTTTTTAGTAAGCGCTGTCGTAGACTTTTCTAGAGCTTGTTCCAGTGCATCCAGCGTGACAGTGGCTTCTTCCTCAATATCTTTGCCCTTCGACACCTTTGCCTTTTTGTGGGGCTGTGGCTTGGTTACCTCGGCTACTTCTGGTGACTTGTGCTTCGTTGCTAGGTTAGGATCTGATATAGTCTTGACCGATTCCTCATCCTTTTCACCGCCTCCACCCTGGCCATCGTCATCCTTCTGCGAATCACTTAGGTCTTCGCTATCTTCCAATGTGCTCTGCTGCTGCGCCTGACTAGTACCTGCGCCAATATTGGTAGCTGGGGGAACCGAAATAGAGGGTTTTTTTCCTAAATCTTTCAGCCATTCGGCCGGCCAGAGCTGAACTATCCACCTGATATCTGGTTCAGTGACTACATAGGGTAATTTGAAGCATTGCCGTTGTGGATCTGCACGAGCTTGAATGAAAATATGGTGCATATCAGCACTAAAGTGCACGACGCCCTCGTATTGAGAGAACACTTCATTGGTAATTCGGGGTGTTCGTACAATCTCATAATGAATACTCATAGCATAAAAGACGAACACAGTGTTCATCATCTGCTGCGCTTCCTTGTCTGAGGATATCCATAGGGAGGCATACCTTGTTGCCCCTGGCGTGCCGGGGTTTAATTCTATAAACTGGGCTTCAGTGGGTTCTTTCCACCCAACTAATGCAATAAGGATTAAAAGCTAGGAATAATGAAAAGGTCTACCTTTTTCTTTCGCATCACGGGCATCCTCCAGAAACTCCTTCGCAAGATATTCGGCCCAATTATAAGTATACCCTTCCGCGCAGTTCATAGCAATCCGGATAACCGGAGCAGGTACTTCAGTTGGCCTACATTTCCGTATGAGTTTGCAGGCTAAGAGTTCAGCTGCAAAGTGAATGGGCTGGTCCTGAATGGCAGAAGTGTGATACCCCCGTTTTCCTTTTGTCAGGCCAAACCGCTCTTTCATGGTTTGCGCGAGCTTTGTATCATCATGTTTGGACGAAAATTCAGTTCCCGGATCAGGTCCTTCCATGGATAAACCTGTGATCCTATGGATGAGGGCGGAATTAATAGGAACTTGTTGGTCCCCTATCCATAAATAGCCGTCATGTACCAGCGCTAGTAACTTCTTGGTCACTACTGTCACATGTATGCCACGACCAAAATGGGGAATGTTGAGTATCTTGAGTAGGCTAGCGTTGTCCAAGCCCGCAGCCCATGGTTTCACTTCCAGTACTGTGACCCTATGATCCGGGTACTTGACACGGTGCAAGTATTGTTCTAGTTCAAACTGTGGAAACTTGCCATGGTCATTGGTGTCATGGTCGTTGTACTTAAGCCGATCAATCTTCCCTGTCATACTCCCTATCAACTGCACTCCCTGTGGTAGCGAGGGTGTGGTTAATGTAAATTGCTTCGTCCGACAGGGTAGTGCGGTACCTGGGCGCACCGGTGGTAGATATGGTGGCCGTGGTGGTGGAATATTCTCCCTTCCCCCAGCCGGGGTCTGTGTGGAACCAGAGGGCTCCATAGGATGAGCTGCTGGTGTTTGCCCTGTTTGCCGTTGCCGATCTTGGTTGCGCTTGGTGTGAACTTCAGTGCTGGACTTTTTCCTGGCAGACCGTGTCTGCATCGGCCGTGGTGGTGCTGGGGGAATGTCTTCACAATGAGCTAGGGTAGGCAGCCGATTAGAACAGGGGATCAGACCCTCTTGCTCAAATTCTCTGACCAACTCGTCAATCTCGCATTCAGTGGTCATGGGTTCACTTAGAATTCTTGAAGAAATGCAGGATGCAATTTTTCCTAACTGGGGCATCTTCTTATACACGCCATCAATCAAATTGGGCAGGACAGTGCATTGAAGGCACCAAGTCTGACGAAAATCTTGTCCGCAATTGCCGGTACTGGTCTTAGTATAGTCATTTAAAGCAATTAAAACTCTGCCGCCACCAAATTGGCTGCTTCCCAACGGTCAGATTTTGAGCCGCGCTATGTTTTTGGGCCTCGGCAGAATCATGGTTGAAGCTTCAGGGCAATAAGCAACCTCGGCACAATAGTGCCCTTCGACCCGACCAGGTAATGTCTACGACAGGACTATTTTATTTGGGGGGATGGCATCTTGGCTCTGCCCCTTGGTGTGGTCTTCCCTTCCTACATAGTTCTGCCTCAAATGTTGCTGAAGACTAGTCAGCCCCTTGAGCTTACTTCGCACCGCTGGAGCTTGACTTATGAATCTGGGGCGCAGGAATTTCTGGGAGGTTCCCCATGCTGCTGTAGCTTCTAGTGTTATTTCCAGACTTTGGGAGTTTTGTGACTGAGGTACTCCTTTTGGCACAGGTGCAATAAATTCTCCCGGTTCTGTCATCCCCACATGCGCAGGCAACTCTCTAGGCTGTGCACGAAGGCACCTAAGAGACTGAGTGATCTGCGTGCATCTATGGCCATGTAACTCATACAGTCGATTCTGCCAATTCTCCAGACCATCATTGGAATCATACATGTAGGAGCTATCACATTGCCAATCCATTACACCTTCATCATCAGGCTCGACATAATCTGCGTCCGTGGCTGTGATGTTGTATATGTGATCCAGTGTATCCTGCTCCCCTTCATCTCTGAGTGGTTTTGTATATCTTTCTCCTTGGGATGGGTCGAGGGGTATAATAACGCGCAGACCATTTCCTTCGAAGGTCATCTGTCTCCTCTTAAGGTTGATGATCGTAGCATTGGCCATGGCCCACTCAATTCCCAACAAAGCTGGATAAGGATTGCTCTCATCAATGATCTCAATAACTTCAAAATCTGCCAGAGTACTGACCCCATCGATGTCGATTGGAACACTAAGAAGTCTCCCTAACGGTACAATCCTTTGCTGGTTAGCTAAACGCAGTTGTATAGGTGACCAAACCAATGAAGGCTTTCCCATTTGTCCCCAGGTCTGCTTGGGTAGAACATTAACATCTGATCCAAGATCCAAAATGACGTCGGTCATATCATATTCTCTGATCTGAACGTTCAATCTCATTTCCCTTCCCGTTCTCTGGATACGACTAACAGTTTTCTCGTGATCAATTCCTCTCTGAGGGTTTGTGACAGCAAGAACTTTTTGCAGCTCTTTTAGAGCGTTCTGATTCCGCAAGAGTTTCATACAGCTCTGCAAGAAAGAGGATAGTGTACTTACTTTATCCGTCGAGGGCTCGTGTAGCTGCGAAGCCGGCTGAGGTTGCCACGCAGGTGCTTCCACGGTGCGAGGGTCCACAATATCGCATTGGGCCTGCTGGACTGGTACTTGGTCCTTCACAGGATCAAGGGTTGGAATTTTCTCAGAGGCCTTACGTACGCACACCGCGGCAGGTTGCTTTGGCGAGTTTTGAGTATGCGTCGTAGCTCCACTCCGGGTGACCACATTGAGGGCTGGGGCAGGTCTGTGCTCAACGGAAATCAACTGAATGTTTGGAGTAGGGCCATGGTTGTTTTCCTGGATCTTGGCAAGGAGCTGGGGGCACTGTTCAATCATGTGATCCACTGCACGACAATACCGACAGGTCGTAGTGGGGTTTCGACAGTCGCGAGCCAAGTGACCAACTTGGTTACAATTGTAACACACGACCTGGCCTCTACCTCTTCCGGTCATCCCACCACGGCCGCGACCGCCAAAAGCACCTCTTCCGGGGGTGCCGCCACGGTAGCCATAGCCATTATTATTCTGAGCTTCATTGTGGACTCGGTAGGCATCAGAGGTGCGCTCTCGCATAAGGTCGTAGCTACGACACTCTTCTTCATTATGCCCTATGGACTTACAGAACTGGCAGTAGGGGTTTTGGGGAACTTGAACATATCTCTGAAGAAGATGGCAGTGCTCAGGGTGATGCTAGCTAGTGGTTCGACAAATCTCACAATATAGAACACCGGCATTGAATTGGTTGGGCGTGCCCGTATTTAGGTAAGTTCTGACCACAGGGCACTGGTCCCTATGGTGACCCTCGGACCAACATTGTGTACACCAGAACTCCTCTCGACTGGTTTTATCTTTCTTCATGTCACGAAGCTCTAGGGCCATTGCTGCCAGCTGCGCTTGGATTTGGGCAATACCAGAATCGTCTCCGACAGAGGCGGTCTCTAGCTTCATTGCAATTTCCAAAGCCTCCTGCTGGTCAGCAACCTTCTGTTGCATGAGCGGGGTTCTGATATGCAGCAATAATGCGGCAATAAACCATTCCTTGTGCTACGCAGGACTAATGGTAAAACTGACTTGGTCCAGCAGAACTTTGAATCTCTGATCAAAGTCCCACACTGATTCGACGCGCCGCTATTGAATCTCTTTGAGTTCAGTGATGCTCTGTGATTCTGATTTTGGTTTCTTAAATTCCTTAATGATGGCGGCCTTGATTTCGGCCAAAGTGGGGTGCTGATTACTGGAGAATTTCATGAACCAGGTCAAAGCCCAGTCGCGAAAGGAAGTAATGAGCTATGCGGTTCTCACATCCAGGTCGGTAATGCTCTTCGCGTTCCAAACAACCTCACATAAAAACCAGAACTGTTCTAGATCTTCTGATCCCGTTCCGTTGAAGATGGGCAGCTTAATATCATCAGCGAGGTGGGCCATGGTTGTTCTGGAAGGGTTGGGAGGAGGACAGGACATTGATGGGGGGGGATTTACAGGGGCCGATTGACCTGTGGTCGGAATACTTGGACTTGGTTGCCTGTCACACTGCGGCCAAACTTTAGGGGTAACACAGCGACGCTGGGGGGTGGCAGGAGGGTTTCCTACCGAAGGGTTTTCTTCAAGGTCTGGTTGTGGAGGGTTTACAGGGGGAAGTGTGATGGTCTGCCCTGAGGAGTAGGATTCAAAATCTCTTTTATACCTTCTCTCACTACGTGGCAACCCACTTTGGACGTCAAAAATATTCTCACACGGGGGCCTTTGAAAAACTGCCGTTCAGCTTCGCTGAAAGAAGTGCTTGTGTCGATGGCAAACTCTGTCACGAAGGCTTCCGACGTTCGCGTCGTCCAGAAATTGACAGCGTGGGATACCTCGTTGTTTACGTGTTGCACAAGATTGACCCTTGCGGGGGTCCACACAAGAATCCGTCGAGCTTGAAAGTTCGTCCTCCTCTCTGTTAACCTAGACAACCACTGGTGCAACTCTATGTGGAAACTCCCAAAGAAAATTTCATAAGCATCACAAAAAACATACCTTTGTAGAAAGCCACTTGTGCTTCGACGCGGATTCGTATTCTCTCGCTGCGCGAATTTCAGACAAGTCTCAACAAACCAATCACCTATTTCCTTCACAGAGGGCCTCTAGAACATAGCCTCTGAGGTACAATGTAAACCCCTCTTGAGCAGGTACTGAGTTCAATCGGCAACGGAACCAATTTGTTGGGCAATAGGGCAGACCCGGGTTTAAACCTTTAGTGTCGCACCAACAAACAGACCCACAGTGTTGGCCCTTTCGGCAACAACCTGCGCGCAGGTTGCAGTCTCACCCGAAACAGCTATGGGGTGCCGCAGAATCAGGTTTCTGCAAGCCGAGAGAGGAATTACTGTACCTTAGCCTTTAACAATAATTATTAATCAATACTATAAAAGCTTTACCATTCATTCACATACAACTTTGCAGATAAATAAACAGTCGTTACTTGCTCAACCCACTACAGGGAATTCACAGCGAAGCTAAATATTAGTAGCGATCTTAACTTATCCGATGTATACAGTTATTAATGCATAAAAGACAACAGAAACACAACAGCACAAGAAACCACAACACCGGATATAACGTGGTTCACCCCCACTGTAGGGGTTACGTCCACAAACTACGGTCTATTTCAACTTGCTACAAAATCCATAGTTTGATCTGCGCACTCAGCTGCAGATCCCTTCAATCCTTAAAAATCCGTGCACACAGCAGCAGGCCCCTGCGCACTCAGCTGCAGGTCTTTCCTCAATCTTTCTTACAAAATCCCTCTGCGCACACAGCTGCAGAGGTCATCCACGCACACAGCTGGGACTTAACCTTTCCTTACAATATCAGCCTTAGCTTCGTCTTAACCTTTCTTTACACCAAAAAAACCTAACCTTTTCTTATTACAAAAATGCCTATTTATACATCACGCTGATACAAAACCATGGCTTCAAACCATGGGCTCCACAAAAAACCCTAAACCCTGGATTTAAACCATGGGTTTATTACAAAACAAAGGGGTTTTGACTTACCCTGCTACCCCTAAGACTATTTTGACCCCTAACTCCACTTACCAACAGCTGCGAAGTTACCTGACTAGCGCGCCCCAACAATCTTGTTTCACCAAACAAAGACTTTGTGTTAGAGAATTGTTTATTTACACTAGGATTTATGCATAGTTTTAATTATCTATGTTCTCCCTAATGTTTTGTTACTTTTGATAATAGTAAGATACTAATGATGGGGGTGAACTAACCTTCCATATGTATACATAACCATATAGATCTTTAAGATATGTTTTAGTCTAAGCTTAGTTTATAAGCTTCAAATTTATGTTTTTTCAACAAAAGCTCATATAAAATGAGATTTATAACACAAGAAAATCAAATGTAAATACTTAATTTAAGGAGAATCACTAACATAGAATGTTTAAAAGTTTAGAAAGAACTTAAACAAATATAAATAGTACTTATATCAAACACTGAAGATAGATATGTAGTTTTGGTCGCAAACATGTTTAACATATTTTCTAGTTTATAGACTTCTTAGACTGCTATGCTTTTAATGGAAGAAGTAGAACTGTCCTTATTATACACCATCTCAAAATGAAACACAAGTCTATAACTAAAGAACACAAATAGAATGTTTAATGGAACAAGTACTGTGTGGTAAACATAACTACACTAAAATTTTTCTTTTACAATAGTGTTATAACAATCATTTATGCAATTTGATAACATTAGAAATACCAACAATACCTTTTACAGGGTCAAGCTGCAAACAAACATTTTTAACTAGCATTTTATCCTATGCTAGTGGAATATTATTCTCAATCTAGAATTTACTGGAACAAAATTGCTTACATGTTTAGAACCTATAAAAGAAGCATCACTTCACTACGTTAGCTGTAAGCTAAGTAAGCCTCGATATCATCTAAGGTTCTTTCCTACTTGGCATAAGACAGTAATATCACACTTAATATCAAATTCAGACGTAGTTCCTTTTCCTGCCCTTCGAAAACATAAACTACTGAGTTTAACATCCCTGACATAGTACTTCAAGATAAACAAATGAATTACATAGAACTAAAGAAATACAATGTTCATTTAAATTACTATTGTTGAGTAACCACTAGAAGCTATTGGTTCTAGCAGCTATTGGTTCATAGGCAGTGACATCCTTGAACATTTTATGTTACATGAAAAATTTTAAATTTTTATGAATTTTTGGGTTATTACATGTGGTATCAGAGCACAAGGTTCATACTCTAGGCCTGAATATGGCTCAACTTGCATCAATAAAACAATATATTTAAAACATGCATACTGATTTTTACTTTTCTTTTGAATTATACTTCTAGGGAATTTTTCTAAGTTAACTACAAGTATGGAAAGATTGGAAGAATATGCGGATGAGGAGTCCCCATTTACTAAACGAAGTAATTCTAAAAGAGAACCTATACAAGAAGAAATAACTAATAACTCTTCTGAATTATTACAAACGGTCAAGGAACTAAGAACAAAGATGGAAACGGTAAAAAATGAAAATGAAAGAATTCTGAGAGCTCGGGAGGAGCTAAATCAGATTTTAATAGAAAGATTTCATAATGAAGAAAAAGATAAACAAACAGAGTTTGAAGATATGCCTTATCAACATAAAGATAAAAAGTCTAAATAGTTTAAAATCAAAAGTAGCTCATCTTCTGAGGTTTATGGCGATCCACATAAAAAGAATTATCAATATACTAGTGATAGTAGTGAAGATAATCATCATACAAGAAAGAGAAAGTTTAAACCTTACAAAGAAATCTCTAGAGAATTTAAGAAAATTAAGCCACCAACCTTTAATGGTGAAACTGAGAAGGGAGAAGAGACTGAATCATTGCTGTCTGGGATGAAGAAATATTTTCAAATTTATAATTACTCTAATCAACTGAAAGCCAGAATGGCTATTTATACCCTCACCGGGAAGGCAGATATTTGGTGGTGGGACCTAAAAAGAGTAAAAGGAATTAGGGAGAAAAACATTAACTAGAGTACGTTTAAGAAATATTTTAAGAAGAAATTTTTGTCTGAACAGTACTATGAGGAGCGGGCTAAGGAATTTTATGAATTAAAACTGGGAACAATGAACATGAAACAATAGAGAAAATTTCAACTCAAAATGGGCCCCCTAAGGAAAATTAATAAATTAATAGTTAAAATAATAAAATAATATTTATTAATTTTGGAGGAAGAAAAGAAAAAACTACTTTTTTGTTCATATTTTCGACATATATCCCTGTGTTTTTACTCAAATTTTGATCGGGAGAGTTTGTTGGATGTGGAATTAAATTTCGCATCCAATGAGTACCCACTCGGCATACTTTTGACGAGCCCCGCTACCCCAAAAACGAGAAATACCTGAAAAAACGTGATGATGACATCATCATCACGTTTACCACTAGGTCCGAATCAAAGATGAAGACATCTTTAAAACAACTTTTAGGACCAGGTATGGTCATTACAAGTTTGTTGTTATGCCATTTGGGCTTACTAATGCGCCAACTATTTTTATGTGTCTGATGAACAATGTAATGCATAAATACCTTGATAAGTTTGTGGTCATATTCATTGATGACATCTTAATTTACTCAAAGTATGAAGAAGAACATAAAGAACATTTTAAAATTGTCTTACAAGAGTTACCAGAACATCAACTCTACGCAAAATTTAGTAAATGTGATTTATTTAAGGATAAAATAGAGTATCTGGGTCATGTGGTGACTAAAGAAGGAATTTATGTTGATCCTGAAAAGACAAAGGCAATCAAAGAATGGCCAGTCCCGAAAGACATAATTGATGTACAATCATTCATGCGGATTACTGGCTATTATTGAAGATTTATCAAAAGGTTTTCAAGGATTGCAAATCCCATAACTTATTTACAGAAGAAAGGGAAGAAATTTGAGTGGAGTCAAAAGTGTGAAGATAGTTTTAAAAAGTTAAAAAAGTTATTAACCACCACACCAATCCTAATAATTGCTAACCCTAATAAATATTTTATAGTATGTATTGGAGCATGCAATGACGATTTAGGTGGAGTTTTAACTAAGGAAGGACACGACATTGCTTATGAGTCTTGGAAGCTGAAGATTCATGAGAAAAATTATACGACCTATGAATTAGAATTGGCTGCTGTCAGACATGCCTTAAAACTATGGCATCATCATTTAATTGGAAGGAAGTTTATATTAATGACAGATAATAAAGGGTTAAAATATCTGTTGGATCAACCTAACTTAAACGCTAGGCAAGCTAGATGGATATCTTTCCTTAGTGAATACGATTTGAAATCCAACATATTAAAGGAAAGGAAAATAAGATTGTTGATGCTTTAAGCAGAAATGAAAAACTAAATTTTATAGCAGCAATCAGCACCTATACAAATTTAGAAGAACAGCCAAAAGAAGGAATAGGACAAGATGAAAATTATTGGAAATTACAAGCAAAGATAAGAGAAAATTCAATTGAAAGTTTAAGTATAGGGTATAGTCTAAGTGAAAATAGATTATTATTATATAAAGATAGATTATACATGCCTAATGTACCTAATATTAAGTTGCTGATTTTAAACAAAATTCATAAACCCCCTTATTTAGGGCATCAAGGCTATCAGAAAACTATAACTATGCTAAGAAAGGATTATTTTTGGCCAAATATGAAAAATGAATTGGAAGAATACATTGCTAAGTGCTTTGAATGTCAGCAAGTAAAGACTGAACATTAACATCCATCTAGGTTACTTCAGCCATTACCTATTCCTAGCTGGAAGTGGGAGATAATCAGCCTTGATTTTATAACCGGACTACCTAGAAATCAAAACTTGAATGACTCAATAATGGTTATTGTCGATAAATTAAGCAAGGTAGCTCATTTCATACTTGTAAAAACTAATTATAAAGTTGCAAATATTGCTGATATTTTCTTAAAACAAATTTTTCGTTTACATGGAATACCAAAAGTAATAATTTCAGATAGAGACCCTAAGTTTACGGGAAAATTTTGGAAGTCTTTGTATAAAGGAATAAATACTACATTAAAATTCAGTACCTCTTTACATCCTCAGACAGATGGATAGACTAAAAGAGTAAATTAGGTATTGGAGGATCTACTCAGAATGTATGTAAAAGAACAGCCAAGTAAATGGGAATATTATTTACACCTGGTAGAATTTGCTTACAATAATCACTACCAAGCCTCAGCAAGATATAGTCCTTTTGAAATTTTGTAAGGAAGGAAGTGCAATACCCCCATCTCATGGAGTAATCTAGTTGATAGGTTAGCATTAGGACCTGAATTATTAAAAGAGATGGAGTTAATTGTAAAACAGGTGCAAGGTAACCTGAAAGTTGCACAAGATCGACATAAAAGTTAAGCAGATCTTAAATGAACTCAAAAGGAGTTCCAGGTAGGTGAACATGTCTTTATTAAGGTGAGACCTAAAAATAGTTCTCTGAGGTTAGGAATTTGTGAGAAGTTAGCACCTTGATATTGTGGACCTTTTGAAATACTATCCAGGATAGGACAGGTAGCATATCAGTTAGCTTTACCACCAAACTTAAGGGTTCACAATATTTCTGTATTAAAAAAATATGTACATGATGCTAATCATGTTATTAATTGGAATGATGTGTAGGTGGAGCCTGAAGGAGATTTTATAGTGGAACCGGATTGTATCCTCAAAAGGAGGGAGATCTCCCTTTGGAATCGCACCATTGGTCAGGTGAAGGTGCAATGGAAGCACCTTAGTCCATAAGAAGCCACCTGGGAATTGGAAAGTCATATGCAGGATGCATATCCAATTCTACTTTAGGGAAATTCTGAAGATGAAGAATAAATAACATCGAGGACGATGTTATAAATTAATGGGGTGTCTATGTCACATGCCCCAATTTGCAAAACAATTTTATGTTTTTGAGGAACATTATGTTATATTTTATGTTAAAGTTTGTAATTAATGACCAAGTGGGGTCAAGGATGATTTAATGTATTTCAAAATATTTAATTAATAAATAAATGAAATATGAGACAACAGCTTAGGGGAGTTTTTAAATGAGTGTTTTACTGGTCACTTGGTCGAGGAGGTTGGGTTGAGAGCAGATTGACATGTGGCAGCATCCTCAAACTACTTCTAGCTATTGCAGGTGGCAACTTCCATATTTTTGTCGTCGTGATTCCTAAAGAAAGTGGAACAGGAGTAGGTGGTTCATTATAAAAAATTGACCCAAAAGACCTGGGCATGCTAATAAAACTTCCTATTGAAGACAACTAAGGCTGCTCATTCTAGATTTGTGATCATTCTAAGTGAATGAAGTACACATGTGAATTCGACGGAGGGGACTAGACTAAGTAATTTTGAAGGGGATAAGTGCTGAAGACTGAACTAGTGCATTTATTCTAAGCTGAGTTCATACTATTGTAAGTAGAACTGAGTTACTATCGAACACTCAGTGGAGTTGTAGAGGATTTCAAGACTACATCTCTCACCCAGTACACTACCAGACAGACCATGAGACAAGCTCAGGGGTCCTGAGAATTGCAGTCCAGCTCTTCTCTAGGATTTGGTTGGGAGGAATAGCTTCCTTAAGCTATTGTCACCTCATTTATACTACAGGTTATACTTGTTTAAGTTCAGTTATTAAATTATTTACTGTTAGAAAACAAGACCATAGAGCAATAACAAATATACAGTTAAATTATTAAACAAGATGCAAAACACATTAAACACATTACACAGAGACATAGATATAACATGGTTCACCCAAATGATGGGCTATGTCCACAAAGAAATTGCTAGTCCTTTTTGTATAGTCCAATAAGATGAAGGATACATCCTACATCAAAACCATTGCACTTCCTCTTCACACTCTCGCAGTCTTTCCCACACAATCACAAAGATTGTTTACAATACAAAACACAGTCGTGTTACAATGCTTTCTTTTATAGGGGAAATACGATAGGAAAATAATACGATTAACCCAATACCATGGGTCCGAAAATCTATTAGCCAACACACATCCCAAAAATTTTCTTGGTGGCTCCGTCCTGGAATCCTCGTTTCTCTGGGGCACTACCGCCAAACCCCAAGGTAGGGGGAATGAGTGTACAGTACACCTGGGGTACAAACACAACTAAATAATATCTTTGGATCTTGAAGATCAGGCTCCATAACCAACAATCTCCCACTTGGAGACTGATCACAACAACTCCACCACTACTGCACTTGTTGGACCATGCTCTAGACCTTGGACTTGGAAAATTTCTTATTTTCACCTTCATGCTTGAAGGCCAATAGAAACCAAGCAAGAACTCAGTTTCTCTATGGTTACTCCCTTTCTCAACATCTCTGCGGGATTCTAGCTAGTATGTATCTTTTCCATTTTTAACAATTCTTCATCTAGAACAAATCTTATGAAGTGGTGCTTGAGCTGTATATGTTTATTCTTTGAATGAAAGGATAAGTTATTTGCAATATGAATGGAACTATGGCTGTCACTGTACAACCTACTATTCTCCTGCTTCTTACCCAATTATTCCATGAACCTCTGCAACCAAATCATCTCCTTACTAGCCTCTCTAGCAGCAACATACTTTGCTTCCGTTGTTGAAAGTGCAACAACCTGTTGTAGGATTGAAATCCAACTTACTGTTGTTCCACCCATAGTAAACACATACCCTTTGGTGCTTCTCCTACTGTATTTATCACCAGCCATACCTGCATCAACATATCCTTGTAGAAGAGTGTCTGAACCTCCAAAACATAATACATGTAAAGTGGTACCTCTCAAATACCTAAGAATCCATTGTACTACTTTCCAATGCTCTTTACCTGGATTATTCATATACCTGCTCACAACTCCCACTGCATGTGCAATATCTGGTCTTGTGCACACCATGGCATACATCAAGCTTCCAACCGCTGATGAATAGGGAATCCTAGACCTGTAATCTATTTCTTCCTGTGTATCTAGACACATCTCCTTACTTAGTTTGAAATGGCTAGCTAAAGGTGTACTAACTGGTTTTGCATTCTGCATTCTAAACCTATGCAAGACCTTTTCTATGTACTCACCTTGAGACAACATCAATTTCCAATTTTTCCTGTCTCTTGTTATTCTCATACTAAGGATTTGCTTTGCAGCACTCAAATCCTTTATCACAAATGAATTAGCTAGTTTTATTTTTAGCACATGTATATCCTGCATGTTAGACCTTGTAATAAGCATGTCATCCACATACAATAACAAGATAATATATCTTCTGTTATCTAGCCTCATGAAATAAACACAGTGGTTAGAATGACATCTATCATAACCTTGTTCTATCATAAACTTATCAAATTTTAAATACCACTAGCCTTGGAGCTTGTTTCAAGCCATACAAGCTCTTCTTCAACCTGCAAACCAAATTCTCCTTACCTTTGACCTCATACCCCTGTGGCTGTTGCATATAAATCTCTTCCTCCAAATCCCCATGGAGAAAGGTTGCCTTTACATCTAACTGTTCAACATGCAAATCTTCTACCACCACTAGACTTAAAATAGTTCTAATTGAAGTCATTTTAACAACAGAACAAAATATTTCATAAAAGTCTATACCTTTTTTTTGTGCAAACCCCTTTACAACAAGTCTAGCCTTGTACCGCTTCTTTCCTCCATCTTCTTCCTTCAACCTGTAAACCCATTTATTCTGTAATGCCCTTTTTTCTACAGGAAAATTACTGAGATCCCAGGTCTAGTTTCTTACCAATGAGTCCATCTCCTCATTCATGCGTTTCTCCCACTTATTTCTAGTTTCTACCTGCATTGCTTCTTCATAACATTCTGGTTCACTAGAATCAGTCATCAATAAATAATACAGTGAAGGAGAGAATCATTCAGGTGGTCTACTTAACCTGGTATACTTTCGTATAGTTGCAAGAGTTTCTAGTACCTGCTACTACTCTTGATTTTCTGGTGCCTTTGGAACTTCATTTTATTTGATTTCATCAAGCACTGTGTACTCTGTGTTTTCCCTTTCCACTTTCTTTCCCTGCAACTAATCTTTGTACATGAACTTTTCATTGAATACTACATCTCTACTCCTAATGATTTTTCATTTTTCATAATCCCATAAACGATAACCAAAATCATCAACCCCATATCCAATAAAGGTACATTTCTTGGACTTAGCTTCAAGCTTTGTTCTATCATCTTTATCAATATGGACCAATGCTTCACAACCAAAAGTTCTTAGAAATGAGTATTTTACTTGTTTACCTATCCATTCCTCCTTTGGAATGCCACCATCCAAAGCACTTGAAGGCCCTCTGTTTATTAAATAAACAATAGTGTTTACAAGATCAGCCCAAAACTATAAGGGAAACCCTGCATGCAATCTCATACACCTTGCACATTCCATGATCGTTATGTTCATCCTTTTTGACACACCATTTTCTTATGGTGTTCCAGGGACTATCTTCTCTCTGTGAATCCCATTGTGTGAACAATAACTATCAAACTCCTTGCTACAGTACTCACCTCCATTACCAAAACTGAGACATTTCAACCTTTTTCCTTCTCATTCTCAGCCAAAGCTTTCCACTTCTTAAAAGTATCAAACACATCATATTTCTATCCAATGCAGTAAACCCAAGTTTTTCTAGTTGCATCATCAATAAAAGTAACATAATAATGAGAGCCACCAAGAGATTGTACCTGAGCCGATCCCCATACATCTGTATGGACAAGCTCTAACTTTTCACTCTTCTTTTGTTTCCCAGCCCTGAGAAAACTAACTATCTTATGTTTTCCATAAACATAGTTCTCATAGAATTCCAAACTTATCTACTTCAGATTTGGAAGCAGTTTCCTTGAGTGGAGAATCTGCATCCCCTTCTCACTCATGTGGCCAAGCCTATGATGCCACAACGCCGCACCTGTTTCTGTGGAAGCTACAGAGATAGAATAATCAGTATTATTAGGACATAAATATAACATACCTATCCTATCTCCTTTTTCAATTACCATTGATCCTTTAGTGACCTTCCACCACGTTTCTCCAAACGTAGACAAACAACCTCCATCTCCCAAATGCCTTATTGAGATCAGATTTCTTTTCATAGCAGGAATGTGCCTTACATCCTTTAGCATCCAATCATTTCCAATATTTAACTTAATCCATACCTTACCCTTTACAACAATTTTACATGGTTCATCATCCCCCAATAGCACATGCCCAAAATCACCTTGAACATAATTATGAAAGAATTTCCTATGGGGTGTAGCATGACATGAAGCCCCTAAATCTACTACCCAGTAATCACTAGTATCTAATGCAAGAATCAAAGCATCTTGTAACACATCACCTGCTACATTCACTTCCTGAGTAGTCTCTTATTGTATGTCGCCTTTCTTCTTTGGAGCTATGTAGTCTTTCTTTAGATGTCCTTTCTTACCACAGTTCCATCATTCAGTTTTTCCGAATCTAAACTTCAATTTGCCCTTTTTAGACTTGCCGCAATTTATTGGGCTCCTTCCTCTCTCATTTTGCCTCCCTCTGCTCTCCATGGTCAACACATTTCCTGATGTCTCATCTGTGCTTTTTCTTTGCATTTCCTTGCTAAGAATAACACCAACAACATCATCAAACTTAAGCGTGTTTGAACTAGGGATAGAGTTACTTACAACCATGACCAAGCTATTCCAGATTTTGGCAATGAACAAAAGATTAGAAGATCCCTAACCTCATCATCAAATTTCACTTTTACAGAACTCAACTGAATGGTAAGTGTATTAAACTCATTTAAATGATCAACAACAGATCCACCTTCCGACATCTTCATATTAAATAAACGCTTCATTAAAAATACCTTGTTGGAAGCCAAGGGTTTTTCGTAGAGATTACCCAATGCGCTCCTCACTCCCTCTATTTTTTTTCTTTCGAAATATTGAAAGACACCAACGAATCCAGGCACAACTGTATTGTTCCCAGTTCCTTTCTATCAAGAAAATCCCATTCTTCATCCTTCATAGCCGCTGGCAATTTTTCTTTTCTACCCAACGAAAGGTACAGATCCTTCTGGTACAGATAGTACTCCATTTGCATCTTCCATAACTTATAGTTTTGGTTGTTAAATTTATCAACCCTAAAATTTCCCTCTTCCACCATTGCTCCCACTCGAACCAGAAACCCTTCTTTCCTGCGAATTTACCATCCAAATAAACCTTTTGGCTCCGGTACCAATTGTTAGAAAACATGACCGCAGACCAATAACAAATATACAGTTAAATCATTAAACAAGATTCAAAACACATTAAACACATTACAGAGAGACACATAAATAATGTGGTTCACCCAAATGATGGGCTATGTTCACAAAGAAATTGCCAGTGCTTTTTCTATAGTCCAGAAAGATGAATGGATACAGCCTGCAGCAAAACCAATGCACTTCCTCTTCACGTCTCACAGTCTCTCCCACACAATCACAGAGATTGCTTACAATACAAAATAATACCATACACAGTCATGTTACAATGCTTTCTTTTATAGGGGAAATACTATGGGAAAATACTACGGTTAACCCAATACCATGGGTCCGCAAAACTGTTGGCCAACACACATCCCAAAAACTTTTCTCGGGGGCTCCACCCCCGAACCCCAAGGTAGGGGGAATGAGTGTAAAGTACACCTGGGGTACAAACACAACTAAATAATATCTCTGGATCTGGAAGATCAGGCTCCATAACCAACATTTATTGTATCTGGGAAGCTTAAGAGTTTTCAATAATATAGTATATTTCTGTTTTATTGCTGTTAGGGATAAAAGGGAAATTATTTATTGTATGAAAGTTATTAAATAGATATATTATGGTAAATTAGTAAAGAAATTTCTAATTTAATTGATACATAGGAAAAATTACTTAAACTGTATTTTTCCACACCTTTTGCAAGGTAGTACTCTAGTACACTAGGTTTATTTATTTTCAAGTAAGTAGATTCAATAAAATATGAATGCAGATGCAAATGATTACTATCTACAGGATTTTGTGTAAATTTATTTATAGAACTTTAACTGTATTTGTGTTATTTACTGAAAGTATTTAAATAAACTAAATAAAGATAGAATAGCAAGTCTAAGTAATACACACTAGTATGTGTAATATTTTATACAGTAAAACTAACAAAGTTACATACTATAAACCTAGTATGTAATCCTAATTAGATAAGATAGGAACAATAAAGTATCTAAACTAGGTTTAACTTAGTAAAACAGTAATTTAAGTTAAATAAATTACCCAGTTAGCTCACTTATCTAAAAATGAAAACTAGGGTTACTGAAAGCTCTTTCACAACAGAATAAATTCAAAATTTATTATACCAAAATGCAGTTTATTCCAAAAATTACAGAAAAGAGATACATTTATTCAATAATAACATTCTCATTTCTATTTCCAAATTTCATTACAGTATTATTAACTTTACTGCTATTAGAAATATTTACTTAATAAAGGTTTTCAAATCATATTCCTTTAAATAAGAAACAAAAATTCTTACTGATTTATTTAACCCTAGCCATCGAAAAGTAAATAATAATAAAATAGATAAAATAAATAAAATTTACATTTATTTAAACCAAACAGAGATACTGCTAATTCAGCCTTAAGCTGTGAATATCCTTTTAATATTAAAAACAAACTGAAGAGACATAGTAGGGCCTATGGACTTTTACATTTTCTGTCAAGGATTAAAAGCATGAGCAAAAGTATCTTAATACAAACAGAGTTCACAAAAATTTAAAAAAAAACAACTATCTATTTCGGCTACGAAAGCCCTTTTTCCAAAATGAGAAGTGCTATAAGAACAACCATTAAGTTTTACTTTAAAAAACCTAAACACATCCGGATCTAATGACCCAATGGCCTGACAATAAGAGTCATGGCTTAAAGCTAGTTCGAAACATTACTTTAATAATTTAATCGTGGCCGAACAAACTCAAAACTAGTTCCTTAAGTCTCGGCTGAGAGAGCCCGAGTTCTTCCATTACAGACAGCCGCTAGGTATTTTAAAACTCGAAATTAAAAGAACAAATATAGCAACTAATAATAATGGCTGAACCAACAACTACAACACACGGCAGTGCCATCACAATCCACCATACAACTTATGCAGGAGAACCCTAGGTGAAACCGAGGCTTACCAGGGTGGATGCCCTCATGGAAGCTTGTGGGTGGAGTTCTTCAGCATCAAGTTTGGGTTTAGAGAACCTGCACAGAGAAAACCCTAGTTTGATGAATACACTTAACTCAGAAAATAATAATTTAAACCTGTGCAAAAACAAACTATAAGGAAAACAATTCCGGTCTTACCTTAAGGAGTCGTGCAACTGTGAGGTTGTGGAAAGCTAACCCGAGTGTCTTTTTTTCTTTTTTCCAAAAGATGTTTTGGAGCACTGCAAAAAGGGAAAGGGTAGAACATAGTGTTCAAATGAAAATCCTTAGCCATGACGAGGAAGATTCAAACCCACGATACGAAAACGAGCAGTAAACAAAAACCTAGCGCTCTTCACTCAATGACTCCCTTCACACTGGTTATAGTCTTTAGCACTCACACAGTACCAAAACTCACTCTGAAAAAAAATGGCGAAGACAACCCAAACCCCAATAGTCTTTACACATTCAAAACCACCTCACGATGGTAGTCAACTTCTTACTCACCCTTCTACACCAGCTCGTTAAGGCTCAGAAAGGCCCGTGTGCGTTTTAATGGAGGTTCGACTTCAAGCATGGAAGCCACGAGCTCACGGCTTGACCATGCCATAGCCCAGACTAAAAAAAATGCGATTTTAAGGTTAGGACAAGCCTTATATTTCCTCCAAAGTAAACACAAAACCTAATCATCAACCACCATCCACGTGTCCTCTGAAAATCATTTTCAAATGATGGGTATCAAGCTTTAGTTTGAGAGTCTCATTTTATAATGTGCACAATCATTTGGGTTATAAGTCAAAATCTTATAAAATCATTGCATAAGTATCTTTATCCTCATTTGATATCTTGTTTCACCAAACAAAGACTTTGTGTTCGAGAATTGTTTATTTACACTAGGATTTATGCATAGTTTTAATTATCTATGTTCTCCTTAATGTTTTGCTACTTTTGATAATAGTAAGATACTAACAATGGGGGTGAACTAACCTTCCATAGGTATACATAACCATATATATCTTTAAGATATGTTTTATTCTAAGATTAGTTTATAAGCTTCAAATTTATGCTTTTTCAACAAAAGCTCATATAAAATGAGATTTATAACACAAGAAAATCAAACGTAAATACTTGATTTAAGGAGAATCACTAACATAGAATGTTTAAAAGTTTAGAAAGAACTCAAACAAATATAAACAGTACTTATATCAAATGCTGAAGACAGATATGTATTTTTGGTCGCAAACATGTTTAACATATTTTCTAGTTTATAGACTTCTTATACCACTATGCTTTTAATGGTAGAAGTAGAACTGTCCTTATTATACACCATCTCAAAATGAAACACAAGTCTATAACTGAAGAACACAAAGAGAATGTTTAATGGAACAAGTACTGTGTGGTAAACATAACTATACTAAAATTTTTCTTTTACAATAGTGTTATAACAATAATTTATGCAATTTGATAACATTAGAAATAGCAACAATACCTTTTACGGGGTCAAGCTGCAAACAAACATTTTTAACTAGCATTTTATCCTATGCTAGTGGAGTATTATTCTCGATCTGGAATTTACTGGAACAAAATTGCTTACCTGTTTAGAACCTGTAAAAGAAGCATCACTTCACTGCATTAACTGTAAGCTAAGTAAGCCCCGATCTCATCTAAGGTTCTTTCCCACTTGGCATAAGACAATAATAACATTAGATTCATATGTAGTTCCTTTTCCTACCCTTCTAAAACATAAACTACTGAGTTTAACATCCCTGACATAGTACTTCAAGATAAACAAATGAATTACATAGAACTAAAGAAATACAATGTTCATTCTAATTACTACTGTTGAGTAACCACTACCAGCTATTGGTTCAGAGGCAGTGAAATCCTTGAACATTTTATGTTACATGAAAAATTTTAATTTTTTATGAATTTTTGGGTTATTACATTCCAAGTTTCAATCATGATTCATAATTTGGTTATTCATCGATTCATGATTGATGAAGGGGCCCCCAACTTTGTTATGTCAACCTTTGTTTAGTAGAAAATTGGATCCCCAACCCTCCAACCTTCCCTCACCTCTCTTCTCCCCTATGATGGTCACTCTTCTCAACCCCAAGGTGTTCTCACAAATATACCTGTGGAGTTAGTAGGAAAAATAGTGTTGATTGACATTGAGGCTGTCAACTCCCAATTTGAT
The DNA here is from genome assembly GCA_001517045.1 of Pseudotsuga menziesii. NCBI lineage: Eukaryota > Viridiplantae > Streptophyta > Pinopsida > Pinales > Pinaceae > Pseudotsuga > Pseudotsuga menziesii. The sequence continues at coordinate 136,820 of LPNX010627534.1, forward strand.
TACAAACTCCTCCTAGGACGTAGTTACATGTATGCAATGCGAGTCGTTGCCTCTACCATATTTCAACTCTTGATGTTCCCTCATGTTGGGAAGATCGTGACCATTGACCAACTGACGTACTATGATTTGAAGGGACCAACCACACCAAAACATGTCCTTCCCACTATCGACACTACCATTGACAACATGTCCATACCATCCATGTCAGTCGTTGGCCTGAGCTTGTTTTCCAACACTCTTATGATGGACACCTTTTTGTCCTTACCACCTCCTCCTTCGTCGATTAATATATCATATTTTTGCACTATCACATTCGGTAGTTTTCTGAACACCTTGAAACCTCGGTCATAACCCCAACCACAGACATCGAGGAATTATTGGGGTTCACTCCCTGTCCACATGATTCCCTTCCTCTTTCCACCATCTGACATTGTGAGAAATCATGTCATGGCTACTCTCAACCTGCCTGGTTTCACTTTGGGCATTCCTCTGTGGTACCTCGACCCATCGACCCTGTCCTCAACTCCACAGGTTGTGTTGAATCCCATCTAACCTATTGAGATGATCTCGCACCCACCCCCTAGGACACCAATGACTACTCTTGTTAATTCTCTTGACCCCCCTCCCCCAAGAAGAGTGGGGGAAAGACACCCAAATCCACGGAAGAAACACGTCCTCCTCCTACATGTTCTTTATGTGATTTCTAAGGCCATGCAACACAGAATTGTCCTGATTTTCCTCTCATTCGCACCCACATGCACATTGTAGCTGAGATTCCGACCTTCTGGTGGTTTTTGACACAAAACCCGTCGACAGGGGTTCACTTCTCTGTCAACACCCAAACCACTGTGATATCCTTGAGTACCAAACCAGATAGGTTTTACCCCATTTGGAAACACTTGTAGAGCATATGAAGTCTCACCCGATATGTTCGAGGGAGAACTGTCTGAACCAAGTTTCCATAGTGTGAAGGAGGATCGTGAATCTACTTGTCAACCTAGCGCATCATTATTCGAGAGATATCATTATTAAGATTATGCATTAGCATAATCATATTATCATTCACTAGATCACATTGGAATACTAGAATCACAACATAAACATTGATGCATAAACAGATATAATAGTATGTCATCATTCATAGTAGAGAAGCGTGGCATCATTTATAGATACACATCGCATTCACATTTAGATTGTAGAAAACAAGAAAATAGAAAGATAGAAAAAGACACAATGGTTATGCTCAATCTCTGTCATTTCATATTAACCTTCACAGCAAAACAAAAATTCTCCAAAATAGTTCCTCAGTTCACATACAAAGATCGAAGCATATCCATTCATACCCATATCTTAATCCTCCAACAAGCATCCCAGTAAAAATCCAAGAAGAAGCTTAGAACTTAAGAAGACTTAACACTTTCAACTCTACATCTATTTATAGGCTTGTGCCTTTACATTGGTGGTCCACTTAAGCCAACTGCCTAACTACTTCTTAACATAATCTACTAAATAATGACCACAATCCACATAATACAGTCCAAATATACAAAATATGACCAAAATATATAAAATATAGCTAATCTGACTTACGCATTGTTTTTCACCTTGCAATGCATCTTTGATTTTGCACAACATCTGTGATGTTGCGCAACTAACATACCCCAAAAATTCCTGCCAACAGGACCCCAACACAATCTTGTGGCTCACCCTCGACCCGCATCAGCTGGAAATGGTGTATCTGTTGATCTTCATTTTGAAGTCCTTGTACTGTTGGGTGATCTCCTTGACCTGTTCTTTTATTTTCTCAGTAATATCCCAACTTTCTGTCACTTCTCGCACTAATGGGTGCATGGTAATTTTTGTTGTGAGATCCTTTCTGCCAACCTGAACTTCTTGTAGCACTAAAACTGCTTTCACTGAGAGCTGTGCACCAACATCTTGAAATTCATCTAAATGTGTTGTGTGCCTTTGGTGACGATCCTGTGATTTTACGGTGTGCTACTGCAAGGCCTCTAGTTCAGTTTCCTTCATGACCTACACAATGGGTGGAATCCCTTTAAGCGATGTCTTCAATGTTTCAAATCCCCCCAATCCTCCTACAACTGCGTGGTTAGCAGGGATAATTTTAGGGGTGAATTTTATCCCATGGGCTATTTTTAGGGGGTTTTCTCCAAAAAAGATTCATCATTTTGCATGTTTTGAAGCCCTGTTTCACCCAATTTTGATGGGGTAAACTTTTTTCACTCTAGAAATCACCAAATTATTATATAAATGATATAAAATCCTTGGAAATTAAAATATTTTTTGAAAAATATCGCCAAACATTTTATAGTTGGAGTTTTAAGAAT
>LPNX010627534.1:142994-161788 GCA_001517045.1 Pseudotsuga menziesii
ACCTGGTAGAGAAGCACCGAGGGGCACGATCTTAGCAATCTCTACTATAAATCAATGGAATCAAACCTGAACCATAGATCTTCCAGCCATGGCAAACCTGTAAGCTACAACACAACTCCTGCAGACAGAACTATCAGATCTGAAGATACATATGAGAAAGGGATGATACAGTATGCAAATAACCTTATTTAACATACAAGTATTAACTCATTCAAACATATGCAGCAAATATAAAGTAAGTAAGATTACTTACAATGATCTATCCTTATGATTTCAGAAACCATTCATGCAGACAATAATTAAGTGCGAAAAATTGGAAAAATAGCAGTTTCACCTCGAATGTAGCAAGACAATGGCAATCCACACATGAAATGTACTCCACAATTGAGCCTCCAAAGCTTCTCATTATTTCAACAAATGAAAATCAGTACATAGTTACAATGGCAAGCCCTTCAGTCCAGCTCTAACTAGCTTGGAAGAGGGAGCCTCAAGCAGGATTTATACAATTTGCAGGCCATCTAGCCCAGGGGGGCGCAATTCCTCATGGATTCAAGTGAAATCAACTGATGGAGAGTTCATCAATGCACAACTGAGGCTGGACTGAGCCTACTTGTCAACTGGGGGCCTGATCTAGCTGACACATCAACCCATACACCGCCACATCGGCCCATAGAGCATCCAGGAGAGTCCACACGTGTGGAGGAGAGAGAGAGGGTGCAATTCCCCATGAAGACCACTGTACATCATCTCTAGATCTGATTTGATCCCCTCCTTTAGTCAAGGATTTGTCAGATTCAGTCAAACTGCTCCAGACCTGATTGATTTCAGTCAAATCGGTTGAGAATCCATTGATTTATTGATTTTGGATTTGCTCCATTATTCATCAATTTATTAATTAAAATAATCAATAATTCATTTTTGCGGCTTTCTGACCTGAGTGATGGAAGATCACACAAAACTTAGGAAAAAGTGGGTCCATGGGTTTACATGGTGCTCTTAGCGTGAAAATGAGCACCTACATGACTGAAACTGATTATTTGGCCCACTTTTATTACAGACTCAATTTTTCCAATTAAACTATTAAAAAATAGCCTAAGTTTTGGAAAAATTAAAATTTAATAAAAAACACTGAAAAAACTAAAAAATTGAAAAATTGAAAAACACCTAGGGGGACTTAGACATGTTCATATGACTCAAAAAATATGTCTAGCATGTTTACACATTGACACATAGACTCTAATAACCTCAATAGGCCTAAATGCCAAGCCGACCACCCCAACTTTGGAGGTATGGAGCGAAAAACTTAGAAATTATCAGTCGTTTGTTCAACAACCAATAATAACCAAGGGAAAAAACACCCTGGGCTGATCGGATTGACAAATGAATTCTAAGAGACCGAGTCTTTTACAGACACTATCATGCTAGAACATTTATTACAATTCCCCCATGGGGTATGAACATGTGATATGATACAACAAGCACTTCCCAGAAGTACTTCCAAAGGTCTTTTTGAAGTCCGAACAAGTTAACCCTGTCCGGTTCACCGAGCTCACTTGATAAAAACCACTAAGTACAACTTAGGTGGTAACACTGTCAAAGTGAACTATCATCAATCTTCGACACTGCGACCACTCATTGATCGACTGAGGATAGGGAGCTGCCACCACTGTGAAAAAGATCCCAAGCGAAGAAACAAACTCCTAGACTACTTCCCTCCCTACTTTTTTGGGGTCATTTCTTGGAAGTCACCTCGATTTGTGTGCAATCACATGAATCACCCCATGCATGTACTTGTATTTCCACGGGCCATTTGCTCTATCCATACTACAAACTTGGACCTATTTTTTCCATCATCCATCGCCCCACAAGGATGCCACATCCAGTGTTCTGTTGTTATTCCTATCAGCCATGTTCACCCCCCAAAACACCATAATGCCTCGAATATATGGTGCACCAAAAATCCATAAATATGGTGTTCCCTTGAGACCCATCGTAAACACAATAGGTTCTCCAACTTATCTTTTGGAAAAATTCCTCTCTCAAAAACTTGCACCACTCTCTAGCGAAACCAACTCTTTTTTAAAATATTCAACCTCCTTGGTCGAATGGATAAAAAACCAAAGGATTAAAGATGAGGAAATATTGATTAGTTTCAACATAGTGTCCCTATACACTAAAGTTTCAGTAGATGATGCCATCGAAATAATAAGAAACATCACTAACTCTGAGACTTCTGAACTCATCAAGATCTACCTTAATTCAACATATTTCATCTACCAAGGAAAAATATATGAGCAAATTCACAGTGTAGCCATGGGATCTCCTTTATCCCCCGTAATTGCGAATATCTACATTGAGCACTTTGAGCTAAGAGCCTCTAACTCTTACCCTCTCATCTCGAGTGCCTAGAAAAGATACGTTGATGATATTCTTGCAAAATGGGAACATAGTGAAGACGATCTTCAAGGCTTCCTGAATCACATCAATAACATCTCATAACATATCAAGTTTACCATTGAAATGGAAGAAGACAACAAGCTACCTTTCCTAAATGTACTACTAATAAATAAAGGCGATGGAATGCTTGTATATTAGGTCTATAGAAAAAAGACACACACAGACAGATATGTCCATGCCGACTCGCACCACCATCCAACTTAGAAACTAGGTATCATCCATACCCTTGCCACAAGGGCCTTAAGAATCTCAGAACTTGAAAACATGAATGAAGAGATGCAGCATATCAAATTTGTCTTTAAATCAAATGGCTAAAAAGAGGGAGAAATCAACAAGTTCATCCACAAAGAAGTGAAGAAAAAACACTCCCAAAAAACATTAGATATCCCGAAGATCGTACTACCCTACGTAAAAGGCACCATTGACAGAATTTCCAAAATCCTATGAAAAAACAACATCATCATATCCTTCGCCCCCAAAAACACCTTAAGAAACCTAATAGATAGGGAAAAAGACCCTATAGATCCAAAACAACAAAAATGCGTTTACAAAATCCCATGGTCATGTGGCCAAGTTTATATTGGGGAAATAGGATGATCACTACAAAATCATCTAAAAGAGCACACATCTGACATATATAGAGATCAATCCCACAAATATGCTCTCGCAGAACACTCACACAACACATCACACCACATTTTCAATGATAAAACAAGGTTGCTTGCAAGAGAAGAACAGTACATTGAGAGAAGAATAAGGGAGGTCGTGGAAATAGAAAAAATAAGCAACACCCTCGATAGGGATGACATCCTAAAACTCAGCAGCTCTTGGAAACCGGTCATTGACAAGCTCAAAAGGTCACAATTCAAAAGATGACCTTAAAAATATCTAAATGCTTATATTTATAAGAGCACTTTGACCTCATTATTCTTCATCTCAAGCATGCATTAACGATCACCCTAAAGATGCACTCTTCTATGTGACGTCTAAAACATTGGTTTAAAAAAGCCGTACTTAGTTTACTCTCTTCACATATATCCTCTTGTGACAATGTATTGAGTAATCAGATCCCTCCATGGAAGGGATACGATGGACAAGATGAGAATAAGAAGGACAAAATTTATCATGGATCTAGATTTTCTCAAACATTGCCGAGATCACAACCTCACCCCGAAATTTTCCAAATGTAGTCATCTGCTACTCAAAAAAATAGATATGCATTCTCCAAACTAAGTTCAACATTGATAAAAAAAATGAGATCAGACGAACCTGCGGTGAGCTAGCAAGGATTTTAGAACAACTTTTCAAACTACACCTAAAAATATCTCACATTATGCGAATCGAACTATGGATCACTCTTGAATCCACGACCTCAACCAAAGATGAAATATTGTTGCATGCACTCACTGAGAAGAAACAAAATAAAATCGGTAGCCTAAAGAGGACGCAATATGGCTCATCAACATTGCAAGAAGAACCAGCATATCGCGTCTTGGAAAAAGGACCGAATTTCATTGTAGTCCTAAGAAGAATACCCGTGGGATAAATACTGTGCAACATAGATTCTCTCTCATCCATGGCAGAAGAAAACACCGAAGCAATAAGATAGGAATGCACGTTGGTACTAAGGAACACCAAACCACCCAGGAAAAACCTGTCAAATGATGAAAGGGAATCCCTCTGGGAATGAAAAAAGAACATCAATATCAAAATCCTCAAGGAGGACAAAGGCAACGCCACCATCATCTTGGAAAAAACAGACTACCATAACAAGATGATCAAGCATCTAACTTGTGGGAGCTACAGATTCATCAGTAAAGACCCAGGAAACAAGATAATGGTTGAAGTAACCAGATCCATCAAAATCTCATCCCTGGATGACTCAATAAAAAAGAAGGCTACCCCCAAAAATGCCATAGTGCCTCAAATATATGGTGCACCGAAAAATACACAAACATGGTGTTCCCTTGAGACCCATCGTAAACACAACAGGTTCTCCAACTTATCTTTTGGAAAAATTCCTCACTCAAAACCTTGAACCACTCTCTAGAAAAACTGACTCTTTTGTAAAATATTCAACCTCCTTCGCCGAATGGATAAAAAACCAGAGGATTAAAGATGAGGAAATATTGATCAGTTTTGACATAGTGTCCCTCTACACTAAAGTTCCAGTAGACGACGCCATCAAAATAATAAGAAACATCATCAACTCTGAGACTTCTGAAATCATCAAGATCTTCCTTAAGTCAAAATATTTCAGCTACCAAGGAAAGATATATGAGCAAATTTACGGTATAGCCATGGGATATCCTTTATTCCCCATAATTGTGAATATCTACATGGAGCACTTCGAGCTAAGAGCCTTAAACTCTTACCCTCTCATCCCGAGTTCCTGGAAACGATACGTTGATGACATTCTTGCAAAATGGGAACATAGTGAAGACAATCTTCAAGGATTCGAGAATCATATCAATAACATCTCATAACACATCAAGTTTACCATTTAAATGGAAAAACACAACAAGCTACCTTTCCTGGATGTACTACTAAGAAAGAAGGCCGATGGAATGCTGGGATATCAAGTCTATAGAAAAAAGGTCCACATAGACATATATGTCCATGTTGACTCACACCACCATCCATCTCAGAAACTAGTCAGCATCCATACCCTTGCCACAAGGGCCTCAAGAATATTAGACCTTTAAAACCTGGATGAGGAGCTGCAGCATCTTAAATTTGTATTTAAATAAAATGGCTACAAAGAGGGAGAAATCAACAAGGTCATCCACAGAGCCATGAAGAAAAAATACTCTAAAAAAACATTAGATATCCTGAAGATCACACTACCCTACTTAAAAGGCACCACCGACAGAATTGCCAAAATCCTAAGAAAAAACAACATCACCGTATCCTTCGCCCTCACAAACATCATAAGAAACCTAATATATAAGGAAAAGGACCCTTTAGATCCAATACAAAAAAATGTGTTTATGAAATCTCGTTCTCATCTAGAAAGATTTATATTGGGGAAATGGGATGATAACTACAAAATCATCTAAAAGAGCACACATATGACATATGTAGAGATCGATCCCACAAATATGCTCTCGCAGAACACTCACACAACACCTCACACCACATTTTCATTGATAAAATGAGGTTGTTGGGAAGAGAAGAACACTACACTAAGTGAAGAATAAGGGAGGTCCTAGAAATAGAAAAATGAAGCAACACCCTTAGTAAGGACGATGGCCTAAAATTTAGTAGCTCTTGGAAATCGGTCATTGACAAGCTCAAAAGGTCACAATTCAAAAGTCAACCTTAAAAAGATCTAAATTCCTATATTTATAAGAGCACTTTGCCCTCATTATTCTTCACCTCAAGCATGCATTGATGATCACTCTGAATATGGAATCATCTATTTGAAGTCCGAAACGTTGGTTTAAAAAACCCTACGCAAGTTCCTCTCTTCACACACTTCCTCCTTGCTTAACTAACCATTACAGAGTTTCTGTTAAGCTCTTTTTTGACTCCTAAGAGAATGAAAAGATCGATGAGAATGTTTGCTTCCTTTCACGATCGTTAAAGTATTTTAAAGGGCATCTATGTAACCTCACTTATTTCCTTTTTTCAGACTATTTAGACTATCAAAAGAAAAGGACCACCCTAGCACATTCTAGCTAGGAACATTTCCCTCTGTATCCTTTTATGCTTTGTCAGATATTGGGACCGTAACTTCAAAAAAATCTCATTATGGGTTGTCTTTAAACTTTTTTTCATCCCTCTCATCAAGAAAATATCTCCAAGCAATCTTGGTTTCGTTCATGCTCGTAAAATTATTTGAATGATCGTCCAGTCAGTATAGGTTTAACCTTTTTTGTCCCAGCTAGACTACATATGGTAAAGAAGCCTCTCTTACCCTGTGGTTTGGAGATATCTCCTCTGCATATTTTTATCCTTTTTCGAGCTTAGGGGACTATTCATGAAAAAGAGACCACACTAGAGTCTTCTTTCTGTTTTCATACTCTATAAAAATGAAAACGCCATCGAGCATTCACCTTCTTGGGCTCTCTAAAAATCTACAAGATCGTATCATATCACGCTTACTTCTATCCCTTCTTTGTTCTCCTTAAACTATGAAGAAGGACCAAATGGTGTCTCTAGGCGCTACTACATATGATCTAACATTATGGAAACTTTCCCCCATCGAATCTCCTTTGTTTAGAGTACTATGTGATGAGTCTCCTTTGGATCCACTAGATATCACTATTCCAATTATCCCCCTTAGTATTTCCCATTGCAGTTATCCTCCTGGTTTTATAGCTATGATCCCTTTCCCATGAGTTAGTTTCATTTGCTTCTAGGTCATCCTTGTCGTAATACTCTAAACAAAGGAATTTTGAGTCCCCTATACTCCCCTGCTTATGTTCCCCATTTAGTGCGTTATTCCCTGGATTGTTCCATATATTTAGTTATCCCCCTTATGCTTCTAATCAAGGAAACATCATTTCCTTGTTAGTTGCAGGTCTCCATTTGTTGATGCCAACATATATATTCCAAAGGATAGAATTAGAGGTCCCTCCTGGTTTCATCCACCTCATTGATGAGTTCCTTGGACCACTTGAAAGGAGTCATTAGTGCCTTTCGGGTTGGTTGTGTCTCACGTGCTCAACTTCATATACATCATCACACCATTGAGATTCGTACAGGGTATTGGTCCATTAATTATTTGATCAAAGACCTTGGTTGTCACCTAACTCTAGCACATTGGTGAGTCTACAATGGGACCCATATAGTCTCATGTCCCTTGTGATTTCCGAGATGTGTTGGCAACAATGTTTGGAAGCACATCAATGTCATGCTTCTATGTATCTCTAGTACTTGATGTTGTATATTGTTCCACATATATTTTGACTCTCAGTCATTGAGTCCACACGTATATTTACAACTCCAGATCCATCCGAGCATTAGTTGTGATGATATTGCATTCCATGAGAATTCCATTGTTCCTATGTATCAGTTCTTTAGATCAACATTTGTATTCAGCCTCCCATTGAGGCCACCATTATTTATCACCATTTCTATATGTATTGATCAGATCCCATATTTTGAGCCTTGATCCCCATTATTTATTCTTTGTGACATTTTTACGTGCATGGGTGTGACCACCTCATCCATATACATGTCTGACACTATATGTATCTCATCCATTTTTTAGAAGTAATACAAACCATAATCCACCATAGTTTAAATGAGGAAAATCCACTCATCCATGGTCCTCTCCACTCTCTCCACTGTTTTCACCATTTTCCCATGATCCTATGATGTTTATTATCCATACGATGACCTCCTTCCCTCACACATCAGGGGGAAATATGTTAACACCAAAAATGTTCACCTAGCTCTCTACTATATAAACCATAATCATACATTATATTCCCACCATTATTTCCTCCATTTTTACCTTCATAATTGTATTTCCACTAAATATGGTCCAAAACATCATTATTCCTTCCCCATGAATGAAGGGAAGATGAGTATTTATTATGATTTATCCCCACTCTCTCCAAAAAGGGCCACAAACCCTAAAAATTAGAATGGGTAAAAAAAACATAGATAAATACCATGGAAAATAAAATACCATTGGTAATTATCATGGGTCAAAAAACTTTGGACCATCGTATAAATACGTTGTGAAGGACTTCCCCAAAACACTTTTTTCCATTTGATCTCACTCACACCATATACTTTTTCTGCCATTATTCCCATATTTTTTCACGTCATTCCCCATAGTGTACATTGATTTCACTCTGTACCCATTTCAATCCATTCCCCTGTTTGACAACTGTTCGTGGAAGAGACTATAGATCCAAACCTGAAGCTGCAGAACCGCTTCCAAGAATGGCTATGATGGCCCACTTTAAGAAAAGGTGTTTTTTGTTCTTGTTATGCATTAGTTAGTTTTATATATCATGAAAATCTAGAAAATATTTTTATCATTGTTTTAGTTTTCTATTGTTATTGTTGAACTCTATCTTATGCTTTGGATGAGCTAAGGTTGGTGCTTTTGCACATAATAGGGGAGATATCCCACTACAGCCTTCAAAACTAAGGCTCAAGTCACCTCTTACAAAAAAATATTTTTCCTCCCTCAAGAATGGAAATTACACAAAGATGAAAAAAAAAAGTCTTCAACAAGTCTTCTTCTTCACTCAAATGAGCTGAATGAACAACTTCTAGGTGATAGACTTGGTGAAGATGTTGTGGATGCCAATATCATGCATCAATGCATCAATGCGTCGTAGACAAAGAACATGTGGAGAGGCCCCTTCAAGGTCATCATTTTATGATGGAGGAGAGTCATAAAAATAAATTTGGTTGCAACCATACTCTTATATGGAAGAATAATCTATAATGGAAAAGATATCTCTGCGAACTCTTTCCCAAAGAGCATCAAAAGACTCGACAAAATTAACTTCATGTGTAGCTGCCATATCATGAATTAAACCATGAATGTTCTTCCCAATTTGATGAAGCACCTTCATAAATCTATAAAAAAAATCATGAGGCTCTGAAATATCAGAATATAAGTCATATAAAATAGAAAATATTAGAGGTATAATGTCTCCATGAGCGAATAGGTCTATAGTGTGCAACTAGATCGCACTAACAGTTGAGCGAACTTGGATGGTCTGGAGATTTGAAATTTGAACTATAGGTGGTGATGTAAAGTCCATAAATGTTGAAAAGCAATCCCATGAAGTCCAATGAAATGGATTTCCAACCAAACAATGATATGCAATACATAAAAACAACATACACAAGTGACATAGTATTGGAAACAATGCAATTTTTAGAATTTCCGACTAGCACACTTGAGAGTTGTTGGGTATTTTGGGAATCAAATGGTTGGTGTAATAATTTTATGAATTCCATAAAATTTATGTCATCCTGAATATCACCTTCATAATCATAATAGGAAGGATCTTAATGGAGCGGGAAAGAGCTTTCAGAAGACAAGTTGGAAACTAGTGAAAAATTACTAGTTTTTGGAGGAAACTTTGATGAACTGTTTGGGTTTTCTTCCAAGGGATGGAGGTTTAATAATATTATATATGATACTGTAAATAAGAAACAATTATATATGAAACAGATATATGAGAAACATGTTTCTCCCTAGCACCCAAAGCATACAAGGGCTTACCATCTTCTTGTTCCAAGGGAGCTTGCGCTCCCCTCTTCTTGCAAAATTTGGAACTTCAATTTTTTTGTCTTAAAGGAGATTGGTCATGATGTCCATATTCCTTATGAATAAATATTTTTCATGATGTGAACCTCTACAATAATCAAATTTTGGATTCTCTCTCTTACTCTCCATCCTCTTTTCTTTCGAATCCTCATAAGTTGAAATTGAGCTTTCCACATCCGAATGCTTCTTCTCCTTCACTCTTTACTACTTCCAATCCTTGGATTTCTTCTTTAATTTGGATTGATTCGACACACCTGCAGCAAGGTCTTGATCCTTGGTGGATTTGATGGTACCCATTTGAACTAACTTGTCTTGTTCCTGAGTCAAAGACTCCATGAAGTATGTCAATGGAGGCATTCTCCAATTTTGAACTGTTAGCTTTCCTAAAAGGAATGTTGAGACAAACACAAAATACTTAGGCCCTAGATTCAAAAGGATAGATAAGATCGACTGCTCTTATTTCTTCTTGATTCCACATTGTTTCAGATGAAGCACGAACGATTTGAACTTTGTGAAAAAATCCTGGATCGTCTCAAAGTGATTTGGGCTTAATGAGATCAACTCATTTTCAAGTTGGTTCCCTCTCATCTCATTAGTCTTCCCAAAAAGTGACTCAATATTGAGCCAAAATTCATTTGGTGTGCTAATAAATTCTACATAGAAGAGAATATCCCTTGAAATATTGAGGCAAATCATCTTGAATGCTTAATCTAATCTATTGAAGTACTTTGATTTTTCCATAGTAGAGTTGGGTTTAGTCTTAGTTCCCATTGTGACACTATATAGGAATTTTGACCTCATTTGGATCACCATTGAGGAATTTCATTCAAAATAGTTAAATAGGATGATCAATACATGGGTCTTCTCCATTCATGTTTGTGCACTGAGTGACTGAAACACTGGATGTACCTGCAATGCAAACACTCAAATTTTTCTGGAAAATACCCTAAATAGCGAGGCAAAAACTTTGGTTTTGATTTGAATATCCAAATAGCTCTGACACTATGTAAGAATCTAATTCACAACAATATATAGGAGATAGGGTAATCCTCACAATTCAATATTATTGAAAAACTATGCAGAAAAACAATAAAAAGAGAAAAATTAACACAAAGAGATGGTTCTAATAACTAAAGTTTCCATTACTATACATCATGTAAATATGTGTGGTACATATTTATAATACAATGGGATACAATTGTTAGCCTTGGGAGGAAAATTGGAGGCATACATGTGGCATCCTTAGATTGGACCTCAAACACCCCTAGGTTGACCGATAAGCGCCCAAAACACCTCAAACGGTCACAAGTGGCCATGTGAACGTGAGTGAAGCATGATAGGGTAGGATAATCATGGTGTAGTGCATGGGTGAGTCGGAGTGGCTCTATGAAGCATTTAATGGTCCAAAAGGGCCAAAACCTACATAAATACATGCATGACTGCCTCTGGTCAAACCAGTTCCCCTTTTTAAGGAGTAGGAGCACCCCAAGGACTTAAGTTTCATTAATGAGGGATCTCATGCTCCTAGTTGACAAAAAATAAGGTGCTTGAGTGCATTAATGAGTCCAAAACCCCCATATACCTTGTTATATGAACATAACCAAGGTGTAAACCATACGACATAAGTACAAGACAAATGAAAATGTATCCTAGGTGTATGATCATGGTAGTAAGGTGGATTACTGCTCTAATAGATGGAAAAATTCTTGAAAACCATTCCAAGCCGCATGCAAAGAAGGGTAATAGGAAATCGAAGAATGATGCCATAAAGTTGTCTGAGTTCGACAAAATCCCCTGGAACAACACCTATGAATTCCACTCAAAAAATCCATTGCTGGATGAAACAAAATTCCTAGATCTAGACTCTCAATCAGACATTTATGTAGAGAAATAAAGGAGTAAGCAAATCATTGATTCAAAACCTAGTGCCACCATCATAACCACAAATATACAACTAGAAGAGTCAGATGAGACCGAGGAAGGGAAGAACCTCTTCCATTTGCAACTATGGGGGCAGGGGAATCCTCTAGATTTCATTGTTGACAATGGTAATCAGAATAACTTCTCTCATTCGAGGTCATCAAAATATTGAAGCTTTCAACCATTCCACATCTCCAACCCTACAACATTGGTTGGTTGAGCCATGGATGATACATCTGCATCATTCAATAGTGTTGCCTCTCATATGGCATCCATCCTTTAAAAGATGAGTCAATGTGTGATGTTTCCTAGGTTGAAGTTTGTGATGTTATTTTAGGAAAACCATATATGTGGAAACGTCATGCTTTGTATGAGTCTATACTTCATAGTGTCATTATTACTTTAGAAAAGGAACGTGAGAAAATTCTAGAGACACTTTCTTCTACTTCAATGTCTATGATCACAACAAAGCAGTGGAAGAAGGTAATCTCCCACACAGGGAAATTTGTACTCTTCATGGTTCGTTCTGAGGGTGAACAAAAGATCAGAACAACATCCACTACCTCCAAAAAAAACTCATCTACGCAACATAAACAAGTGGACAAGATCATGGAAGCATAGAAAGAAATATCCACTAGACCTGTCGGGGTTCCTTCCCATTGTCAGGTCAAGCATTCCATTGATTTGATCCTTGTTTCTCCTTTACATTAGCTATCTTTCTTGCACATAAGAAATTTTTTTTAAAAGAACCAATATTTTCCTTAACTTGATAGATACCTTTCCCTGTTGCAAAGATAAATATCATACAGAAAATCATCAAGATTGCTTGCAACCTGAAATTTATCCCATAAACCATTTGTTTCACTCTTCCTTTGCTTACATCTTGTTCACAAGATTATTTTATCTTACAATTTTCATCAATATTATTGAACTCCTCACTCAAGTTTTTCTCATTATCTTTCAAGGAAATTTCCTCCTTGGTATAATTTTGTTTTTCATTTATCATGATTTCATTCTTCATGACAAATTCTACTAATGGGACTCCTGGATGATCTTCACTTTTTATTGGCATCTGCTTACTAAACATTTTGTCAACTATGACATTCTCATAATCAATTAATAAATTTTGTTTTGTTGAAAATGAATCACTTATCTTCATATATATAGTTTTCATCTTTGCTTCCTCTCCTTGTTCATGTTTCACAAACTCTTCTTCTTTGGTCATCACTTGCTTTCCACTAATTATCAATACATTAGGATCAATTTACTCCTTGGTTCCTTCATTATTTAAAGGTAATAACTCATTATTCTGACCATTCTCATTCTGGGGTTTGGGTGTTTGGACTCCACAAGAATCTCACCAGCTTGGCGCCTGGGACGACCTGTCAGGCCACCTATCCTTTTGCTACACGTGGCATCTCTCTTCGGCGTGGATGATGACTAGTTGTTGACATAGCATCAACGATGAGAAATGAATGTTTTCGATGGCTAAGAAGGGTCAAAGCCTGTGTAGGTGGAATGCCATGGTGGAAATGGAATATCAAACGATAAAAGGATTTAGACTATTAATGTAAAAAAAGGGGGGGGCACCAAGGAATAATGCTTTGTTTATTAATAAAGCGCTAAAATAAAAACACATGGAGAAAGTTATTTGTAAAAATAATAAAGACGATAACAAGATTTTGATAAATAGAAGAAAAAGGGGTAATTATAGTTATAACTAAAAACTAAGTATTAACTTTAATTTTTGCTCATTTATTTGAAAAGACACATCATTCCATGAAGAAGTAGATGAGAAGACATATCATTTTTTAAAGAGGTGTAGAAAGAAAGCATATAAATATGAAGACAACACTTGAAGAAATGTGTATCTCAGTGGATAAAATGTAATATTTTGGTGGATATTCTACCTTTGACATGAACCTTGTGTTCATTCAAATAGACTGGTGTCTGTAATCAGGCTGGAGCCTGAATGAGGATTGGATTCCTTTCTACATGATGTGTCATGTATACAAGCTAGGTCTTGTAAGAGAGTTGGGTCTCTCAATCTAGCTGGGTCTAGATAGTTCATGTTATGTGATGTAAAATTTTATTTAATAAAAATACATTTGATATATTCANGACACTAATTCACCCCCCCTATCAGTGTCTGAGACCTGTTCTATAGATGATGTGTGATGATGACGACGATGATGATGAAGATGATGATTATGACAATGAAGACGATGACGATGACGATGATGATGATAATTATGATTTTGATGACGACGATGACAGTGATGATGATGATGACGATGATCATGAGGATAATGATGATGATGATGACGATTATGATGAATATGATGATGATGGTGATGATTATGTTGATGAGGATGACGATGATGATGATGGTCATGATGATGAAGACGACGATGATGATGAAGATGATGATGATGGTGATTATGATGATGATGATTATGATGATGATGATGATGATTATGATGATGATGATTATTATATATGATGATGATGATGGTGATGATGGTGATGATGTTAGTTGTAACTCTTTTTTTTTTAAATAAGATAAAAGAATAGGTCTATGATGATGATGATGATGATGCTAATGATAATAATATGATGATGATGATTATGACGATGATGATGATGACGATGAAGATGATGATGATGGTGATGATGAAGACGATGATGATGATGATGATGATGATGAAGATGATGATGATGCTTATGATGATGATAATGCTGATTATGATGATGATGATGATGATTGTATATGATGATGATGATGATGATGATGATGATGAGGATGAGGATGAGGATGACGATGACGATGAGGATGATGACTATGATGATGAAGATGATGACGATGGTGATGATGACGAAGATGATGATGATGATGATGATGCTGATGATGATGATTATGTGTGATGATGACGACAATGATGATGCAGATGATGATGGTATTGGTGATGATGATGATGATGATGGTGGTGGCGATGATGATGATGATGATGATGATTATTATGATGATGATGATTATGATGATGATGATGAGGATGATGATGATGATGACGACGACTATGATGATAAAGATGATGATGATGGTGATGATGATGAAGAAGACGATGATGAAGATGACGATGATGATGATGATGTTGATGATGATGATGATGTGTGATGATGATGACAATGATGATGAAGATGATGATGAAGATGATGATGTTTGATGATGATGACGATGACGATGAAGATGATGATGACAATGATGATCATGATGAAGACGATGATGATGAAGACAATGATGATGATGATCAACATGATGATGATGGTGATGGTGATGATGTTAGTAACTCTTTTATAAAAAAGTAAGATAAAATAATAGGTCTAATTAAATATTTACCTTTCAATATATTTCATTGTCTTCTTCATCCATGTCATCGTCTTCTTCATCCAAGTCATCATCTGTATCATCAGATCCAGAGTCAACATTGTAAGGGTTGGCCATATCATCATCGTCATCATCACCACTTACGCTCATCATGTCATCGTCGGTATAATCTTCATCGGGATTGTCTGCTACATCATCCGATTCAACTATTTCTTGGAGTACATCTTCTGCTAGATCATCATCATCACCTAACTCATGTTCATCATGCTCTTCATCATCGTATTCTTCTTCCAGAGAACCCTCTTCATTAGCATCATCTAGGTTATACTTTACTGGCCTTCCTGTTGGATCGTGTCTCACAACAAATGCCCAGCTCGCTTTACCTGGAACCTCTGAGTAAAATACATGTTCACGTTGGCTTGGAAAAACATAGGGATCTGTTCCTGGCTCAAACAACCTTGTGTTTACCATGGTAAATCCATTATCATGTTCAATAATAGTTTTATCGGTATCACGTTGATTCAATCGTAACCTGTACCATTTGACAACGAATAGAACTACCTTAAAGGATTTAAAGTCATACTTTATAATATCTTCCAAATACCCATAGTATTGATCTTCTAAGACTTTTGGATGTCTATAATTTCTAGATGAAACATTGGTCACCTCAAAGACAACAAATATCCTAGAATCTGATGTTTTCTTTGTTTCATCCAATTTTTTGATCCGATATATACCTCCATTGCAGACAATAGCCTTATGGTGTTTTATCTACAACAAGCAATACATGAAAAGATTACACAACCATTCAATCCTTATGTAGCAATACATGGAAAAGAACAACATGTATGTCAAAATGTAATTTGCAAAATAAAAGATTTAGAGGGATTGATTAATATGCTTTCCATTTTATCTTTTAAACCATATGCCAAATTGATTTCCCTTTCTGTTATATTTCTATCTCCATTGCGTTGTGTTGCTTTTACCAATGAAGCCATAACTTCCCATGATATTCCATGACCCAATTTTTTGCATCGTTCAATCCATACCTTCATCTAGTCAAGATTGTTTGTGATGTATAAATGAATTGCATCCCATTCTCGACCAACTATTTGATGACAATAACCATTAAAATTAAAGACAGGTGTGAATCTCATGAACAAAGTATATGCTATTAACTGAATCAATACATAGAAAATACAATTAGAATATGAACGATATAGTAAAAATACACTAGCTAATAACTACCTTTCAGCTTCCTCAATCTACCTTTCCCCTTCAGTTTCTCCCCTTTAAATTTGTTATTGGAGTATGGATCACAAATGCAACATAAATTGTGCTTTGACACTAAAATAGGAAGATATTCACTAACATACGACATGTTTTGGTATACCGTATATCCTTCCATCATAGAACCCTCAACATGTGCTCGTTCTCTCACCAAAACCTTCATAAATTTCAAGTGCCTCTCAACCATCCACATGGACCTTGAGTGGACAGGTTCACACAACTCCATCTCCTCAACTTGGTGTAAAAGGTAGTGTTCCTGTGCATTGAAAAATGCCAAAGGTAGATGCTTCTTCGTTTCACACATGAGACAAGGAATTTCTCTCCTCCAATACTTTATATCTTCTTTATGGATTTCTTTAGATGTCAACCATATACAAGTGATGCAAACCAATAACGATATTTAACAAAAAAAGAAATTAAATTACATATGATGAAATAGTGCACAAAAAATAAATATAAATTATACAAAGAATAAAAGAAACACTAAGCACATGCAAGTAATCGCTAGTTACCTCATGTATTTACCAAGATTATATATAACTTGTTTGACATTGTTGTCAAAGTTGTCCGAGAGAGAGAGGGGTATAACATACTATATCAATATACAAACCACGCCATTTATTAAACAAAGAGTATAAAAACAAGAAAAAAAATATATACGCAGTAAAATGAAAAAAAAAATATATGGACATAAAAATAATAATTACCTTGATGAAGACGTGTCAATCATGTGTTTTGACCCCCACAAAATCACCTTTTTTGGTTATGATATTCTTCAAGTTTGCACAAAATCCAGTGGGAAATTTAATTTTCCGCATTACTTCTTTGACAACATCGTTTTGTTGCTCTGTAAACATTCATGGAATTGAGTTTATATTAACTTGGTCTCCATTGCTATGAAATTGGATGATGTCTTTCATTGCATGGTTGCTTTCTTGAATGTATTTGCAAGATTTCACAACTTTATCTTTCTCCCTCCTTAGCTCCAATAGTCACCATAATGTTTGAGTAACATTCTTTCCAATATGCATTGTATCAAACAAATGAGCAATTTGTAGGTGCTCATAGTAGGGAAACTTGCTGATTTGAATAGGATAACTTTTCATTCCTCGTGGAAGCCCCGTAATGCCTTCATGATCACGATGGGCATCATGAATATTAGTTTATAAATAAATTACATCATAAATCAAATATGGCCAATACAGTAAACAATTCACAATAAAAATTAAAATACATAACAATTCATATACGATGATCCATACGTACCATGATGACGATTTCTATTGTATTGCATCTTCCAAAGATGAGGTGTCATTATCCGTGGTTTTAATGCAGTCTCCTGATTCCCATTGAAAATATTTTTTTTGAGTTGTTCTATACCTATGATTCTTAGAGGGGAAATTCTTATACTCATCAAACACCTCCTTTCTTAATCTTTTTGAGTGACAATATTTTATCTTACGACCACAAACTGGACATGCAAATTTACCCTTTGTCTAAAGACCTACAATATTTAGATATGGAATATCTATGTCAAACATATTCATATATAAACTATTCTAACTACTCCATATAATTAAATTCAAGTAAAGTGGAACTTAAAAATACAAACTACAAAATGAAGTTAACCCAGGGACATCTTGTATTGTCCATACAACCATTGCATGGAATTGAAATTGCCTTTGTAGTATTGGTCTAGACACTTCATACATAGTGATGTCATTCCATAACTTTAGTATCTCATCTATAAGAGGTTTGATGTATACATTCATATCTTTGAATTGGAACTTACCTGATTGATTTGAAGTACATATAAAATATATCATTCTGAGAACCATTAAGATATATAAACCATGCACAAGAGTAAAATAAAAGATATGTATATGAAATTAGGAAACATAATACGAAAAATGAGATGCCACAACTACATTATAAATAAAACAGTTGTAGAAACAAAAACCTGGAATAATCGTCAACAACATTATGTGCTCCCTCTTTATTGACAACCATGGAGGAATGTTATTGTTGATAACAAAAATAGGCCACATCGTGTAAATGGATTTAATCTGTGCAAATGGATTAACACCATATGCTACCAAATAAATCCTGAGATTATGTGGTTCTTCTTTAAAGTGAGGCCACTTTTCCTCCATATCTCTAAAAGCATAACCATATACAGGAATTCAGATAGCATCATCTTGACTTCTGTTCTTGGCATGGTAATCCATAAATTGTGCTATGTTTTTGCACCTGAACAGTAGTTGCAAATGTGGAATGATGGGAATATAACGAAGAACCTTTT
Source organism: Pseudotsuga menziesii (assembly GCA_001517045.1). NCBI lineage: Eukaryota > Viridiplantae > Streptophyta > Pinopsida > Pinales > Pinaceae > Pseudotsuga > Pseudotsuga menziesii. The sequence continues at coordinate 161,598 of LPNX010627534.1, forward strand.
GAGGCACCTTTTTTGTTACTTTATCTGTACGATATCTACTTACATGACATTCCGAACATTCTATTGTAAATTCATGCTGATTATAATATATGACATGGTCATCGGGGCATGCATGAATTGCTTCATAATGCATTCCAATCTCTTTCATGATGGAAGATAAATCTCGATATGTGCGAGGTAAAATATTTGAT